>CM076577.1:731145205-731745205 GCA_034641835.2 Pinus albicaulis | reverse complement strand
TATTGGCATCCTAAATTAATTCCTAGAAAACTTCCACATCTATGTTTATGTGTCTTTTCCCCCCTTGTTCTTTGACATGGTGGTTATCATATTGAAGTCCCCTCCAACACCCAAGGGATATGTTGTTTAGGAGACCTTATCCCTCGTAAATATTGAAGGAGATTGATATTTTCCTCTATTCTTTGATATTGATAAACATTTGTAAACAAGAATGACCATGGAGTCCCTATAACCTGCATTTCCACCGATAAATAAGACCTTGTCACTTCTACATCAAGTAATATTAGAGATTGGGGGTTCCAACCAATCTCTAACTCCTTGTAGAGCCATGCATTGCATCCTCCATTAACTCACACCTCCTCCCAAATTTACTATTTAATTCCTTGATTTTATCTACAACATACTTTGTTTTCTGCCAAAAAATAAGGTTTGCTTGTTCCATTTTGATCTTCTTCTTAATCAGTCTTTTTTACCTAAGGCTACTTATGCCTATTTCATTCCATGTTAAAACTTTCATGTTTAACTATGATTAATGGGTTGCAAGATTAACACTCGTATATTACCTGAATTAATCAACATGGCTCCCACATGATGCAAGGATACATTATTTGACTTGCTCACTCTTTTTTGGTTATTGTGTCATGGCACCAATATCGTCCGATATGTCGTTACTTTCACTCCCATTTCAATTGTTTTTTGATGTGATATTTTATGAAATCTTGCTTTGACTTCTTCTCTCAACGGGTATGGATATTGGATACTATAAAATTGATCCACTAGGATGCTCTCTAGTCCCTTTTTTCGTGCTTGTTCCACCATATTCATAAGGTATATTCCTGCCCTTTCTATTATTTCCTATAGATGGGGGTCATTTTTTCCTACCTTTCTTGGGGTTATCTCCGCGTATCCTTCAAAATATTTTGAAAAATATGGGATATCACCCTACTTCCCTATCTCATCTCTCAATTGAGACATTTCTTCTTCTTGTACCCTTTGCTTGCTCCTTACTTTTATCTTCTTCATCTCCATGACTTTATGGGTACAATATTTCAAAGCTATTTACCTGTGTTATTCTCCCTCCCTCGTTTTTGTATTATTGTATTGGATTTTTCGTTCCCCTTGGGTTAGTTCTTCTAAATCCATCAGCATCCTTTCATTATGATTATTTTCCTAGTTCTTCTACTTTATTCAAAGGGAACTTCTAGATCAGGTGTTCATTTTTATGACACCTTCTGCACCTTAATAGAATCTGTTCACAATCCGCATATTGTAACCATAGTTTATCCTTGAACTCTAGATTGAGTGCTTTAGGTAGGGCTCGAGAAAAATCTATTTCCACACATATTTTTGCATACGATGTATATCTTCCTTGTAGCATTGCCTCTAATATTTTCATAAACTTTCCCAATGTATATCCTATCAACTTTACTGTTGATTTTTGCTAAAAATACAAAGGAATGGAGTATAGTATAACCCAAACTAGGACTCTGATAAAGGTCTGCTTCTCTGGAGTTAAATTCTCCATCGATGGACATATCTATAAACGAGCCTATACAAAGAAGTAGGGATTGTCATCAAACATTCAGTTTTTATCCTCTATATTGGAAAATAATGTTGTAAAGAATACCTTCACCCATATATTTAGCTCTATCTCCCCTCTTGGTTTCTAGTATATTCAATCGAGTGAATAAAAAACTTTTTCTATGGGCCAGAGGCCCATGAAATTTCATATGACCACATATGATCTCATCTGATTCCGAAAGGCATGTGTCTCGAGATCAATGATTAATTCCATTGCGATCACTGTTGTTTTGGGATTAGCCAAACCCATAGATTCTTTTGAATTTTGTTGTTACTTCTCATCTTCTTGATTCTATATTGTAGTTTTTTCCTCGTCTATTTTCTAATCATTCTCACCTACTCCAACTGCACCTCGAACATTGCCCAACACACGTTCTTTTGGGATCTAAGATCCTGCATTGAACCCCTTCCCCTTATCCGTTGCCACATTCCAATAGGAGGGAGCTTCAATCCCTATCCCTTTGAACACCATTTGTGTCAAACCGTAGGCATATCTGTTTAGAAAACCTCTCTCCTCCACACTCTCCCCTAGGGTTTAGAATATTAGTCCTTTGTGTTTAGTATTACTTTTTGGGGTTTATAATTCCTTAGATTTTTAATATTAGTAATCCTTTGGTTAATAATAATCGCTAATAATATTAATATTTATAATAATAATAATAATAATAATATCATCATATTATATTGATATAATAATAAATTTTATAAATTGATATATTTATATTTTTTTATTAATGAGTTAATTAATAATAATGTATAAATAATAATAATAATAATAAAATTATTAATGTTATTATTTAATAAATATAATTTATTAATATTATTGATAATATAATTATTTATTTTTAATATAAATATTTATATTATTTTTAAATGTTAATTATTAATACTTATATTTATATATTTTTTAATTTCTAATTTATGTTTTTATTAATAGCTTAATTAATACTAATAATAATATATAATTTATAAATAATAATAAATTTATTAATGTTAATATTAATAGATATATAACAATAAATGTGGGTATATAGGCATTTATCAACCACATTTATTAATGTGATTGTTCTATTTTAAAAGCGTATTCAAGATTTAGATATTCCAATGATAAATTTAGTAAATGAATTTCAGAATTATGAATAATGAAATAAAATAAAATCGAATTTTACAAAGCAAGGCTAGGTTTTAACACATTGTAAAAAAAATAAAAATCCCATTGAAATTTATTGTATTCAATATTTTTTTTTTCATTTCCATATAATTTTCTTTATATTATTCTTTCACTTGCACTAATTTTCTATTACAGTTCTACACCCAAAAAAAAAAAAAAAAAAAAAAAAAAATTGTATCACCTCACTTTATAAAATTGAAATTATCGCTATCACTTTAGAGAATGCTCATGTACTTCAACACCAATAATGATAGTCGGAACCCTGCTATCACCAATAAATATGCTTCCATGAAAGCCAAAATGTCAAGTAGAGTTGCCACAAATATGGATCATATGCTTAAACAACAGCAAGAAGTATCTTGTAAAAAATCCTTCTTTTTGGAAAAGAAAAATGATTCCTCTTATACATGAAATATTTAATATATTTTTAAAAAGAAATGTCAAAATTCATGACATATCCTAGATTTCTAAAACAAAGTACTAAAAACAATAACTACATGTTGACATTTAGTCAAAAAGATAGGAATATTTGCATGTTGGAAGATTTGCCTTGGGCACTAAGTCTCTAAAATATGATGAGTTAACTATTCTCGAAGTTGTTGTAGCTTCCCAACCAACTTTAGAACTCACATATGGAATTGACAAAATTGCACATGTGTGCATCTAGAACTATGCCCTTCAAAAATTTAAAATATGAAATTCATCATTGAATATCTTCCCCATGTGACGGTATCACTAAATTCACGTTATTTATGTCAATTACCTTGTTGGAATTGGATTCCGTAAATATCTTTTGGCCACTACTTTCAATGTGAAAAGAAAATCTTCATGTTGAGTGCATCCATCCCATATTAATGCTAGAATTGCTTCTGCCTATGGAATTCTGAAGAATAAAATCTTCGTGTTGAGTGCATCCATCCCATATTAATGCTAGCATTTATTGTGCCTATCGATTTTTTCATTTCAACTACTTTTAATGGTCTTGTAGATGATACCCTGGAAACTCATGCTTAACAACTAGAGATCTAGGTTAATTGTTAGAGACATTTGCTAGATGTTGGTTGGAGGATGTGTGCTAAATAGATTTGGAAGCATCTTTTGATAGCTTCTATATTGATTCTCAACCCTTAGCCCCTTAACTTTTAGTCTGGGAATAACGACATTTCGAAAACGGTTCTTCAAAAATTTCATATATATGTAGCATGTGCTCCACACCTATTAACATGAGTCTTCTTCAACCTATATCTTGGAGAGAAATAGCATATTTTCATTTCAATACTATAGCAACTTGTCTACATAAGAACCATTTCTTCACGAGTAAATGAAAATATGTTCTAATTCCTTTAATGCTAATCATAACTCTAGCAGAATACCCTAAAATGCCTCGAAAACACCTTGAGCCTAATTGTTGGTTTTGAGGATAACGAGGGATAACTATAACGTTAGGGATAAGTGGAAATGGTTTATAAATGAGGTAAAGAGCGTTGAAAATGATGTAAGGACCTAACTAAGAAGAAATGTTGAATTAAGTGAAGACAATATTGCTGATGAAATGCTATAGTTATTCACTTATCGATAATGAACTATCATACCTCTTCAGTGACCTATCTCTCATTGTTTAATACCATTCATATGATAAATTGAAATATGAAGATGGGAGTATAGCATAAAGAAAACACTCTGAATTTTGGAATATAATCCATAGATATATACATCATATGTAAATTTGATGATGTTTGACATCTACATTGTTAAAATGGAGTTGGATTTAAATAAAAACATATCGACTGCAATTTAAAATTTAGGAAATACAATAAGTAGTTTTAGAATATAATGTATTAAATTTCTTTTAAGGAAACTTCTAAACCCCTAATTAGATGTACCAACCACAACCATGATGAGATATAATATTTTCATCAAATGTGTTTATTACGAGGATATTTAACGGATAGATGGAATATTTTTATGTAAGTAAAGAAAAAAGGAATAAAGGAAAGAAAATTATATATATATAAAAGTTTGGGGAAAATTCCATGATAAATAAATTATAATAAATATGTTTCAATACTTTTCTTGAAAAATGTCCATTATTTCACTAGTTTTCTATGAAGTTAATAAATCAATAGAATGTGTAGGTTAATTAGAATGAAATGAGAATATCATTTAGAATAACTCATGTATTTTATTAGTAATCAAATAAATAACAAGTGAGGATTAAAATGTTGAAATGTATTAAGGTTAATTAATCAATAGAGCACATAGTTGTATCTCTTGATTCACTAATCTATATTGACATCATTATTTATAATGGCCAAATTAACAAACCTGTCCAATTATTCCAAATTATTTAGAATTATTATTAAAAAAACCTTCAATTATAACTTGAGTTCAACATTGGAGGGAAAAACATAGACTCCATTTGATATATATGTGTGAGGTGCCCCAGTGGAACATACTTTTTTCACCATTATGTCATTTGTTTGACAAGATATATCCTATAATCTAGTCATTTGATATGATCTTGCAATAGGTTTTTTGGGTGTGTGGTATATTGTTTCCATGAATAGTCGCATGCACGATGGGGCGATAACCCCCCCAATTCATTGCGTAGGGCACAATATGGGGTCACAAGGGGGGCGAATTCCCCCTTGTTGGGGGATTTGTAGGGGGACGGTAGCCCCCCTACATGGAGTTGGATGGAGCACCCAAATAAACATTTTTTGGACTCTATATTAAATGGGAGGACCTACCTATGGTTTTTTGCATAGATTTTGCACATGGTTTTGGGCATCATGGTTTTTAGTCCATTTTATTTTATAGATGCATTCAAGGGAACTACGGTTATGCTCTAATCCAGGGACTAATGGATTTGGGTTTATGAATGCTTCACGATGTATATATAATTTTTGTAACATTGAAAGGAAGATAATGAGAAATTAATTTTGTAGTACCGATTTTTGGATCCGGAGGAAAATCTATGTATATTTTTTTTATGATTATGTTCTCGCCATTGTTTATTTCCGTTTTCTAAAAATTCATTTGCAGATAATTTCTGTACAGGGTTAAAACTTACAAATTTTAAATACTAAGTAAATAAATACAATTAGAAATGATATTTGATTATATTTAAACTACACTTATGAACTATAATTAAATACATATTGAATGAAAATATAAAAAATATTCATATTAAATTATCCAAAAATTTGTTATGCACAAAAAATTGTATCAATGCGTTAGAGGAAATATTGGTTAAAATGTGGCCTCTCATGGACAAAAATAAAATAATAGTGGTGATATGGGGAGGAGAGAATATGGGAACTATTTTTTCAATTCATTTCAATTGGTCTTTATACAAGATTACTAATGTATTAAGTGTGGGAACTTGTTGGAAAAATAACTAATTTTGTGGATCCACGGATGTCTACTCTTTATATGGTTGATGAATATACCTTGAAATAAACAAAAAAACAATAGAACATGCATTTTTGCATATATTTTTAGTTTATCCAAAGGGAAGTTCATAGAAAATAATAAGACTAATTTCTCATTAGATGGTGTGTTTAATTGTACATCCAACAAATACCTAGACCTAATATCTTTAATAAATATGTAAGTAGACAAATTGGAAAAATTGTAATCGATAATATTATCGAGGAGTTCTATTTTAGACTGTACATTTATCATACATCATAAAAAAAAATACGTCCATAATGAAACCATCAAAAAGGAATGATTGAACTAGACCTAGAATGGTTATCATGGATAGATGTTTTAGCCAACTCTTCAAAGTCTAAAACTAACCAAAAGTTAATTTGAATGGAATGTTATAACAAGTTCTCTATGTTGAAGTAAATGTTGAACATTTCATATTACTAATGAAATGAATATTTTCTCAAAGCTAACGTGGTTTAGTGAGTGGGTTATGTTTACACCTAGGAAGGAAACACCCTCTTGATGGGCTATTCCTATTGCTTTATTGACGTTTAGAACAGCCAAGGCAAACTCCTTAGAACTTAAAAATGTCAAAGTAATTGGCATTTCTACCCATAATATTATCAACACATAATTTATGTAGAAAACATAATGAAACCTCTCTATTACTTTGATGAGTTTTATTAAACACCATAGAGATTAGAATATGCACTATGTTACACAAGAACGTCTATTTATTAATTCAAGGGGATTGTTCGTTCTAATTTCAATGAAGAGTTGGACAATAATTTCTTTAGTAACATGTAGATCAATCAAAACATCCTTCCTCGTACCAATTGATTAGCATTTTCTCATTCTAATATTTTATTCAAATATATCAAAAAATTATATGTTAAGCCTCTAATCCTTAGGGTTAACTATTGGATTAGGTTGTATCATGGTGAGTAGTTATTGGATTTCAAGGAGACTCGGGAACTGATTCATAATTTTCTTTATGTATTATTTGACATAATTCATTAATATATTGTTAAGTTTGGTTTCCAATTTTCTGTATCTTACAATGATATCACAGTGGGTAGTTTATGCATTCTATTGAAATCAAATGTGCCGCAAGTTTTGTGGCCATTGATGTGTGCACTCCTAAGGTAAAATGGTGTCTGTCTGAATGTTGAAGGAGGAGATGATATTGTAAGGGCTGAGAAAGTTTGGATTGAATTTCCATTCTCGGGATTGTGTGAAGAGTCTGCGGTCGCAAATGACACACAAATATCTTTTTCGAAGACTTTAATCATCATGAAGAAATCATTCACACTGGAAAATAGATTAGTAGTGAAGGAGAACCGACTTATTAGAAGTTGCGAAGTAGTTAATTTATGAAAATACCAAGAAAATATGTGCAGAGGTGAATCAGAGACGGTTCTTGCGGTATGATTTTTCAATTGAAGTAAAGATCAATTTTAACAGAGCCAATGAAAATTGATTGAAGGACAGGCATATGTATGTTAAACCTTCATTTTTGAAGTACTTCCCCGGGGTCTACCCACGAGTACCAATTTCCTCTTTGGAGCCTGGTTGACCAGAGAGAGCACCAGCAATCTGGAAAATATATTACAGGGTAGAGTAGATGGTTTCAGAAGGTTTGACGCTGAAATACCACTATGACTGCTAATTGTTGTATAAACATTTGATATCTAGTAGCGAACGATAAACGAATGGAAGTTTTGAAATTTATTTTGAGCTGTTGTACAATTTGAGACGGGAGACTAGAAACGGTTGAAAAATTTTATACCAAGTGGTAATTGTTGTTCTGTGAATAAAGGCTAGACATATCTTCTAAGGTTAAGTCAATTTCAGTTTGAATGACATTTGAAAATTCTACGACGGGTTTTTTTGAAGGTATTGTGCATTGAAGAACATAAGTTTGAACGTTGATAATTATTAATCAATGCCATCTCCGCTGTTTATTAGGTTGACGAGGTAAGCTCTTAGGAAGTTTTCCTGTGACTTAGAGGAAGATTACAATACTCTCATGCATTCTTTCCATCAACAAGGAACATGGTTCAATTTTTATGGGACATCATTAGTCGAAGTAGCATCTGAGGACAAATGTCGTTGTATGTGAATTGTAGCATTAGAAATAACGAAGTAGAAAGGGTTTTCATGCTCCAAGAATGTTAAATCCAAAGAAGATGAGAGAATGGAACAATGGAATCAGAAATATTTCATTCATCGCAAAGCTTGTGTATCGATATTTAAATGTAAACATAAGTGATTTTCGAGATAATCCTTGTGACTTCTTCAAGGGTACTTCAATTAATTGGTGTGTGGCTGGATTTAGATTCTTACGTCTGAGTTCATATTCAGTTTCGCTATATCAGTTATTTTTCATGATAAAAGTAATTATGAAGAAATTTAGGCTCATTCGTGGTTAAAGATGAACATTCATATGACCAACAAACAATTGCATGACCATTCATTCCAATAATTTTTAAGATAATTTTGTTGCTGAGTAGTGTTTCAATTTTGGTGACAAGAGACGAATTTTTTTTGGAAAAATAGTGGTTTGAGTTTTTATGGAATTAGAGTATTTGGGATGAATGAAAGCACAACGAAATTGAATTTCTGAAAAAGGTAGTGTGGTTATTAAAGCTCATTTAGTTATCTGGCATATTAAAGGTTACAAGCTCAAATCTTTGTGAAGACAATTTTGGAAGTTCTTATACTAGACAGACATTATGTTTGCAATACTTTTCACTTATTTGAAGCTACTTGAACTTGAACTTGCATTGTAAAATGGGTGCATTCTGGATTAAACATGACACCCTTAGTTTTGAAGCTACTTGAACTTGAACTTGCATTGTAAAATGGGTGCATTCTGGATTAAAGATGACACCCTTAGTTTGATTGTTTACTATTGATAAAGCATTGTAAAATGGTTGCATTCTTGGTTGAAGATGACACCCTTAGTTTGATTGTTGATAAAGTGTTAGAAGTATTGAATACACTAATTAAATATAATAAATATCAACAAATTTATTAGTTTTGATATGAAATCTAATCTACACGATGTACATAAGATATTTTATTTTCTCCAAATAAAGTCACATTTACATAGACTAACTACAAAAGAAGAATTCTAAATTATTTCTTATTCAAAAAAACACTTTGTTTGAGCATGTTTCTAATCTACGGATAGGGCACCTAAAATAGCTTATAAGCTCAAATAATTTTTAAGCTCAATTTCTCAATGAGTGACAATATGTGTACCAAACTCGGGGTTGAATGACCTTACAAACTAAGAAATAAAATGCATTATTTGATCTCTTAAATGTTATTGAGATGCATGTAGCTACAAAATCCTACCGAAAGTTGATCCAGTAAAGGAGACCACGCCCTCACGCACCTGTTGTCACCACAAGTCACAAGCTTATATCGATGTTCAAGTCGTTGGGTGCAGTGCTAATTTATGTGTAGGATCAACATAAAGAGGGGAAAATTGGTAGGCAATCATAAGATCTATTGTCGCTTCTAGTGGAAGCAGCTATTTGAAAATGTACCTAATTAGCTTTAGAAAATTATACTACTTACATAATTTAATGAAAAGAATTATGAAGATAATTTACAAGAACAATCACAATCAACTTGCCTCTTGAAAAGGGTGCTCAGTTAGTTCCTGGTCAAATGTGGGAAGAGAAATAATACACTCAAGCTTCATTAAAAGAATATGCACAATTCAACTTCTCAAATATTAATATAATCAAGCAGATAGATAAATTCCAATAAGGCACATCAATATTTATTTATTTTCATATTTTAGCTACTAATTTTTACCTACATTTGGTTCTGCAAGTAGTACAACTAGTTGATGATTTCCTCCAACAAGAGAACCTTGTTTGTAACCTGACATCTCACACGTCGTTTAAATGGTCATTTCAATGATCCAAGTCATATCAATCATGAATGAGATATATTCATATTCTAACCTTATTCATATACTAGCCTTGAATTTAACTGAAACGAAAGAAAATAATACTAAACTTTTTTTATGATGGGGTAAATTGTTAGGAAGATGTTTGAAAAGTAATTGCACAAGTTAGTTATTATTAATACAACGAAAAGCTAAAAAAGTAAATAACTAAATCAAGTTGCTTTTCAAGAGCGGCAATGGAGAATGGTTAAGGAAGCCCTAGCTCTCATGGCGGTGGAGGCTTTGGTTCATGGATCCCTGAACACATCTTCACTCTAACTATTACCCTTACCTTATTCTATTAGCCCTAGATGTTAATCGAAACCGACCCACCTTTTCACTCAGTTTGTAACAGACCTATCGACATTTTCTCATGAACGCATTTGGGACATTCTCGACCATATTTCACGTGGCGTTTTAGGGATTCTTAGCTTTATACGAGTTGACGTCGACTGGCTTGTGGACAGTAGAAAAGACTGCCTGCATATGAGTATCATAACTTTGCAGTTACAAGTCTGGACCCCAACACTATTTACTGATGGTTATTGGCTTTTATCTAGGAATGTATGATTTTTAGAGGAGAACCATTTCCGTTGGTGTTCTATTTATGGAACCTATCAGAAATAAGAGTAGCGTCATTATGGAGGAGTACTTTTTGGACTACACTTCGGACACATTAGTGATAGAAAATATTTGGACCCATTTTCCACATCAGCAACGACTTGGGGCAGAACCATGTGATTTGATAAAAGGGATAGCATAGTTGGAGGCTCGATAGCCAAATATGGATATAGTTGTATCATTCTCGAGGTTTTCTAAGTTCAGGTTTCCTAATGCAACCCATAGCGACTAGCTTATGAGCCTCTGCCTGAATATCCCAACTTCCCCTGTTTTTTCCATACCCTTTCCATCGACGCTACACATTTGGAACCAACAATAGGAGACATAAATTCGGGGTGATGGTTTGGTACTTGGCGAATGTACTGTGGGACAAGGTACAGTCAATGATGGGGTTTTTTGCTTCGAACATCTTGGTTTGGGACCTAAGGGTTACTCTCTCAGCCAGGACACTATACATAGAGGTCCTTCATCGGTGGTAGCTTTAGGAAGTTTCAAGGGTTTTCTTATCCTGACTACTTAGCTAGAATAAAATACCTCCTCAGATTCTGATGACGCTCAGCCAAAGGAAGGTGGGTGTCTTAGAGAGAAACCTCCTCACAAAACTAGTAAGAAGAAACCCGTTGTGCTAGAAGCCATGAGAAATCTCATGAATTGGTATTTGGTATCAGGGTGAGAATGTAGAAGGTAGAAAATACTGCGCAAACGGTGCTGGTGAGGTGAGTCAGAGGGCATAATTACACACCGGAAATACTCAAGTGATGGACCATGGAGATTAGGGGTCACTTGAAAAACTCCCAACCATCCTGACTATGAAGAGAGGTTGGTTCGCTTTAATTTTCCCCACCCCTGATATGGAAATATGGGTTCTCACAAAAGATTGGCATATCAAGATGACTCTGGTACTTCTAAATTGTTGGACTCCGAAATTGGATCCTGATAAGGAGAATATGGGTACCGGACCCATATGGGTACAATTACCAGGTTTACCCCTCCAGTTCTAGATGTACAACGTGCCAAGATGTATAGGTGAAGACCTTGGTATATACCTCAACCATGATGGGTCATATCTAGAAATGGGAAACATCTCTATTGCTTGGATTCTTGTTCACTTAGACATCTGAGAAGGCCTAGTTGAAATCTATGTGTTGAAGCATGAGAACTTCTCCAAATTTCAGATACTTTATTATGAGGGAGTTCCATTTCGGTGTCGACAGTGCTATGAGGTGGGGAACATATACAAATACTTTCTCATCATTATGGTTGAATCTTCAGCAAGTTATAAAACGCCGGTCCATTGTGGAACAAAAACGACAGAGAGTTTCGAGGGTCTCATTTATAGGTCTACACCACGCCTGGAGGAACATCAGAAGCTCGATCAACGTCAACCATCCACATCAACTACTTTCCTCACTGTGCAAACAATGACTGTATTGGAGGCACTTCCACCTGATGAGGAGGATCTCGGCCCTATCACTGGTACCATGTCCTCTACCTCCTCACTTATTAATTTTAATATCCTTTTTTCGTCTACATCATCTATTATTACTCATATTAATAATCCACATATTTAAGGAATAATTTTCCCCCTATTTGTTGTCTTGTTGCATCGGCTCCCCCTCTGCCCTCCTTTGCCCCCCCATCATTCCCTGTTGTAGAAGTTGACGCTCCCCCAAATTCTCTGATTCATCTGGGATCGACCCTCCTTGTCGTTACAATATTCTATCGTCAGCTAATATTTCAGCAGGAACTTCGTACAGGCTTGGTGATGACCCTACAATGGCTGCCATAAAATACACCAGAGGAAGGCCATCCAAGATGTCCAAATCTATCCATCGGGCTGGGAGGGACGTTGCCACGGGGAAACAAGATACTATTGATCATATCCTTAGAGCAAGTAAAATCCCCTGCAAATGGTTCCCCATGATGTGTATGTCTTTTAATTGTAGAGGCATGGCCAACCCTGATAAGAAATTAGCCTACCACTGTTTACAGGAATCTGAAAGGGTGGATGTCATTTTGTTATAGGAAACCTTATGCATTAGTGAGAATGTCCTAACCTTTCTCGCCTCGATCTGTCCTTACTCGAATTTTCATATTTTGGATGTGTGGGGTCGCTCAAGGGGAAGTGCAATCGGTTTCAATAACTGTAACATACAAATTCTCAATGTCTAGGGATCAAAATGGATTCTCGAGGCAGATGTATTCGCCTTGGAGATTAGAACCCCCCTCGCAATCATTGATATTTATGGCCCCTAAGACAGTAGACCTGTTTTCTTGGATAAACATTTGTAGTCATCCACATTGAAGTCAGAGCATATCATCGTGGGAGGTGACCTTAATTTATCATTGGGTCATGGAGAATCCTGGTGACCTCATGCCTCACCGGATCCTATGACTAGCTACTTTGAGAAATATTTGCACAAATCCAACCTGATTGATTTGGCAATGGCCAAGAATATTCCTACTTGATGCAATTCTAGGATTGGGGAAGTTGCACTTTCACAACGCCTAGATCGATTTTTAGTCTCTGCTAAGATATCCACTTGCATGGACAGAGCCTGTAAATGGGTGGGAACTAGTGGATTATCATATAATTCACCCATTTACCTTGAGATTATTGGTGTTCACAAGAAATCCTACTCTCCTTTAAAATTAAATTCATCTTGGCTCGAGGAACTTGAGTTTCATCAAATTTTTGTGGAGATATGGAATCACTGCCACAGGCATCCAAATGCCTAGCCTTCATCTGTCATAGTCAACAACATGTCCAGCATTAAAGAGAAGACCATAAAGTTGGCTAAGGAGAAAATGGTTAAACAAGAAGAAGAGCTAAGAAGGATTTAGGAGGAAATTTCCTCCTTGCTTGGTCAGGATGGCAGGTCCACTCATCAAAGGAGCACAAATCCAACCTCACCCTACTCTAAGCTAAGAAAATTCACCTGCTCAGAATCAAGGAGGAAGCCTGGCAACTTAATAGCAGAGCCATTTGGCTGGGGGAAGTGGATAACAACACCAAACTCTTTCAACAGTGTGCCAAAGGTGGAAAAATAATAAACACTATCTGGGAGCTTAATGATCAACATGGCAGGGTGGCCAAGTCTCATCAACAACTATCAGTTATGGGCATCAGACACTTCTCCCATCTCTATAGTGATCACATGGTTGCTAATATAGGTGAGGTTCTTAGTATGGATAGGTTTTTGCCTCGTTATGTGCGTGAGGAGGATGAGGATGTTCGCAATACCCCTGTCACCCCTATAGAGATTGAAGAAGTCCTTAAATGGTTCAAGTGGGATAAGAGAATTGGGCATAACGGTTGGAAAATCGAGTTATACCTTTATTTTTTTGAGCTCATTAGTTTGGATTTTCTTCTAGGCATCAAAGATTGTAGATTATCGGGAAGAATTTTTGATAGTTTCAATTCTACTTTTATTTCCCCCATCCCCAAGGCGGACAAGCCTATTTCTTTTAATGACTACCAACCTATTTCCCTCTGTAATTGGCTATAAAAAATCATTAATAATATTATAGCCAACAGTATTAAACCCATCTTATCCCAGCATATCTCAAAGGAAAAAAATTTCTTGCTCGATCATAGACAAATCCATAAGTCCATTAGCACTACTCAAGAAGCTCTACACTCCATCAAGCTCCACAGCCTCAAATAATCCATCCTTAATATTGACTTGGAAAAAGCTTTTGATTGTGCTAATTGGACTTACTTTTAGTTTATTCTCACTCACATTGGGTTCCCCAACTCATTTATTCAATGGATTATGTGTTGCATATCCACTGTATCCTTCAGCCTGCTCATTAATACGCCTGCTAGACCTTTTTTCCATGCTGGGAGGGGGCTTCGACAAGGATTCCCATCATCCCCCATCCTCTTCTTCTGATCATGGAGGGCCTAACTTCCATCATTTCCTCCGCTAGGAATGAGGGTCAATTTGAGGGATTCAAAATCACTAACACTATTTTCCTGACTCATTTCTTTTTGTTTATGATGTGCTCATATTTCTAGATGGATCCTTTAGGACTTCAATTGTTTCAAAAAACTTTTATCCACTTTCTGTATAGCTATGATGATGCTCCCCAATCACAACAAATCCACCATTATGTTCTCAAAATTCTCCGCCCGTGAGAGACAACATGCTCTTCATCTATTCAATTTTGAACATCGTCTCATTGAAGGAGGCCCCAAATAATTTGGATTTAGACTCAAGCCTAATGATTACAGAATCAATGGCTGGAATTGGCTCATTGCTAAAATTCAGAAGATAATCAACATTTGGCAGCAGAAACGGCTCTACAAAGAGGGTAGACTTGTCCTCATCACATCTGTGCTAGAGGCGATACATGTCTATTGTATGGCACTTGCTTGGATACCTAAAGATGTTACCAATAGAATTCAACAAATATGCAGAAGATTCCTTTAGCAGGGTAAGGATTCAGAACACACCTTTGCGGTGGAATGGGAGAAAATCACCAAGCCCCAAAAGTAGAGGGGCTAGGGCCTCAAGGATCTTAACCTATTTTCAAAAGCCCTGCCACCAATATGGGGTGGAAACCCCTGACCTTAGAAAACCTATGGAAGGAGGTCATATATTCCGAATATATCGCTCATGTACCCACTCTTGACTGGATCAGATGTTCACACCATCCCCATACTTCCTCATCAGTGGTGTGATGGGGTATCAGAAATTCCTTATCACTCATTAAAAAAAGGATGGCTTGGTGGGTTGGAGCCAGCACATAGGCTCGACTTTTCCTAGACCTATGGTTAGGTTGTGACAAGGAGCATGTACTACCCAAGGACATCAAATTATTCCTTAGTGAACGAGGGATTCCGATATTTTTGACAGGTAGCGGACAGTGAAAACTCATATTAGACCATCCAAGAGTAGAAATCAACCACTATACTCAACATCCTAGAGTAATGGAGGGGGACATGGAATAGTTATATCAGCAAACTTAAGATATCCCATATCAGGATTACTGACATAAATGATGAAATGATATGGGCCACTACCCGCAAAGGTTACTACATGCCTAAAGATGGATATGCTGCTCTCACTCAAGCATAACTACCTCCTGAGCTGGGATGGTGGTGGAAACCACTTTGGAAGCTTAAGGTCCCCCCAAAACCCATATGCATTAATTGGTATATTTTTTAATTGGTATATTGGTATGCAATGGTATGCATTAATGGAAAAGCACATGTATATTGGCTTTTGAGCTATAATGCAACTAACTTTGAGTCCTAATAATTGAAATGAGGAAGGAGACACTTCTAATTATCTTTTTTTCAACCTCTACATCAATCTCTAGATGGACTAATTAGTCGTAGTTAGTGCAACTTCTTGCTCTCTTAGCAGCTTTAGTTCATTTAGAATAATGAAATTTTGTTTCTAACGACTCTATCTCTATGGAATGGTGCCCATTTTATATGTTTTATTTTTTTTCCAACAAATGTTTATGATATTGTATAACTTTGAGAGTTGATTACCTTTTGAGTTCATGATTTCCTTCCGAGTAAAAAAATCGAGTGAAAGAATGCCTTACTTAATAGTTAAATTTGTAGTTCTTATTTCAATAGTTAAGATAGTGAAAGTTTTAGTTTATAAAAAAGGTATCCATTCTTTGAAAAAGTGAAAAGAAAGCCCCAAGATTTGTTTTCTTAATCTGTTGTAGTGTTAGAAAACAAATAGTTTGAAATATATACTTCTTGCCTTAGTCCTATAGTGTAAGTGGTGCTAAATCTTAAATGAGCTCTAAGCTTTAGTGAAAGTCAAGTGCTAGCCTTTGTAGCTGTCTCCATTCTTTGAAGTCCTTTGTAGTTTTCTCCATTCTTTCAAACAAAATAAACTAGTGTTCCTTTCATTTCCTAAGTGAAGGAGAAGAATATATAAGTTGTATACTTTGAAAGAAGCACTATTTATAATTCAACAATATTATATTTCTGGCTTTTATTAATCTAATTATTAGTATGAGACTTAGCATTTTGTATTCCCACATATTTTTTTTGTGTCATATACTTATTTTAACTGGATACTATAAATGCCTAGCTATCTCAAGAATTCTACAAATCAAATATAAATATGTGCTCAAGCATTTATTGACCAGGTTTCCATTACTCATTCTTACCATTTATAATAGGACACATCAATCCTGGCCACAATGTGTTTCACAAAAAAAACCCTAACTTCAATTAAAATATAATTTTATAAGGGAAAACATAGCAGTTTATAGAAACTAAGAACCACATTACGTATCCACCCTAGCATATAAAATAAGAATTGAAGACATAATCAGGATACTATTTATAATTCATTCATTTTATTATAAAAACGACCACAATCAATTTCAAGCAACAATACTGAAAATAGAGAAAATTGCATGCCAGAAGATGTTTATATCATCAATCACATATTTTTGGTTCCATTCCAAGTCCCTACTATAAGGGAAACCAGGCAAACCTCTACCCCAATAAAACAATAGGAGGAATGGTAGAATACATTATAGGATGGATAGAGAGAAACAACACAACCTCTACACCATTCTCATTTTATTCGAACTGAAGTGCCCAAAGCTAAAATCTAGGGATGGTAAATCCATAATACCCAAGACTAACAGCAGGAGAAAAGTAGACAAAGAAATAAAATGAAGAAATGAATCAAAGGAATAAATTGAAGATGAAACCAAATATAAGCAGTGGGGTCTAATATAATAGGAATAAAAGCGGCAGTCCAATCTATTAACACGAGAAATTGTAGACACAATATGACACAATTTTTTAAAGAGTTAGTTAAATAGATAATCTGTTAAAGGAAAAGCTCCATATACTGACCTGAACCATTAGGAAATGCCTAATTGTGATCAACAGAATCAAACAATGAGGTAAATCAAAGTGCTCCTCATAAGAATCCGACCACGCAAATTTTGAAGGTTCTTCGAAAATATTTTTTTGTTTACATTCTTCTGCAAGGTGAAGTACCATCTGTAAAGTCGACAAATCCTTAATATTCCATATTAAAATAGTAATTCTATAGTTTGTGTATAAAAAATTAATTGCAGTCATATGTTTCCAATGTATAAAAGGAAATCTCCTATAAAAGATAGAAAAATAGTTGGCATTGATGAGCATTGTTGAGAATAATGCTTAATTGCTGAAATTTGTCAGCAAATTTTGTGATTCTATGTTATTAAGAATTAGTGCAGCAAATTATTAGGATGGCCAGTGCTCAGAATGATTGGAAGTAGTCAGAATAAATAATTAGTATTTGATAAAATAGAATTAGTAATAGGTTTACTATATAAGAATGTATTTACATAGATGAAGCAATATGAGATTTACAAGTTGAGCAGTGATTTCATTTGATCTGTGTTTTATTTTCAGTTTTATTGTCTTTCATTGTTTTTTTTTATATCATATTTATTCTAGTTTGTTAGCTGGCTTAGAGAGCAGTGGCCATTTCAGATTCTACAATTGGTATCGGAGCAGGTAAAATTGTTTTGGGTTAAATTTTTTAATTGTTGAAATTTCGCCAAAGTTAAAAATGTCAAATTCTAACATGCCTGTTCCAGAATTTGATGGGAATGATTATGATTATTGGTGCATTAAGATGCTGACCTTTTTGATTGGAAAATATTTGTGGGAGATTGTTGAATCAGGTTATGATGAGCCAGAATATTGGAATGCCCTTACAGCCAATGAAAAAACAACAAGAAAGGAAGCAAGGAAGAAGAGTGCTCAAGCATTGTTTCACATTCAGATAGCTCTTGATAAGAGCTTATTTCCACGAATATCAGGAGCTACAACTGCCAAAGATGCCTGGAAGACTCTTCAAGAAGCTTACCAAGGTAGTGATCAAGTTAAGGTGGTCAAGCTTCAGACATTGAAGAGAGAGTTCGAGAATCTGAAGATGCAAGAAGCTGAAAGCATAAGTGACTATTGTGTGAGAGTCAAAGATGTGGTCAATAAAATGGCTACACTTGGGGAAACAATAAGTAATGAAGTTTTAATAAAAAAAGTATTGAGATCTTTAACACCTAGATGTAATAATGTTTCCATAATATTAGAAGAAAGCAAGGATTTGACACAATTAAAGTTTGATCAATTGGTTGGATCTCTCATGTCTCATGAAGAAAGATTGAAAGAAACTTTTGAAGTTGTTGAGAAAGCTTTTTCCTCTAAATTACAAATTACACATAATGAAGATGAAAGTAGCAGTAGTGCCAAAACCAATCAAGATCAAGGTAAATGGCAAAGCCAAAAATTTTTTAGAGGTAGAGGCAGAGGTAGTTTCAGAGGAAGAGGTAGATTTGATAAGAGAAATGTTCAATGTTACTATTGTAATAGATATGGCCACTTTGAAAGAGAATGCAGATTGAAAGAAGGTAAAAATGCTAACTATGCTCAAGAAAGTAATGAGTATCCTCGAGATCACTTATTTTTATCTTATGCCAAAGGTGAAAATACTAGTAAAGATGTTTGGTACATAGATTCTGGATGCTCTAACCATATGACAGGGAATGAGAAATTGTTTTCAGCCAAGGATGGAAGTTTTAAATCTAAGGTCAAGCTTGGTGATGATAAATCTTTGGAGGTTGTTGCCAAAGGAGCTGTGGAGATCCAGACAAAAGAAGGTATAAAGAGTATTCATGATATTTATTATACTCCACAATTGAAGCACAATTTGTTAAGTGTTGGGCAACTATGTGAGAAAAATTATAAAGTAGTCTTTGAAAATAAGACATGTACTATCTATGATAAGAATAAGGGAAATAGGGTGATCACTGTTGTGCCTATGACAAGAAATAGGATGTTTCCCTTAAGGTTTGATGAACATAGCAACACCTTTGCAAATATGGCTTATGAGGATTCAAGTTGGCTATGGCATCTCAGGTATGGGCATTTAAATTTTCATAGTTTGAAGCTTCTAACCTCAAATGCATTAGTTTCTCGTTTGCCCAAGGTAGAGGAGCATAAGGAGGTTTGTGAAGGATGTGCTAAAGGAAAGCATGCAAGGGAAAGGTTCCCAAAGGGAAGTGCATGGAGGGCTCATCATCCACTTCAGCTTGTTCATTCAGACATCTGTGGTCCTATGCAAACTAATAGTTTGGGTAAGTCATCATATTTCATCACTTTTATTGATGATTACTCACGAAATTGTTGGGTATATTTTTTGAAGGCCAAAAGTGAAGCCTTGGACACATTCAAAAAGTTCAAGGCACTTGTGGAAAATGAGAAAGGGTCCAAGATCAAATGTTTGTGGACTGACCGTGGAGGAGAATTCTGCTCAAAAGCTTTCCAGAGTTATTGTGATATGAATGGCATCAAGAGGCAACATACTACAGCATACACACCCCAACAGAATGGCATAGCTGAACGGAAGAATCGAACTGTGGTTGAAATGGCAAGGTGCATGTTACAAACTAAGGGATTGAGCAATTCTTATTGGGGAGATGCAGTTGCTACAGTAGTGTACATCCTCAATCGTAGCCCCACTAGTGCACTAGAGAATATGACTCCTTATGAAGCTTGGCATGAAAAAAAACCTAATGTTAATCATTTCAAAGTTTTTGGTTGTTTGGCTTATGTACATGTACCTGATCAAAATAGGAAAAAATTAGATGCAAAGAGTGAGTCATGCATTTTCATTGGGTATAGTGAGACAAGCAAGGCTTATAAATTGTATAATCCCCTCACTAAAAATCTTATTGTATCAAGAGATGTAATTTTTGATGAAAGGGGAGTTTATGGTCATCAAAAAGGCCATGTTGAGAAGAAAAAAATTGTTTTGAATGATGATATAATTGCTGATATTGAGCAGCCAACTAATGCTTCTGAATCTAGTAGTTTAACTCCACCAAGCAGTCCTTCATCAATTTCATCAGCATCAAGTTCAAGTCCAAATTCTTCTCCAAGTTCTACAAGGAAGGTAAGGAGATTGAGTGACATATATCAGAGGATTGCAAATCAATCACATGATGAAAACCCAATAGGTGAGACAGTGAATTTTGCTTTATTAGCCAAGGCTGATTTTGAACCATCATGTTTTGAAGATGCATGTACTAATGAGGTTTGGGTGCAAGCTATGAAAGAAGAGATAGATTCCATTCATAGGAATGACACTTGGGAATTGACAGAGCTTCCGCATGACAAGAAAAATATTGGCACCAAATGGGTCTACAAGACCAAATTTAACAGTGATGGGAGTGTTGAAAGACACAAGGCAAGATTAGTTGCCAAAGGATTCACACAAAAGTATGGAATTGATTACGAAGAGACATTTGTACCAGTAGCAAGACAAGAGACCATTAGAATGTTGATTTCATTAGCAGCTCAGAAAAAGGTGGAGCGCACATCACATGGACGTGAAAAGTGCCTTCTTGAATGGGTACTTAGAAGAGGAAGTATATGTGGAGCAGCCACAAGGTTTTGAAGTGGAAGGAAAAGAGAATAATGTCTACAAGTTGAAGAAGGCCTTGTATGGTCTCAAGCAAGCACCAAGAGCGTGGTATGCTAGGATTGATGGATACTTTCAGGAGAAAGGCTTCCAGAGAAGTAAGAATGATCCTACCCTTTACTACAAACAAGAAGGTATTGATATTTTGATCATAAGTTTGCATGTTGATGATCTATTATATATGGGTAGTAGTTCCAAAATGAATAATGAGTTCAAAGTTGCTATGATGAATGAATTTGAGATGAAAGATCTAGGTCTCATGAAATATTTTCTAGGAATGGAGGTTTATCAAACTAAGGATCAAATTTTCATTTTCCAGACAAAGTATGCACATGATATGTTGAAGAAATTTGATATGCTTGATTGTAATGGATCCTCTACTCCAAGTGCTCAAGGAATTGTATTATGTAGGGATGATGGTGCTGATTTAGTTGATGAGACAACTTACAGAAGTATTGTGGGGAGCTTGATGTTTCTAACCCACACAAGACCTGATATTGCATTTTCAGTTTCACTTGTTTCAAGGTATATGACAAATCCATCTGAAATACATATGAAGGCAGCCAAGAGGATTTTAAGGTATGTGAAAGACACTCTAAATTTTGGTATTCATTACTACTCTGCTGAAAAGTTCAATCTTGTTGGATTTAGTGATTCAGATTGGGGAGGTAGTGTGGATGACCGTAAGTCTACATCTGAAAATTGTTTCTCTTCTGGTTCTGGTTTGATTACTTGGAGCTCAAGAAAACAAAGCATTGTTGCCCTCTCATCCACAGAAGCAGAGTATGTTGCAATTACTTCAGCAGGTACACAAGCTCTTTGGCTCAGAAAATTTTTGGAAGAAATTGGAGAGAAGCAAATTCAGCCTACAATGATTTATTGTGATAATGTAAGTGCCATCAAGTTAGCAAAGAATCCAGTTCATCATAGCAGAACAAAGCATTTTGACATGAAATATCACTTCATTCGAGATTTGGTGCAAAAGAAAGATGTTGAATTGAAGCACATAAATACTAAGCATCAGCTAGCAGATATCTTCACCAAAGCAGTTGCAAAAGATCAGTTTTTGGCACTAAGAGATAAGTTAGTAAGCCCTCATTAAGCATTAAGGGGGAGTGTTGAGAATAATGCTTAATTGCTGAAATTTGTCAGCAAATTTTGTGATTCTATGTTATTAAGAATTAGTGCAGCAAATTATTAGGATGGCCAGTGCTCAGAATGATTGGCAGGAGTCAGAATAAATAATTAGTATTTGATAAAATAGAATTAGTAATAGGTTTACTATATAAGAATGTATTTACATAGATGAAGCAATGTGAGATTTACAAGTTGAGCAGTGATTTCATTTGATCTGTGTTTTCTTTTCAGTTTTATTGTCTTTCATTGTTTTTTTTTATATCATATTTGTTCTAGTTTGTTAGCTGGCTTAGAGAGCAGTGGCCATTTCAAATTCTACAAGCATCACATTCCCAAAGCCATCGTTTCATAATAAAAAGGACAAGATCTGGAATTAACTTACCTTAATAGATTTTTCAACTTCTTCGTCACCATCATCAAGGATATTTATTGGCATAACAGGAGGAACCATTGTCACATGGTGAAGCTGACATCGATGTCTCAGAGTTTGTGTATACACTACATCAAAACGTACAAAAGTTCCTCAAACACATCAAGGAAATTGAATCAATAAACAACTAATGCAAACAAATTCTACACCACCATCATTAGAGATATTTATTGGCAAACAGAAGGAATCATTGTCATGTGGTGAAGATGACATCGATAGCTCAAAGATGGTGCATGCACTACATCAAAATGTGTAGAAGTTCCTGAAACACATCTAGAAAAGTAAAGTGATAAATAACTAATGCAATCAAACATACAAAATTGTTACAGAGTAGACCAACAATGTTAATAGGATTTCATAGAAACATTATACCTATTCGGCCAATGACTGTTGAAAGTCAGACTCATCTTGGACATCACTTCAATCTACCCCATGCAAAACTATAATTCTACAACCTAAAAGTTGTGTTTGATTAAATTAAATTCCAAAAACCTAGAAAAATAGTCTAATTGATCCCATGGATAAAGGAAAAAACAACAATCTCAAATTTTGATTAAATTAGTAAATTAGTGGATCAATTTAATTTAATTTAATTTAAACTAGAAATGCTTATGTATTTTTCATATTTCCATGAAGTAAAGTCTACGGGAAACTTTACTAAAGTATATTATAATGTTATTTCCATCGTTTTTTAACATACTCTCACAAGTTGTTTTAATACTCTCACAAGTTGTTTTAATGTGAACTCCTTAGTGAAACATACATAAGACCTCCTTCGTTGCATGTTTTCACTGGGAGTAACTAATAACACTGCAACACTAAATATAATATCTTTGTCGTGGAGAAAATTGGACTCTCAATTATTGGGCCCAATTCATATTTAAACAATATTGAGGGACTCATTGGGAAAGAGGTGAATTTGAACACTTGGATACAAGCATAAACTATAAACAATCAATGAGGATAAGGTCTTCTCAATTCTATCTTTGTCCCAATGGAAACTAAAATGGTTTATTGGCAGCCCCATCCTTGAACGATTTTGTATCCATAATTATTCCTGCTCGATATACCAGTTTTGCATGGGTTTTCTTTTCTTGATGTTAAAGTTTGAAACTAAAACTTCGAAGTGGAATTTATCCAACTGTGCTAGTTCAAGGAACAAGCCATGCTAGTGCTTGGAAAATATGATGGAATCAAGGCATGTAGAATATAGCAAGGATTTCTTTTATTGTTGACATGGAATAATTGGATAAGTTTTCTAACGATCTAATTAAGATTCAAAATTCTAAAAACAATTTCTATATCCAGAAAAAATGAAATAGTCCATTGACTGAACTCAACAAGAATGTAAAACTTGACATGATTGGCTAATATTTAATCATCTCTACTCTAGATTATAAACCATAGTTTATGATTCTGTTAATGAAGTGAAATGTATCTCGAATGACTTATACTACTAATTTTCTCTATAAATATTTTAGTCCAGATCTTCCAAGTGACCTATATTTTTTGCAATGCAAATTTATTCTACTTGGTAATATTTTTATCTGCTAAAAATCACAGTTTTGAGTTCGATACTTGCTGGTGGAAATGCCCCAGAATCCTTCTTCAGTCCCTAAAATAGTACTTTCAATCATACTTCAATTTCATATTTCAATCTATTGGTCAAGATTGCTCACAGTATCACAAGCTCCAAGAACATTTTCTAATCATGCATTAATTTTCTTTAAGACATAACTACATAGATCATCAAAATATTTAACCCCCATCTTTAGAAAACGAGTAGTGAATTGATCCAAAGGTATTCATATCTTCACCTTTTGATATAAGCCTTGAACTAGGAGCCCATAACTATAACTTTTCAAAAAAAGCCAGGTCCAACGAAGGAAGGAATCAACCTGAAAACCACCACCTTCAGCCTAACCGAGATTAAAACTCGACGGGTTGTTTCAGCACTCAGCGTGAGGAGGAGGATCAAAAAGATGTAGAAATTCAATTCTAGTTAAATTTAATGCATGAAGAGATTTCAAATTCCCATGTTACGGGACCACAATTTTTTCTACTTGTCAATATGGGCCCAAACATTACCACTTGTTTCTCTTGTTGTAACCCAACCTCCATGTTGGAAAAAATAAAGAATAACTACTTTGATATTTAATATATACCATAAAATCAAAATATGAATCAAGATTAAATATTTTAACAGTTCGAACCACTGGATTTCCAAATGCTCATTGATTCTCAGTGGGAGTTGAATATGTGCAATTTGCTCTAATTTGAGATAATGATGTCTCTTCTAGGATGGTCATTCATGATATGTTCCTTATGATATTCTTGCATATATTCCAAACCCTGGTGCAAAGGAAAAAACAACATGGTATAGGGAAATGGTTAGAAATCAAACACACTAATATCATGGAAATTGAACCCCAACCTTGTACACATACTCTATAGGTAAGAGATTTAATATAGATCATTACAACATGTATTTTATTATTCAATCATTTAATTAGTCATACCCATATGAAATATAATGAGATCTATCATATAGAGAACCAAAGTCAGAGTTTTCATAGTTTACAGATAAAGACCCGAAACAACCAATAGCCGTGGGAAAGGCAGATGACCGAATGAAAGCAGCACCAGTAGCATAGGTAGAGCCAGTTCCAAGCGTGCCACCACCAAAGCCAGGTTATATGCATGAGCGGATAGGAACCCTTGCTTTATAATGTGAAGCTGATGAATATAAATGATTTTTTTCTCTTCCCTACCTGCCTCGCTAGAAGAGGAGAAAGTGGAAATAAAGGCAAGGTAAAGGAAAGAAAAAAAATATAAGAGAGAATTATTACAAGACTAACTTACACATGGTGTTCAAAGCCACATGAATAGTGATACACCTTTGCCTGGGCTGGATTTTTTACCCTCCTAGCTTCCACCTATGCCAGACAGGAAACGTATATGGGAAAGTAGTTATGCAAGACTCGAAAACGTATATGGGAGAGTAGCTATGCGAGAATGATAATGGACCAAAACCAGGAAGATAATGTATTGCAAGAAATATCGCCAAGGTAGGATTTTCCATGTACATTCACATGTATCAGAGGTTTCGAGTGCTTTGCTGCATGCCTTGCCCTTTGGTTCAGAGGGCTTTTCCCTCTACCATTCCCTTGTTCTGGTGTCTATAAGGGTATGTGTTCTTCCCTTATTTTTGGTATGTTCTTTCCTTTTTTTTATTGCAGGGACTTCATCCATACATTCAAAATGCATACATACATCATAATAAAATGTCATAAATTCATTTAACTCAACGGAATTATAAAATAGCAATAGAGACTTCATAAATTAAAGAAATTTAATATTTGTTTCTTAGATATACAAAGAAATTGAGCATTTCAAGAGATTCAGATTATTTTCGTGAGCGGGTTTTGTAGTTTACCTGAGCGGTTGGAGTCAAATAGTGACAAACACATTTGGGAATTCATAGTCCAAAATGGGATTGGAGTCGAATAGTGACAAACACATTTTGGAATCCATTAGTCCATAATGGAATTGGAGTCAACCAGGTTGTGAATCCTCACAACTTGCAACTGTTTGATTTCAAGAATCTCATTAGACACCATAGAAAACATGGCAAATAACTTACCTATACCCATTTGTTGCAGAATGATCTAAACACCTGCCAATATTCGATTTATTTTGATGCTAAAATATTGAACCATTCTTATAAAATATTGGGGTTTTAATTTCATCAGAAGAACAAAATTTACTAAATCAACCATGAGTTTTACGGTCAAAGGAGAATATATAATTTCAAAGAAGAAACTATTTAGTTTTAATATAGGGGGAAGAGAATGACTTGAATTCATATGTGTAATTTAACTTTCAACTTCCATGAAAACAGGATTCTTCCTTGTTGTCCTTCTTATAAAGGAGACTCTTATCACAAGGGACCTAAACCCGCTGTTTATGTAAAGAGGCAAAAATCACTTGAAATATGTCTAAGGGGACTACCACCTTGCTTTTCGTGTTTGTAGCTTTTCGTGTTTGTAAATAGGAGTACTAGAGTAAAAATCCCCCATATAGAATATCATCGTTAGAGTTTAAATTCCCAAGCCCAATGTCGATTTGTCTTCTTCTACCCACACCAAACAAGTGCGAGAAAGGAGTGTCCCAAAATTACTAACAAAGAAAAATAAATTTAAAATAATACAATAGGTGGTAGGTTTAAGTCACTCGCTAATGTTAGTGTGTCTAAAACCTGCAATAAAATTGGATGTGATATTTTATCATTATTACATCAGAAAATGCAAGGGCTACCTGAATTTATGGGAAATCCTCATCTAAATGAGACATGAAGTTGAGAATTTTCTTCACAGGTAACTCTGATCTGATCCAAATTTTGTATTTTTTGGTCCCAACCCACCACACATTAAACTTAATCATAGACAAAATCATAATGAAACATTACTTATACCTGAAATTCCTTATCAAATTTTTTTAGAAAATTCATCTCAATACCATGAAGTTAAAATGGAATTAAAAAGGGTAGGCGACATTTATAGTGAAACAAAGCACAGAGACAATTGCCATGGTCATGTAGCATGCAATGTATGCATTTCGAAGCATAAATGACCCAAGAAAGAGGTAAGGAAGGGGGTATTAAGTGTTCGCCCAATGAATTGTACCTGAAACCA
This sequence comes from Pinus albicaulis, assembly GCA_034641835.2. Lineage (NCBI taxonomy): Eukaryota > Viridiplantae > Streptophyta > Pinopsida > Pinales > Pinaceae > Pinus > Pinus albicaulis. The sequence continues at coordinate 731,717,700 of CM076577.1, read as the reverse complement.
TGTTGTGAGCTTCCATGGAAATGAGAAAATGAACTTCATGTTTTGAGCTACCACGGAAGCGAGCAAACAAAATTTGGCATGAATTGTTCAAGTGCTTCATCGTTGGTTGGGAAAAATAGAGTAATACAACCAGCCCCATGCCCGCCACTTCTAGCTTAATTTTTGGAAGCTATGGAATTGAACCCCTCCTTGAGGGGAAGAAAGATACCGACTCTGATTGTCTCGGCTACGCTCGCCACTTGCATCTTCATGACTCTGATGGCCTCCGATCCACTTGCCACTTGCATATTCAACACTCTGATGGCCTCTGCACTGCTCAGGACTTGAATATTCATGAAAGCACTTGTATGAAATATGATATAAGTCTGTGTGACATATGATATAAGTTTGTGTGTGATGTATTATATATTTTTATCTCCAAAAAATGAGATATAAGCCAGCATTATCCCAAAGATTAAATTCCTTGGAATTGATGCTAGCATTAAGCTACAATTACACTTCTCTCACAATATTTATGATATAACAATATTGAATTTACCCAATATATCGGTATCACCTCGATATGAGGCCAATAAAATAGAAAAAAAATTAATTGGATGGAACATAATATTCATAAGCATTGTGGCTTCCATATTTGGCTAAAAATTGAAATTTAAACATTTAATTTGTGTAATTTAATTGAAAAAACTCATTCATATTAATATAGTCCCTATCAAGCCCTTTGGGTAGGTAATAATAAACTAATATGTACAATTATATATCGAAAGATTAAACACTAGTGTTATTTAGTTTTACCCTTTATGAAAGGCTATAACTATTAGTTGCATGTTCTCTTCCTGCTCTTACTTATATGAAATCATTTCGAGATATGGTACTTGATTCCTTGATGACAATATTGGGTAGCCATTTCAGAGTGTCCACCCTTATAACATTTAATTCAGAGTTCGATTTCCCTTCAATATATTTGGAAGAAAAAACTTTGTGTTCCTTTTTCAATTTCTTAAACCACAAGTGATGCCAAATTCTACCTGAACTACAATAATATTAATGACTGGCGTGAAAAAAACACATTAAATCATTGCACTTTCACTCTAATTCCCATTCAAAACATCTTCAACAAATGTGTAACATATTTTTATTTTCTTCCTTCTAAAAAAATTGCAGAAACTGAGTACATACATTCATATAATCAAATCTCTTATTCCTCCTCTATCATTAATAAAATTACTAAATTTCGATGAGTTATAATTTTCCAAACAAGAATCCAAACTCTCTGTTTTTCTCCAAAAATTCTTAGCTTTCATCAGACTATTCCATTCTACAAATCTAATCTATTTTTTTCAAACGTAATAAAAAACTACTTACAGCTTTATCTGCAAAAGCAGACAAGATATTTTTATTTTTCCTAACATCCTTCATATCCAAACTTTTTGATATTTAAACTATATTAAAAATATCTTACTAATAAAATAAAGGAATAAAATTCCTTCTATATTTCAATTGATTTTTTCCAATTTCAAGTGTAATATGCTCTTGCATCAGACTCCTAGGGAAAGAAATTGTCCACGATCTCCTGAACATTTGTGCAATGCTTGGACATATATGAAATAGTAATCCAAGTATCATCCTCCAACGGTTGATTTATCGACTTCACCAGATATTGAAAGTGCTCTTTTCCTCTAGTTTTCTTCACCACTTTTCAATCTAATAGACCTTCAATTTCCTTTGGAGTTTCTTTGGGCAGTTGCTGCTTCCATTCAATAATCTAATCTGCTTCACTGGAAGATTCATCATCTTAAAATTTTCTTGTTCCCTCTTTGAGTCCTTGGCAAGCCTAATATAAATTCCATGCTCACCGAATCTCATGCCGTAGTAGGAATCAGTAATGACTAATATAAACCTGTATCTTTACTTCTTCTCTTCGCATGCTGGAAGATCCTTATTTGATTTACCACATGTATGCTTGATTACATATGTGAAATTTTCGAAGAACTCCACCCATTTAGCATGCCTTTGATGCAACTTGACCTTACTATTGATAAAATTTAGGGCATGGTTATTAGTATAAAGTAAAAAATCTTTGGGCATAAGATAATGCCTCCATTTTTTTAGAGCTTGAACTATAGGATAGAAATCTTTATCATAAGAGATGTCTTATTTGCTTCATTTATTATGTAATTTCCATTCCTTCATGACTTAGGACAACTCCAATAGCAGCTCCATGTGCATTTGTCTCAACTTGAAACCATTTTTTAAAATCTTGTAAGGCTAATACAGGTTGTTCAATTATCCTTTTCTTAATTATTTTAAAATTTTTATCAAATACTATATTCCATTTAAATGGTTTCTTATTCTCTTCGATTGTGTCAACAATTGGTGCACACAAACTACTAAAATTCTGTATAAATTTTCGGTAGAAAATTGCAAGAACGTTAAATATTCTTACCTCAAACACACTCATTGGAATAGGCTAGTAATGATTGCCTTCACTTTATCTAGATCCATCTTCAATCCATCTTCCGAAATCACAAATCCTAAGTACATCAACTCATTCTTCATGAAGCTACGATTCTTTTAATTTATCAACAACTTCTCTCATTGCAGGGTACTCAAAACTAATTTGAGATGCTTGAGATGCTCTTCTTCTGTTTGGCTAAACACTAAAATATCATCCAGATACACAATAACAAATTTACCTGTAAATTCTTTCAACACTTCATTCATTAATATCATAAATCTACTATGTACATTGGTAAGGCCAAAAGGCATTACCAACCACTCATACAACCCATTGTTTTTTTTGAAAGATGTTTTCCATTCATCCCCCTCACTAATTCTAATCTAGTGATAGCCACTCTTGAGATGAATTTTAGAAAAACAGTTAGCGCCACTCAAACAATCAATCATATCTTCAATGTGGGGAACTAGAAATCTATACATGATTTTAATTTTATTGATGGCCCTTGAATCAGTACACATTCTCCATCCACCATCTTTCTTTCGGCTGAGCACCATGGGAACAACACATGGACTCAATCTCTCCTTTATTAATCCTTTGTCCAACAACTCCTGCACCTGTTTCTTTATCTCTTCATTTTATTATGGAGTCATGCGATATGATGCTTTATTCAGATGAATATCCCCCATAATTAGATCTATATGATGACTAATGCTTCGGAAAGGAGGCAAATTATTTGGCAATTCATCAAGAATTATATATGCAAATTCATCTAACATAACTTTGACTTCTTCATTTATATAATTTAAACGTGTGCTAGTAAGGATTACCTTTAGCTTACCTATCAAAGAAAAATGAATTTCCTTTTTATTTTTGAGCTCTTGCAACAATTATTTTTGTCCATAAGTAGCACACTAGGTCAAACTTCCTCGTTCAGATCCTTATCCTCTAAAGGCAATAATAGATGTTTTTGGCCATTTTTCTCAAGAGTGTACGTGTTCTTCCTACCATCATGAATGCCTTTCTTGTCATTCTGCCATGGTATTCCCAACAACACATGACACACATCCATTGTCGTTATATCATATAATACCTCATCCCTATAATTATGATCCGGAACTCCACTTTACACTGCTCATTCATGAATATTTGATGACCTTTTTGCAGCCAAGACACCTTCTAAGGTGTGGGATGTGCTATTATCTGTAGCCCCAACTTCTCTACCATTTCTATGGAGATAAAATTATCCATGACACCACTGTCAATCACCACTTTGCAACACTTGCCTCCTGATTTGCATGTGGTTCTAAATAATAATTTTATTTGTGTTGGTTCCTTAAGTTTCTTTTAAGAATTAATCAAGATTATATTCATCAATAATTATTCTACTACCTCTAGTGTTTCATCATGGACAACTACATCTACATTTTCTTCTTGTGCTTCTACCATATTTACTCTTCTTTGGTTTGTAGGATTATTCTCTAGAAAATCCCATGGCATATGTCCTGATTTCCCACATTTGTAACATTGAACTTGGTAGCTTCATCCTCGACCACGTCCTCTTGAGAAAGGCCTTCTTCTTCTTGATTCACCTCCTCTTGATGGTTGACTGCTTGAACTACCTTTGTGTTCCATTGGAGAATGCTTTTTTTCCTGCCCCCTCTTCCCCTTAGAGGACTCCTCCCTCTATTAATTTGGCTTTTCTTTCTACCCAAATTTTCCTCTCCTTTAAAGGAAAAATTTTAAGCATCTTCTATAGTTCTAGGCAAAAATAAACTAAACTCATCTTGAATCTCGAACTGTAGCCAATTGATATATCTATCAACCCTTTCAGGTGTCTCTTCAATGTATCCTGCTGTAACATTCACCTTGTAAAATTCTTCATATTACTCGTTAACAAAAAATTACCTATGTTTCAAATTTTGCATTTTCCTGAATAAAGATAACTAATAATATTTGGGAAAAAATTTACCTTTCATCTTCACCACCATTCTACTCCATCTTTTGAACTTTTATTTGCTCTTTCTTCTCCTCTCTTATTGAAATATGTTGATGTCCAAGTGTGAATGAATATTCAAACCATTTCCCACATTAATAATCAATCTGGGTGTGTTGGTTATTGCAATGCTAACACGCACAATATATGGAGATACAATAGCACAATTCTAATATCAATCATGGATTTGATAATTTAAACAAGGCAACGATCACTGTAACAACAAATAAAGAATTTGCAGTAATAAATCGTAAAGCTTACAATGCATTCACAACAATAAGAGTATCAGCAAATACATCTACTGTCACAACAATTGGAAATGATACAAAATAGGAAATAGAAATAACAACACATAGGAAACACGTAGCACCTGATCGAAGAGTGGGCCCAACTCTATGATCAGGGCTGTGATTTTCTCACAACTTATAGAAGTATCCGGAAATTAACTTTTGTAAAATTGATCAAATAATGTTTTGTTACAAAATTCCATTCCTTGCGTAGCCAACCCTCTATGCCGTATATCCTATGCGTTCTATATATCTTTCTCTCTGATTTGTGCCCTTTTAAATACAAAAACAACAAAGGGAAGTAAAATTATTACAAAATATCAGTAGCCAATGATGAGAACTGAAAGATCTTTCCATCATGATTCAGCTGGCAAAAGTCAAATTTGGCAATTATGATTGGGGCAATTTTGAAAATGGCCACAACAGAAAATCTGCAAATCTATCCTTTGAGGAACCTTGCGTTTCTCTCAATCAAGACCAAATTTGGGAAAAAATCTCAATGGAACACTAATTTGGTATGTTCTTCACAAAACCCATGTTTTGGATTTTCAGGTTCTTCTTCATTTTCCTAAGACACTGAAGGAAAAACTGTATCTTCTTATCCCAACGAATTTCTAAGTTGGAATATTAAATTATGAACTGAAGATCAAATATATAATTTGGAAGAGACCTTGGAGGATAAAATAATTCGTGATGTTATAACAAATTCATTAATAAACCAGCACTGGAAAAATCATGCATAATAATCATTAATTTATTAAAATAAAAGAGAACAAGTATTACGTATCCAAAAGATCATAAATAACTACGAAATGGAGTTATATAGTAAATTATGATAAATAATATGATAAAGGAATATTATAAATGGATGAAATGTATGTTAAGAAGTGATAATAATAATACAAATTAGTGGCCCAACATCTACCCCAAACTAAACATGTTGCATGTCCTCATGCAACCCAATGCCTCTGTATTAACCAAGTTGTAATACAATAATCAAAATGCTCACCCTAGTGCATCATATTTATGGAAGAGAAGTATTCTCCCCAAAATGATTCCTTAAAACAATTTTTCATGTATACTTTCAACCATGTATATGAAGTTGCAGAAAAGTATGATACAGGTAAAAGCAAACTTCATTACAAACTAGATTTTGCTGAAATTTTGTAAGCAAATTTACACTATATCAATGTTTGTGCAATCCGAAAATAAAATCAATGCAATGAACAGATTTCAATATATTATAAAAATGGCTGTAGGTAATAATGCATGTTTTTTTTTAATTAACAAATTGTTTTATCTTGAAAATTTATGGGTTTAATGATACCTCTTTGTTGTCCAAAAATCACAAGAATCCAATTTATAGTTTAAAGGATATACACAAATCAATTTTAGGATTGTATACCTTAAAAAAAGAAATGATAAATCATTCATGATGCATAGAAACCCTTCCCCCAAACTAGAGTATTAGCATGCCCTCATGCTACACTAGAAAACAAATTAAGGTGGTTGTTACAATCATGGCTAAAATATTTGTTTCGTGTATAAAAACATGGAATAAAGGAGATTTTGAGAATGAATAAGGAGATCGATGGATGGTAAATAATATTAGTGGCATGTTCATGATAATGAAAGTAACACTCCCCCAAACTGAAATATTTTGTGTTTCTGAAATATGGGAAGTGGTAAATAAGGGGAAATAATGGTTGAAAAATATGAGTGAATAATGTTCAATGGTTTTTCATGGAATTCTCCTAAACTTTTAATAAATCAAAACCTTATGCTTTTTGACCTCAAGTTTTACCTTCATAAAATTGTGGAATGGAATGTATGGATTGACATTTCTTGAAGATTATGTAGGTTGAGCTGATGTTGAAAGTGATGCGGAAGATTGAAGCCATGCAAGCTGAAAAAAAAGTAATCAGAAAGTGTAGCAGGGTTTCCTTCCACCAAACTGATTAATTTCCTTGTCATCTTTATAACATCTCATGAGTATCCTTAATCAGTAATTCATCACCTCAATTACCTTATTACAGATAAAAGTGACATAATCATATTGTGAATGGCATGGAAAAGAAATTATGAGAATAATTTATCTCAGTCTCTGCTTCTCAAGCTCTGTCCAATTACCTGCGATTCAGAATCAGAATTAGGCTTCTTTATTCCACCTCAAAATAGTAGTGGTGTTGTTAAGCTATGAATAAATGGTGATTGATTGGGAAAGAAACTATATTTGGTTAAATATATGATACTTGTAGAATAAAGGAATGATAGATTAGACTATACAAAATGCCAAATATCAAATATTCTAAAAGTTTCATCCTTGACATGTAAAGTGAAAATTTACAACTGAATAATAGATATAAACTATAACCACCATCATCTAAGAACTGATTAAATATTACGCAACAAAACAAGAGTTCTGGAAAACCTTGTATATGCAACAATCAGATTTCTCGAAAATTAGCTTTGAGAAAAAAATATAACCAAGTAGATTATAGTATTAAATCAATTTCTATACCCTAGGCATAGCCACTGCTACCAGCAGGTGTCCATAGCCTCGACAGGGATGCCTTTTTAACCCATTGAGATGTCAGTGTCCCATCTATTAGAAATAAGTACACAGTTACAAATGCCTTTCAATTTACTTAGATGTCCACTGAAGATCATTGTTCTGGCATGGTAACCAGTTAATAACAATTCCATTCACGAGAGCTAATAAAAGTGAAAAAATTGGCTTGTGATGAGACCTCTTGTCCTTCAGTTTTATGACTGAAGGCCATTACCATGGCTTGGTGACTAGCAATGGTAATGTCACTTTATTAGGACCTATGATCATGGTAGGTCGGCTCGTCATGAGACTACCTATCCTCTAGTTGACCATTTATGTTCAATATTCAACTATGGTTATTGTTAATCAATAAATATTACTTAATATATGGGGTTACACGCCAGCTCCTTAAGAGCTAGGGATGGCGTAAAACGTTGTGTAGTAACTATTTTCAACTTTAATAGTTTTTCTTCTCAAAAAATGATAACCTTCAAATGACTGCTGATAAATATATTTTCCATTGTTGAGATTTGGGTTGAGGAATAGTTCATTAGATAATGACAAAAATGTTTAAATACAATTCTGTGATCATCATCATAAATTTTACAAGATCGGGGAATTTACCAATTAGGAAAGTTGAAAACTGGCACGATGAAATCATCTTTACATAATTATTCCCTAAAAATAAGATTATGTTTATAGATAAATAAAGATAAATTGACTACCCAAGCATTATGTCAAAGAGGGGCTAGACAATTAAAAGTATTTCCTATTCACCAAAGAGAAAATAAAATCATAAAGACCTACATATTTTGAATTCAACGTTAAAATTGGCCAACAACAGTATTTTTGAATGGGGTAACAACAACCATGAATTAGGTAATAACAAGGAAATGGGAAAAAGAACGATTTTAGGAAGGTTACATGAAGGAGGATTAGTCACTTTACAAAATAATGAGGAATTAAGAGTGAATCATTCCCAACAATACTTACCATAATAATCATCCTTCAAATACGAGACCTCCCCCCAACTAAAGTATGCTTGTCATCAGTCATATTTGGTCATGTTAAAATTAAAATACAAATTAAATATATGGAGTCGGTCGAGGACATACTTGTCGACATACCTTGGCGGACTAACAACACTGGAGGAGTAACAACACCAAGTACTTAGAAAAATATCACCATGGTGTAACATCACCGGACACTTAGGAAATTTATAGGAGTAACAAAATCGGAGGAGTAACATCATTGGATACTTAGAAAGTTTTTCGGAGTAACAAAACCGTAGGAGTAACAACAGTGACAAAGTAATAACAGTGATGGAGTCACAGCAGTGGTAGAGTCATAGCACCAACGGAGTAACAACATCCAACACTTAGAAAAAACATTTCAGAGTAACATCAATGATTGATTCACAACATCATCGGAGTAACATCATCCAACACTTAGAAAAAAATTTGGAGTAATAGCAATGGCGGATTCACAGCACTGACGAAGTAACAACAGTGGAAAAATCACAACACCGACGGAGTAATAGTAGTGATGGATTCACAACACCAACTAGGTAACAACATTCATAGCACCGACTGAGTAACAACACCCAACACTTAGAAAAAATTTCGGAGTAACAGCAGTGACGGATTCACAGCGCCGATGGAGTAACAACATCCAACACTTAGGAAAAAAATTCAGAGTAACAGCAGTGGCAGATTCACAACACTGATGGAGTAACAGCATGAATGAGTAGAAGCATCGCAGAGTAACAACATCGCATAGTAGCAGCATCCTAGGAGTAACAACATCCTGAGTAGCCACATCTGGAGTAACAACATCCGAGGAGTAAGAGCAACCAAGGAGTAACAATATTATAGAGTAGCAGCATCCAAGGAGTAACAACATCACGAGTAGCAGCATTCGTAGTAACATCATCACAGAGTTGCAGCATCCAAGGAGTAACAACATCACGGAGTAGCAACATCCAAGGAGTAAGAGAATCACGAGTAGTAGCATCCGGAGTAACAACATCATGAAACTTAAGAACTTGCTCTTTTTACTTTGAGAACAAAAAAAAAAAATGTGACTTTGAAGTAAACAATACCTGAAGCATAAAAACATAAGAGAAATCAAAAAATAAATGACTCTTTATTGAAAACCAATAAATAAATAACTCAAGTTACAATGGTTATGATTTTTGTTGCAGCGATGTTGGTTGTGAATGGTGAATGAATGGAAAAATGATTTTTCGTAAATCAATGGCAGCTTCAAATAGAAATCAATTCCCCATTTCTAATGTTATAAATCCATTAATTGATGAAAAGTATTCATGTTCTTTTCTCTATGTGAGGAAACGTCTTTGATTTTTTTTTATCTCATTATCATTGCCTTCAAGGATCAGCTGCTCATAAATTGACCTCATTTATTCTCCTGGGACCTGCAAAAGAACGAGTGTCTACTTGCAACAAAACATGAAATCATGGAAAAAGAGAGGTGACCAGGCTCTCCTAATCTAATAAGTATGCCAAAAAAAACAATTAGTTACTCTATAAAAGAAATCCATGGGAAAAAAATAGCAAAGTAAAACTAATTCATTACCTATGGGAGAGTTGTGGCCAACCATACTAACCAGTAGTGTTTCAATCATAACTTCTTTGTTTTTCCTACGATTTGAGTGTTTCTAAAGCCAAATGAAATTCAATTTAGAGATATGTATCCAATATAAATAGGTTTTAAAAATTTCATGAAATGTTATGTTAAATTTTCTTAGAAGAACCTGCATAACAGTGTCATTTTTTATTTTCTAGCTCAGACCAACAATTGATATTTCAAGCATAAATTTTTAATTTAATGATGGATTAAGATTATTCAAATTGTATATTAAAATATATTCATTTACATTTATCCAATAGAAATTTTTTTTGAAGGTAATATTAATTTATGGATCAAATCGGATACTGAACAATCGGGAAAACAAAGTTTCAAGAGTGCTGATCTACGATAAACAGTCAGTATTTTGGTGATAACATCCTCATAGGATATCAAAATAAAGTGATTGAAATTGTGTTGTAAATTATATTCGTAGGGGAATATACCATAGAAACAGGTTTTCAAAATCTAGTCATTTACGGCTCTAAAAACGGATCATCCCCACTCTGTTCCTGAGCTTCCTACTAGAAATCCTGTCATTGTTTTGGTCATAACTTTTTTGTTTCAAATACAAATCGAGTTTCAAATTGGGTTATAAAGTATACATAAATTACTATGTGGGATAGAAACAGGTCTTGAAAATATGCTCATTTGGTCCCTCAAAACATGACTTTCACGACTATTTTTTAGAATTTTCATCAAGCCCGCAAGCCATAAGATATGATAATGAAGGAATTTTTCCAAAATGTGATAAAAACGAATAGGAGTGTTTGAAGAAATTTAATTTTCAATGTAATACATCTACATACATAAATAAATTCGAATATTGATCACCGATGTTAATTTTCATAGCTTGTTGCAACAAAAACAATTATTTTTACATCGAAGGAAATTTATTTATTTATGTCCTTATTCATTCTATATTGTACACTACACTACTCTATTTTGAAAAATAAAATATACTTACATATAAGAGTACATATAGTGAAGCCATTTTCAAAATGATGCCTCAACTATGCACATACCCGTATTTGAAAAATGTATATTAATAAATACACGGGTATGAGAGATCAACTTCCCTATTAAGCATCGTTCCAAGAGTTGCTGAAGTCTGGAGTGATGTTGTGAGAAAACAACAGAGTCAAATTAGTCCTCAATATAGTCTTGATTTTTCATAGTTGTTACATTATGAACTTCTTTAACTGAGTTCTAGATTTTGTTGATGCTTTCTTCCTTGACCTCATCTTGTGAGTTTTTGTTTATATCCCTGTTAATAGAATCGAAGGAAGGAAAAAAAATAAAAATAAAATTCAAACAATTCTTAAAGCTTGGGATCTGGAGAAGGGTGAAACTTACCTCCTTGGGACGAGAGATTGGGTTTTTAAACACAAAGAAAGAAAGAAAATCAATGAAATATTAAGCTCGGGACCTAGAGTAGGGTAGAATTTCCCTCCCCAAGATGAGAGATTCGGCTCTAAGAAATCAACAGAAAGAAAAGAAAAGAAAAAATGACTAACGCTCAAGACCTAGAGCAGGGTAGCATTTCCCTCCCTAGGACAAGAGATTGGTTCCTAAGAAATCAATAGAAAGAAAATCAAATAAAAATGACTAATGCTCAGGACTTAGAGAAGGGCAACATTTACCTCCCTAGGATGAGAGTTTAGTTCCTAAGAAATCAGCAGAATGAAAAGAAAAGAAAAACGACTAATGCTCAAGACCTAGAGGAGTGTAGCAATTCCCTCTCTAGGATGAGAAGTTGATCCTTAGATTAATATGAATCATGTTATTGCACCTTCGTTAGCCTCTTGGAAAACGTCGCCAAAATGTTGGTGTCCATGTGAGAATGAATATTCAAACCCTTTCCCACATTAATTATCAATCCAGGTGTGTTGGTTATTGCAAGGCTAACACACACAATATATGCAGATACAATAACACAACTCTGATATCAATCGTGGATTCGATAATTTAAACAATACAAAAATCATTGTAACAAAAAATAAAGAAATTGTAGTAATAAATTATAAATCTTACAATGCATTCATGGAAATAAGAGTATCAGCAAATAAATCTACGGTCACAATAATTGAAAATGATACAAAACAAGAAATTGAAATAATAACACACAGGAAATACGCCGCACCTGATCGAAGAGTGGGCCCAACTCTTTGATCAAGGCTGCGATATGATCACAACTTACCGAAGTATCTGGAAATTAACTTGCATTAACTTGATCAAATAATGTTCTATTACACAACTCCATTCTTTGCGTAGCCAACCCTCTATGCCTTATATCCTATGTGTTCTATATCTCTTTCTCTTTGATTTGTGCACTTTTAAATATCAAGCAACAAAGGGAAATAAAATTATTCCAAAATCGGAATATCCAATGATAAGATATGAAAGATCTTTCCATCATGATTCAAATCGTACAAGTCGATTGTGGAAATTACAATTGGGGAAATTTGGAAAATGGCCACAACAGAAAACATGCAAATTTTTCCTTCAAAGAACCTTGCGTTTCTCTAAATCAAGACCGAATTTTGGAAAAATACCCTTAGAAAAACTAATTTGTTCCGTTCTACACAAAACCCATGTTTCATATTTCCAGGATTCTTCTTCCTTTGCACGAGGCGTTCAATGCAATATTGTGTCTTGTTATCCCAACACATTTCTGAGTTGGAATATTTAATTATGAACTAAAGTTAAAATCTGCAACTTGGAAGAGATCTTGAGGACTAAAATAGTTAGTGATGTTATAAATAATTCATTAATAAACCATCATTGTCAAAATCATGCATGATAACAATCAATTTATTAAAATAAAGGAGAACAAGTATTACTTATCCAAAAGAGCATAAATAATTATGAAATGGAATTATATAATAAATTATGATAAATAATGTGATAAAGGAACATTAGAAATGGATGAAACTGATGTTAATAAGTGATAATAATAATACAAATTAGTGGCCCAACAAAATCCATCCCACTAGTTGTGTGTCGTTTCAATGAAGTAACAAGAAACATCACCTATTTTTCTTCACCTACCTTCTCATACTCAAAATGATTATCTAAAGCATTGATCTAAGCTATTAATTCTTCAAGTTCCAATTTACCACTAGAGGTAGGTATCTCTATTTTATGACTTGAAATATCCCCATTCATTGACCTCATCGATTTAATTTCTACGAACACTCTAGCATGTTCCTCATCTTCCAGTCGAAACTCTTCCTCAGATTTATTGATGTCTCAAGCCTCTGAATCTCTTTTCTAGTTCATATCTAAGCCTTCTAGCCTTTCTTGGACTCCTCTCATATCCTCCCTATTTATAGCATCAACTATTGGTCTTCCCCTTCGAACGTGAAATTCCATTTCACACTTTTTTTCTCTATGGCGTAGCTCTGATAACAAAATTCATGTCAGATTCTACCTGGCCTACAACCAGATTAATGACTCACGTTCTAAAAAAAAATTAAATCATTTCACTTTCACTATAATTCTCATTCACAACATATTACACACGTCTAACATATTTTTGATTTTCTTCCTTCTGAAAAAATTGCATAAACTGAGTACATACATTCATATAATGAAATTGCTAATTCCTCTTCTATCATTTCTAAAATTACCAAAATTGAGATAAGTTGGATTTTTCCAAAAAAAATCCAAAGTCCCTATTTTTCTCCAAAAAATATTAGCTTTCTTGAGATTTTTCCCTTCTACAAATCCAATCTATTTTTTCAGACTTAATAAAAAACTACTTACATCTCTATCCACAAAAGGTGAGAAGCTCTTTTTTATTTTTCCTTCCTATCCAAATTTTTTGATCTTTAAACTAAAGAAAAACTAATTTACTAATAAAGTAAAGGAATCCAATTCCCTATACATTTCAATTGTTTTTTTCAATTTCAAGTGTAAAATGCTCCTGCATCAACAAGTCAAATAAATTTAGAATGTTATCAGTGAAAGAGATAAAAGAGCCATAACAAAGCTAATATTAAATCATAGTATAAAATATGGAGGATTTTGGTTGGAGTTATTGTACATTTAAGAATATATTCCAATTTGATGGGCAAATGTCATCTTGTATCAAAGCTAAAATTAAATCATATTATAAAATATGGAGGATTTTGGTTGGAGTTATTGTATATTTAAGAATATTTTCATATTTGATGGGAAGTTGCCATCTTGTCTTTCAGTTGCAGAAATATATTTAAAATGTTTCTAAAGTCTAAGATACGATCTAGTTAAATTTCATTTAATGAAAATGAATAATCACTTACTCTAAGGAAAATCGAAAATTTTATATATCAACGATCATTCAATTGGTATCAATAATCACTTACGTGAACATGTGTAATGTTTATATTAATTTATCCCATGTAAATGTATCGTTAAATGGAACTAGGCAGTTTTTAGGTGACCCAGCTTGAGAATTACCATCATGTTTGTCTCCAAAACACTCCCAGTAGAATATGGATATTTTTTGTATTATGCATCGTCCTGGAAGCTATATTACCAAGGGATACTTGCATGTTAAGACCTAAGAGGACCAACAATTTGTAGCATTACAATATTTATTCCAAGACATTCGACAATTATTGACACACTAATGTTAATGTTAATGTGAATGTTAATGTTATTTCTACAACTTTAGTTCCATTAATACAGTGTATTATTATATGATAAACCTTAAATGAATTTAAGAAAGTACAAAATTTAAGGGTTAACCTATACTACCTCAATGCATCATTGCATTAATGGACTATAGCTAGGAAATATTTGTTTCCCATTCTTACCATCACCTGGAGTGTTAAAAGATAATGGAGAATCATTAATTTGTGAGAGTTGGATCATGAAACCTTAGGATAATAATTAGTTTCTATTTCTTAGGGTATGGCTCTAACTTCCCTAAATCTATGTATGATATATATTGGTTGATTTTTATTGGGAGTGTAGAGCATTCTGTAGAGTCAGACTCTCCTGGTTTGGTCTCTCCATTGTAGAGTTGACCAGGTTTTTATTTATGAATTCAATACATCTTATTTTATCATGGTATAGAGCTCTAGGGTCGAATCATAGCTGGAGTTTTGTGATCCCTATGAGTATCCAGGTGGCAGAAGAGAAGCCCCTCACGACTGAGTGGAATTTTTTTCTTAGGTGTTGATCGAATCAACGCGATTTTTTGAGGAACAGTCGCACTAATCATTGTGCATTTTGGAGGAATAGTTGCAACGAGAAGCGCACATCTGACCAGAATATAAGTGCTGATAGGCCAAGGCCTTAGATGTTTCCTTCCCGATGCGGTCAACACAAAATTTGGGTCAGTAATCGCATCAATACGAGAAAGAGAGGAGATTTGAGAAGATATGTGCCAGTGTTTGCCCACTAATGAAAGGAAGAGATCTCGAGTCTACTACCGATGAAAGGTTTCCAATGAAGGAAGATATTTGAGACAGATCTACTGCTAGTGAAATTTTCCCGATGAATGAAGAGATCTGAAGCAGATCTACTTCCTGTATCATCTCGCCGATGAAGAAAGACATGTGGATCAAATATGTTTCCAGTGTATATGTGCTAAAGAGGAGCTAGAGAGCTCGTGCTAAGAAAGAGAAGAGGTCACGGTAGAAGAGCCAAGAGCCTGTGGTGCAACGTGCAAAGCAACCTACTGGATTGATCATAGATCTAGTAGATCTGTATCATGATATTTCTTTCTGTGAGGATCTGGGTTAGATCTGTCGTTATTTTTTTTCCTCGTGATAATTACTCGAGGTTTTTTTTCTAGAGTCATCAAGATGAATAATAAAATAATTGAATCATACTTGAACAAGAGCAACAAGCTCGATGGTTCCAATCACTCTAACTGGGAGTTCAAGATACAGACTATGGTAGAAGCAAAAAGTGCGTGGACAATTGAAAATAGGGACGAGAAAAATCTAGCAACAGGAGCTTAAATGACTCAAGAATAGCAGAAGAGAGAGAGCAAGGAAAAGTCAAAATTGAAGATATTAGTGAAAGACTGTATCATACCGCACATCAGAGAATGCAAATCTGCAAGCGAAATTTGGACAGTGGTGAAGGATCTATATGAGATTAGGAATACAAATTGTCTCATGTTCTTGAAAATAAATATCCTCTCCATAAATATGGAGGAGAATGAAACATTTTCTGCTTTCATATTATGAATCAAAGATCTGAAAAAACAATGGCTGATATTAGTGAGATAGTTGCAGACACAAAATTGGTCACAATTACCATGAATGGTATGACTGATGATTACCAAATGTTCATCATTGGGATAAGTGTGATGGAGAAAGCCTGAAATTTTTAAGAACTAACAGAAATATTAATGGAAGAAGAAGAAAGAAGATTGACTCTAAAACCCCAGAGTGTATATCTTGCGTTAATGGAAAATAATAATTGATTCATAACAAAAAGAAATACATCACAAAAAAATGGAGGAAACCCACATAAATTATTGAATCAAACTCAAGGTATGCATCCCAATAGAAATGAATATGTATTAAAATTTTTATATTATGAAAAAATTGGTCATATGGCTAAGCATTGCACGAAAAATAAATTTGATGAAGGGCGGAAGAGACATAAAATACATGCAGGTCATTTAACAGATGATGACCATGTTCAATATTTCAAATTTTTCATGGATGACACTGATGAAAATATCGAAGCAGACATTTGGAATGTGGATTCGGGAGCTTCCACACACATGACAGGGAATAGACAATGGTTCAAAGATTTTAAAGAAATCAATAATGAAGCAAGAATATAACTTGGCGATGATAGAGGTTATAAGTTCAAAGGGTACAGGAACATTACTTTTATTTTTCCTGATGTTAATATCAGACATATTCAAAATGTAATGTATGTACGTGGAGTTTCAAAGAACCTGATTTTTGTATCATGATTATAGATCAGAATCTCAATGTAGAATTCTTAAAATCAATTTGTTATATTAAATATTTGTTGGATGGTATGAATGTTATTTCTTCAGGGATTGGAACAGAAGATCTGTACAAATTAAATGTGATATCAACACCAAATTGAGTTTTTAAAACATCAAGTTTGACTATAGAAGAGCTATGGAAATAGAGAATTGGTAACATCTACTTCAACGATATGATGTTACCTCAAAAAAGGAAATGGTAAGATGTCTTCCTAATTTAATACAAGTGTGTAATGATTGTGATGCTTTTGCATTAGGAAAAATTCATAGAGAAGAATTCCTTCTTCCAGTAAAGAATAAAAAGAGAGATATACTTGACTTAGTGCACACTGACCTATGTAGAACCATTCAAACCAATTCATTAGGAGGTGCACTATATTTTTTACTATTTTTTTATCACTGCACAAAGTTTTCTTTGGTATATTTTCTGAGTAATAAAATCCATACATTTGAATACTTTAAGCACTTCAAAACTATGATTGAAAATCAAATAGGGAGTACATAGATATTCTCCGCTCCGATCAAGGGGGAGAATATAGAAAACCTGAACATACATACTATTGTAAATAACATGGAATATTACAACAATTCACAATACCCCATACTCCTCAGCAGAACGGAGTAGCGGAAAGGAGGAACAGAACATTGGTGGAGTGTGCTCGGAGAATGCTGAAATGTAAGGGTCTTTCAAATGGTTTTTGGGCTGAAGCATTGAATAATGAAATTTATTTGAAAAATAGGAGTCCTATAAAAACTCTCGAGTTCAAAACTCCTTTTGAAGCATTATATGGATTCAAGCCTACAGTAAAACATTTGAGAGTAATTGGGTCTAAAGCCTTTGCCCATATTCCAAAGGAAGACAAAAGGAAATTAGATTCAAAAGGCATCAGATGCACCTTTGTAGGGTATTTTTTACAATTTAAAGCTTATAGATTGTTTAATCCCTCTACTCACAAGATTTTTATTAGTCGAGATGTCATGTTCCATGAGAAGGTTTATGATGAATGTGATAAAAGAAATGAGGAATGGGATATTCCTTTTTCTGGTGGAAGAAAATGAAGAAGAAGGTAACAACCATGATAAGTAGAAAAAGGTAGAAGCTAAAAGTTCAGATACAACAATCGAGCCGAGTCCTTCGAAAGGAAATTCAAAACAAGTTGGAAGCCACACCAATGCTAGAAGATTAGCTAGGAAGACTCAATTGCTTGCTAGATATAGAGAAAATTCCTTTATAACTAGTATGATGAATGTTGTTGAACCTTCTAGTTATAAAGAAGAAAATCAATGTAGTGAATGGAAAGAAGTTATGAAATAGGAATATGAATCTATTCTCAAAAACAACACTTGGGAGCTAGTTGAACTTCCCAAATGGAAACAAACCATAGGTTGTAACTGCGTTTACTTAGAGCAACCTGAGGGATTTGTCCAGAAAGGGAAAGAACATTTAGTCTGCAGATTAAAGAAAGCTTTTTACGGACTAAAACAAGAACCCAGGTCATGGTATGAAAAAATAGATTCATTTTTTCTGCAACATAGCTACAATAGAAGTAAAAACGACCCTAATATGTATACTATGAAATATGAAAAGGGGCGTATGGTTTTTATTTCTTTGTATGTAGATTATTTAATTATTACAGGTGATGTTGTTGATCTAATCAGAGAGATAAAGAAGAAAATGTCAGAAATGGTCGAAATGAAATACCTTGGTGAATTAAGATATTGGTTCGATCTTGAGATATGGAGCGATTAAGGACAAAATTTTCTATCCCAGGGTAAGTATGTCAGAGGACTACTGGAAATATTGAGGATGGATCAGTGTAAGGCTGCACTAATACCACTACACCAGAACACTAAACTTCAAAGTGAGGATGCCTCTAAAGAGGTAGATGCAACACTCTATCTACAATTGGTTGGTAGTTTGATATAATTAACTACTACGAGACCAGACCTGGCTTATGCAATTAGTGTTCTAAGTAAATTCATGTCCAAACCACTTGAGAGTCATTGGATTGCAACGAAAGGCGTTCTAATGTATCTACATGGAACTGTAGATTATGGTATTATTATAATGATCATTCTGATATTATATTGATAGGGTTGAAATATTCCGACTCGGCTGGAAATGTAGACGACCGAAGATCCATAACAGACTATGCATTCAACATTTGATCCAGGTTAATTGCATGGAATAGTAAGAAACAAAACACAATTTCCTTATCGTCAGTGGAAACAGAGTATCAAGCCATCTACGCAATTTTATGTTTCAAGTGGTAAGAGAGGTACAAATTAATGGCCCTACTCAAAATCAATCGGAGTGTAACTCATTATTGAAAGTACGAATACAGTGAATTTACTTCAAGGATCTGTGCTGAACCCACCATTTATTTGTCGTGATCTATGAATAGCATGTATAACATATTATTTGTGACGTGGCATACTGCTTCCAGACATAGAATTAGTTGGATTATGCCAAAATACATAACCAAAATTGCTTGGAATGGAGAACTATATAATCTTTTAATCACGTATAAACATATAAATCACGTTGATGATAAATATTCCATTTTGACTATCTCTATTGACCTTGCGTTAATGATTAGCTTTAATGATTAGTTAACAAATTTTTTAATCCTATTTGGTGGATTTGGTGGATTTGCTGAGATGCTAAATAGTAACTAAAATTGAATCCTTGTTAGTTTCGAATTTCAAATTTGTTTTCTAATTAGAAAAATTGATACTATTTATTTGTTTTTCCTGCCAACAAAGTAATGAGGGTTTAAACATTTTTCGATATTAATAAACATAAAGGTATATTCCAAAATTATATTTATAATCTAATCAATATTTCCTCTAACTTATAGAATAAAAATAAAATTAAATACATTATGAAATACAATGCATTTAAATATTGGGTAGTACATATTGCATACCATATTACTCCATAATGGGATAGAAAACCAGGTAATGTTTATATATTTTAGCAAATATAAAATTATATATGTGAAATTAATGAATTATCTTTGCCAAAAAAATCCCAACGAAGATAAAGGAAATTATTAAATCTTTCAATTTTTATTTATTTATTTAATAACTAGAGTTTATGAATCTTTATCAAAATTTACAATTTAGCTTACACTATTGAAAGTTCCTAAGCAGAACTTACATAAGAAGATGGTCCATCCATATGCACCAACCTATCAGGGAAGAGCAACAAAAATAGAGAGAGTAAATCTACCGAAGTAGACCTAACACTCATTAAAAATCTTATAAACCCTACATATTATAGCAAGCAAAACCTTAAATAAAATGCCTAAAATTTAACATAGCATAGTTAAAAGCATCAGAACAAAATAAAATTAATAGCATGAATGTAAACAAATTAAAATGAATTAAACCCTTGAAAATGAGCATTTCATGGATTAACCACTAGTGCAAAACAATTTCATTAGTGTTAAGGAAAACAAAGTGAAAATTTCAATGAATTATGGGCCATTTCTCATGATAATCCCAATTTGGGGAGTTTGGGAATTAGAACATGTACAATTAACCTGAGATATTATTTAATTATTTAATTACTATTTCACCAACCCATGCAGAAGTTGGACTTGTATTCTTATTTATTATCAGTATGGGACACATTTAAATGTCAAAGTGATTGGTTTGAAATTTTTAATGACGTCGTAATTTGTTTGAAATTTTTAATGACGTGGTAATTTGATGTGGACATGTCAAATGGGGTTCTAGGCCTACTTCCTAGTACTGATAATTGATTGAAAGGGTAACTTTAATAACAGAATTAAAAAAATTATTTATTTTGAAATCATTTTTTATTTATGAAGGACAAAAAAATATTATCTAATATTAAAAGAAGGGATTCATTTTTATCTATTCATAAATTTAATTTCAACACTTATAACTTGATTTTGATATTTAGAGACTAAAATCATGTCCAATTTTATTGTTTCTCATTTATTCCTTAATATGTTGTAAACTTCCACAGAAAAATTTCCTTAACAACACTCATACTTATATAATACCATCATTTTGTTGGCATATCTAAGATGTTTAGTGTCACTTAATATAAAGCTTCTAATATTAGTTTGGACACCTGATCTTTGTCAATACCTAGTTGAATTCACATGTTTTTATGTATTTTTCTATATTTTTTGATATGATAATTTGCATGAAATTTAACAACCATGTATCCATGTCTAACCTCTTAAAATACTACAATATATATTTTTTTTCTTTATTATCTTTTCCACTTATCTTATTTTTGCAAAAAAAAAAAAAAATCTTGAATTATGGGTGTAAATTGTAATGTCATTAAAAATGTGTTAGAAAGAATCTCTATGAATTTGTGGCTCAATGAAAAGTTTGAAGATAAGATAATAGATATTGACTAACCTAAAAGAAATGAGCCCATCTCTCTTTCTTTAAGTCCGCTTAGTCCAACGTGGTTATAACATTTGTATCTAATATTTTATTATTTGAAAACATGATTTCTCAACCACTTAGTATATTTTTTGGAACATCCCTATCATTAAAATATATAAATACAGAGCAAACACATAATTAATATTTGAACGTTTTTATCTCAACATTGATTTTTTATAAGTTTTTTAAATGTCACTATAAAGAATTTAAACTTTTTTTCTTTGTTTAGCACAATATTATGTTAACGATTTTATTTCAGATAAAAAAAATAATCGCATGAATATCAATAATAATTTGTATATTATTTATTAATTTGATAGGTAAACCTGCATAAAATAAATCTTCTCATGAAACTTCAAAATTAGAATCATAATATCAAAAAATTTGATTTTATCCGTTCAATTTTCTATGTCATTAGTTTCTTACTTAATTCTCTAGTCATTCTACTCTCACAAATTTTATGTATATTTATCACTAACACTCATCCCTGTCTCTAAAAACGTTAACATCTACATAAAACTATTATTATGGAATATTTGAAAATCATCCGTAGTTCTTCTATCAACCTAAGAGTAAGACCAAGAATAATGAAATGTATCATTTTCATCATCATTAATGATTAGAGAAATATTTTTTATATATAAATGGTTTTCTCAAGTAATATATAAACAATGTAATGCAATTCATGCTATTTTTATATTTCAACAATAGGGATTATGCTCTTACATCCATGTTATCACACATTCATTAATATTTTGAGAAATCGAATAAGAAATCAATGTAATTATTAAGAACCTCATGCGCAATGGTATTAATGAGAAACTTACTTTAACTTTTTATTTAAATTTAATTTTGAAATAAGTAAGAACATCATCCTTAATTGTATTAATGAGAAAGTTCCTTTAACTTTATCTATATATCAAATTATGAACCTTTGAATTGCAAAAATACTAACCATAAACCCCAGAAATATTAATGAGAAAGTTCATGTTAGAATTGTGTGTTTCCAGAAACCCCATAAATTAAGTGGACTTGTGTTTCGATAACCCAATAAATTAATTATAATTTTTTGCATGACTTTTATAGTGTTGGATGGAATCACCCTATTTCAACAAATACCTCAATATTTTGCATTACTTTTCTTCAATCCTATAATCAAACGTCATTTTTAGAAGCTAAATATTTAAATCTATGCTGTAATAATCACTCAATGCATTAAGAAAAACTTTTTTTTTATATAAATTTAAAAAATATGTATTGACTATAATATTGTTATGAGAGTTTTTCATTATCATTTAAAATAATTTGAATCTCTTTTGAAGAAATAAAACAAGTATGGTTTATTGTTTATCAAAATTTTTTAATTTACAATATCGTAGTTAAAAATAGTTCAAATCTCTTTACAAAAACCGAGAGAGGAAGGGGTATCGTTTAGTGTGTATCATTTGCATTTTCTTACAATATGGTATATTCATATAATATAAAAAAAAATTATATTTAAAATTATAAATCATATTTACTATAATAGGGTATATTCGTATAATTTAAAAAATATATATATTTAAAATTATAAATCGTGATTATTATTTTTATTAAAATTATAATTTATTTATATAATGATGTGTTAATATTAATATTAAAAAAATAATATTGAAAGTGGGTTTAACGGATAAAAAAAATGTATTTCTTTTTAAAGTGTTATATATTCAAATTTATAAGTAGATAGAGTACATATATTTTTGTATTTTTTTTAGCTTTTATTAATATTAAATTTCTTGTCAACTCATGAGATGTAGATTAGTAAGTGTTTCTTGGATTTGTTTGTTATAGGTCACGTTCAAACTTTATGAGGAGGGTTTGAGGATGGAATCAACTTTGGAGGAATTAAATGTCTTATGGGGTGTTTTTTGTTATTTAAAATACATATATTATTTTTTTTTACGGTTAAATGCTTTTCTGTTTATGTAAAATGATTATGTCATTGTCTATGGATTTCCAAAATCTTATTGTCCTCAACTTTCGTATATTTGTTGGTGTTAGTTTCTAAACAAAACCATACATTGGAAAAAATATTTAACCATCCATAAATGGAAAGGCACTAAGAAAATAACACCATCAAAATCATATTACATCTAAAAACAATTATGAATCCTATGAATTTACTAGAGTAGGATTATCTGGTCATGAACCAAGTATTGGCAGATCCCTAAACTTGTAGTGAAAATGCTTCTCCATATGGGCCATATGGCCTTACATATAGTCCAATTTTTCTTGTAGGCGTGATTATCCCCTCTGCAGGTGTTTTTTTTTTTCCTACATGTACCACTAATTTATTTGAAGATCATTTAGAAAATAAATAATTGCATTCCCCTAATCATGTCTATCACGGTGAGTCAAACCACAAGAAATTTGATTTAAATGATTTGGTCCCCAATGTCAACCCTGACAAGCTCATGCACAAGATAATTAGGTGGCCTTGTTGAATCAGGAGAAAAGTGCTCACCCAAAGGAGAACCCAACCTACAAATTCTTCTAGATTGACCTCTTTCGCCAATCATTTTCGACACACAACTCGTTAACTTGAAAACAAAATAGTTAAAAATGAACAAATGATAACTACAGTCACAATGGAATGATATAGCCTTCCCCATAGAGCACCACTAGCAAACCCCACCCAAATTATAGGTCATAGATTCAAACCTTATAAGGAGGGCTTGTGTATGGAATCAACATTGGAGGAATTAAACTTCTCATGGGGTGTTTTTTGTTATTTTAAATACATATATACTTTTTTTTTTGTGTTAAATCAAGTTTTTATATTTATGAAAAATGATTATGTCATTGTCTATGGATTTCCAAAACTGTATTTTACTCAACCTTCCCATATTTGTTGGTTGTACTTTCTAAACAAAACCATACATTGCGAAAAATATTTAACCATCCATAAATGGAAATGGAATAAGAAAAAAAACACCATCAAAATCAGATTACATCCAAAAACCATTATGAATGCAATGAACTTACTAGAGTAGGATTATCTGGTCATGAACCAAGTAATGGTAGATCCCTGAACTTGTAATGAAAATTATCCTCCATATGAGCCATATGGCCTTCCATATGGTCCAACTTTCTTGTAGACGTGATTTTCCCCTTTGCAGGTTTTTGAGTTTGTCCTGCATGTACCACTAATTTATTTGAAGATCATTTCAAAAGGAAATAATTTCATTCCTATAATCATGTGTATCATGGGTGAGTCAAACCACAAGAAATTTGATTTAAATAATATGGTTCCAAATTTCAACCTCACCAAGCTCATGCACAAGAAAATTAGGTGCCCTTGTTGAATTAGTAGCCAAGTGCTCACCCAGAGGAGAACCCAACGTTAGATCCTACTATATTGACCTCTTTCGCCAATCATTTTTGATGCACGACCTCACTGGCGAGGCATCATTAACTTGAGAAAAAAATAGTGAAAAATGAACACCTCATAAGTGTAGTCACAATGGAATGACATACCCTTCCCCAAAGAGCACCACTAGCAAACCCAATCCAAATTAAAGCCACACCCTCTATAACACCCAATTTCCACGCATCAAGGTCTTACAAGTGTTATGAAATTGAAAATTCCTTACCCATATAAGAAAGAGTTGATTAAGGTGCAAAGTTTCACCACAAACAAAACCATCAAACGCTAAAATGAGAGTGAGCTAGTTATAAAATTTGAGTGTTGAGCCTTTCACTCTCAAACTGAGCCCCCACAATAGGAACAAAACCAAAATAAAATCAACCTAAGATAAAAACTAGTCAAACGATGAATTTAAGAAAAATCCATGTAATACCACCATGAAAATGCCAAAAGTACCAATGCAGCTACCATAATATAGCAACAGCTAAATAAAACAAAGTTAGGATGAGATTTCGTTGTACCTTTTTCCTAGGAACAATTATCTCTAGATGAGAGCCGCTAGAAGGTCCCAATCACCACCATTAGCAAAGAATCCTATACTTTGTAATACCTTGGTTGTTGCTCTGATAATTTAACTTTGTTTCTCTCCCCTACATTGACAATGCACCAACAATAACCACAAAAACTCTTCCTATAAATATTTACATCCAAAATTCTTATGATCTAAATACTAACCCCTTTAACACCGACTAGACCAAAAGGGAGGAACCACCTTTACTAGTCCTCCCTATCAATTGTTTGAGCACCGACAAGGGCTAGTCGAAGGAGTCACTATTGCAATGAACAAGGGTGAAAAACTGAAGTTCTAGCCACCAAAGAAAACTAAAGACCATGACCACTTTCCTCAGTATTACGTCCCTCGTGTAACAAAGGTATATTATGGCAGTAATCACCATTAAATAGAAATTCCCTTGCATGAATTTGTGCATGGGAGAGGCTACGCCACCCCGGCCTAAATTGAGGTTATTTCAAATACATTTTTAAATATATAAATAAATTAAATACTTTAGCAAATTATGAAACAGGCTCATTTTAATTGGATTTTTTTGGGTTAAAATCCAGCAATACAATTTTTAATGAGATTATAATGTCTTATTATTTTACATGCACTTTTGAATGTCTAACTGGATTCAAACACCATTGAAACCCCTGAGGCACTTAAACTTTGTAATAAATCACTTAAACTTGTAATTCTTAAAATATTCTACATAAAATTAGAAAAACAAAATTTTGCAAATTAAACAAATTAATTTATTTTTTTAAATTTGTATGAAAATTTTAATAAAATCTTGTAGGAAAAAAGGCATGCATTTCCTCTATTGATTAAGCTACACAATTTTTTAATACATACAAAATACATTTTTTTAATAGAGTGAGCCGTTCCATTTTCCATATTTGAATAGAGATAGCCGTTCAATTTTCTTATAGCGTAATATTAGCGTGACTTTTCAATGTCTCAATGCTTACTTTTCCATAATTTTCAAGTATAGCGTGAAATTCGTATTTCCCATAATTGAGGGACTCTGTCGTTTTTATGAGAAATTTGGCTCACGAAGCTTTCAATTTTGAGCAGAATTTTATCAGGAACTCTACAGATTAGCTGTCAGTACTGTAAGGTTGATAAAGTGTACAAAATAACAATTCACTCGCTGGAGTGCTCGTTGATACCGTATTCTAAACCTGGATTTATGCATGACAACAGACACCAATAAATCCGGTTACTGCTTAGCCAAAGTTTGAAAGCTACGCAATAATGAATACCAATAAACCACGTCACTCCCACAGACCATACAATTTTTCAAACCCACGTCCCGGGCCCCGGCGATCCAGATTCATAATAGCTTAGGTTGCGGAGAAATTTTCGGGAGCGCGATTTGCTTTTTTATTCGGCATTGATATCATATGATTTGGCTAAAGTATAGACGTGTAATTTTAAGGAAACAACTTTTTGTGATTTTTTTTTCCCTTAACATAGTGCTGTAAAGATTAAGGAACACATCAAAAGAAATATTTTAAAGAAATATTCAAAGAGAATTCATAGTACAAACTTTTATTAATCAATGCAGAAATAGACGCTATCCGACCGATATCTTTACAAAAAAATATATTCGTTACATGCTGCATCCTCGTACAAACAAATTAGCACATTTAACAACCATAGTTTTTTTTGGACCATTTAAAACACAGTTTACCTGCCGCAATTTGAAACAATTTACTCAAATATCAGATTTAAATAATTAAAAAATTTGTATATAGGGAGTCTATATTTATTTTTGATATTTTTATTTCTTATCAATCAATACATATTTATAGCTAATTATCATAAAAATTAATTATTGGGTCGATTGACGCATTCTACAGCTTAGTATGACCCCGATGTATAAGTATGTCCGAAACCAAAAAAAATAAAAAAATAAACTATTTTTTTAAAATAAAATATGAATAATGTTGGCTTTAAAAATAACTTACATAAGCATATAAATAAACAATTAAAAATAAATTTAAAATATGAATAGTTTTAGGAACAATAAAAAAAGAGATATGTTAAATAAATAAAAATATAAATAAACTAGAGATATGGTAAATAATTATAAATATAAATAAACTAGAAGTATGGTAAATAAATGAAACCTATTTTATATTTACTGCATAAATCTTTATATTTACAAAAACTTAAAAAGAAGTTTTATTTAGGTGAAACCTATGGGTCAAATACCACGGGACAAATTATTATTAATACCATAGGCAGAATACCATGGGCTAAATACCATATTTATAAAAGAGGTATAAAAAAGTAAGGTAAATAAATAAAAATATATCAAATATGAGTAGAAATCTAGATCTAATTATATTTGAAGCTTATAGACCAAATACCATTGACCAAATTAATAATAATACCATGCAAAAAAAATTATTAACTGTAACATTAATATTAAAATAAAATATTATTATTATTATTGTTAGTATTATTACTAAATCTTATATTGATATTAATATATTATAATATAAAAAATTACTAAATCTAATAAATTTATATTAATGCAATATTAAATTTGTTATATATATATATATATAAACTCTAGATATATATGGGAGGGAAGAACAAACAGGTAAGATAGAGGTGGAGAAATAGAGGGAGTGAGAAGGGAGAGATTGAGATAAACTGAAGGAGAGGGGAGAGGAGGAATGAAGAGAGGGAGAGGGAGAGGAGTGAGAGAGGTAGAGAAGGGTAAGAGAGGGAGAGGGAGACATAAATATGGAGGTGAGAGAGAAGGAGACAAAGAGGGAGAAGGAGAAAGGATTGGAGGGGGGAGAGAGAGGGAGGTATGAGAAAAAGGGAGAGACATGAAGGATGAGAGAAGGATAGAGGGAGGGATAGAGAGACGAAGTTGGAGGGGGAGAGAAGAATAAAGACATAGAGATTGAGATGTGGAGAGAGAGGGAGTGAAAAGGGAGAGATGGAGAGAGAGTATGTATATTTAGGGTTGAGATAAAGATACATAGAAGGAGTGATGGGGACAACGGGGGAGAGAAAGCGAGAGAGGAATAAAGAAAGTGATATAGTAACATAGTTGGAGAGAGAGATAAAGTGATGGGGGAAGAGAGAGGATTTGACGACAGAAAGAGGGGGGGGTTAAGATAGAGGAAGGGAGGTGATAAAGGGAGAGAGAGGAAGAGAGTGATGGGGGAGTATATAATATTGCAGGGGAGAGAGAGAGAGAGAGAATGATAGGGGAAGAGAGAGGGAGGTAGGAGAGAAAGGGAGAGAGAGGAAGGAAAAGAGAGGGGACTTAAGAGATAGGAGAAGAGAGGGAGGGATAGGGAGATGGATTTTTAGGGGGAGAGAGGGAGGGATAGAGAGATTTAGATGAATGGGGAGAGATAGAGGGATAGAGAGATGAAGTTGGAGGGGGGTGAGGGATGGATAGAGGGATGGAGTAGGATGGGGAGAGAGGGAGGGAAGAAGAAAGACCTAGAGAGTAACAAGTGGAGAGAGTGAGGGAGTGACAAGGGAGAGATGGAGAGAGAGAATGTATGTTTGGGGTGAGATAAAGAGACACAGAATAAGAGATTGAGAGAATGGGGGAGAGAATTGGAGAGAGAGGCATATACTGACCAAGTTAGAAGGTGAAGAGATATAGAGAGAGAGAGGGAGAAAAAGGAAGAGAAAGAGTGGAGAGAGGTAGGGAAAGAGAGATGCAGATGTAGGGGGAGTGAGAGGTAGGTAATAATAAATACATGGAGAGTAAAATTTGGGGGGAGAGAGAGAGAGAGAATGAGTGATAAAGAATATGGATGGAGAACGAGAGAGGATAGCATGAGGGAAGAGAGATAGAAGAGGTGGAGAGGGAGGGAAGGGGAAGAGAGAGAGAGGGAGTGAGAGGAGGAATGAGTTATAGATAGATAGATTGGAGAAAGAGAGTATATTTTTTGGGGTTGATATAGAGAGACAAAGGTAGATAGAGATATAGATACAAGGTGAAGAGAAAGAAGAGATAAATGGAGATAGGGAGTGAGGGACAAGGAGATTGATAAATATGGAGTGAGTGTCTATGTGTTTTTGGGGGTGAGATAAAGAGCCAAAGAAGGAAATATGGAGGGACATATAGATATATATATATGGAGGGGGGAGAGAGGGAATAATATTTCTTACAATAGATGAATTTATTTTAGTGTAGATGGTGATTTCTAATCCTATTTGGCTGCTTGCACTAGATGCATTGATCTCAATGTAAATGATATATAATTCTATTTTATTGCTTGCACTAAATGCATTCATTTCATTGTAGATAGTGATTTCTAATCCTATTTTTTTACTTGTACTAGATGCATTAATTTTAATGTAGATGTTGATTTATAATTATATTTGATTGCGTAAACTATAGGCATTATTTCAATATAAATGGTTTATAATCCCATTTTATTTCTTACACTAAATGCATTGGCTTCAGTGTAAATGGTGACTTCTAATCCTATTTGATTGCTCGCACTACATGCATTGATTTTAGTGTATATTTTGGTTTCTAATCCCATTTTCTTACTTTCACTAGATGCATTTGATTTATGCAGGAATGAAACAAAATAAGCATATAACCATAAATACAAAGATGCGGCGGAAATAACACTTGATTTCATTAATATCAAAGAACTGAAATTTGCTTACAGATAGAATGGAAATAAAACTAGCTAGGGCGCTAGTAGCTATCTATGAGAAGAGATGTGGCAGCTACAGGCCTCTGAACTGAGTTACAATGAGGCTCAAGGGCCTATTTATTATTTATAAACAATGGGAAATCCTAAACAGCCAAAACCCTAATCCTAGGAGATGAAGCGCCAAAACTATGGGACCCGTTGGGGTATATTGGTGTTTCAACTTCCCAGGGATGTAACTTTGGCATACGATCTCCGTTTGACGTGTAACATACCTCGTTAGAAAGATATATCCGAGGAATACAAATTTTGAGTGAGAAATATCAATCCGTGGACCTTGGTTGCTCCCTATTTTCTCAAAAAATGTTGTTTAGGGCCCCAAAACAGCTCCGGAAATTCAGGACTCGAAAAACTGCTAAAAATAGTAAGTTGAACCGAAACTGAAAATTGAAAGAGACAATGGTGGGGCCCCAAGTGGAATAGGTGAGTGACCACCAATATCCACTTGGATCATTCCTACCCCTTAGGAAGAAATGGTTCCCATTGCGTTAAGTTCCTCCATGAGATGAGGAAATTTCTGTGAACTTGGTCCCTGGTGAACCACATTCCTTGGTGCAGGACTTGGGCAGCTTTGACAACTCGATACAGTTGGATATTTTGTTGGCGAGTGTTATTGATTTGCATGTCCATGATAAAATCTATGGTGGCCTATTACATGTAGTCTGGGTTTAACTCTGTTGGTGTGAGTTGTTCTGCAATGTCAGAGTGTCCAGTAGAGGTGAAAATTAAGGACGAAGGCGGTCCACATTGAATACTGGGTGCAGAGCAAGGAATGGTCGAATACTGAGCTTGAAGGCATTGTTCCCTATAGCCTTGGTGATGGTGTACGGCCTGTATTGGAGCGGGCGAAGCTTGCAGTGGGCTCCAGTGAGGCACTCCTTCTGCAAATGTAGCCATACTTTGTCGCCCACTTGAAAGTTGTGTGGCACCCGGTGTTGATCATGGCATTGCTTATACTTACAATTGGCTCTGTCCAATATGTCATGAACCTATTGGCGGATGTGTTGAATGCGCTCGATGAAGATATTTGCTTTGTCAAATTCAGACTGGACATGAGTTGATCGGCCTGAGTAGCCACAAATGGCATGTCTACGTCAATGGGACATACTAGTTGGAATCCCAAGCCCACCTGAAAGGGGCTATGGCCGATTGAACTGTGGAGAGCCCGATTATAACTATGTTGTACATAGGGGAGGCTCTCGTCCCATTTGCATGGATTCTTTGACTTGTACATGAGAAAAATGTGTACAATCATTTTGTTGACGGCCTCTGTCTGGCCATATGTTTGGGGATGGAAAGTTCTGGACTTGGTGAGCTTGGTGTCCAGCATTGACTAGAGGTTGGACCAAAATATGTTGAGGAACCTGCTATCCTGATATGATATGACATATCGTGGGATCCCAAAGTGCAACCACACTCGTTCAAAGAAGAGTTTAGCAGTGGCTTCTGTTGTGATATTCTTCTTGCAGGCCGCCATAATGGCCATCTTCGAGAATCTGTCGACGGCCATGAAAACACATTCATTTCCATGCTTAGTATAAGGCAAGCTTGACATGTAATCCATGGAGATGGATTCCCAAGGTCGACTAGGGGTAGGTAGTGAAGTATATAGGCCTTGATTCTTGATGATTGTTTTGGCAATGGCACAAGCAATGCAGGATTTGATGCGCTTCTCAAAATAGAAATATTCGGCCAATAGAAATACTTCTACAGTACTGCTACTATTTTCTCAACCCCGAAATGCCCAGCAACTCGACTGTAGTGTGCTTCCCATATCATCTTCGCACGCTCGCTTGAAGGAACACAAAGGTGTCCCAAGTGACATAAAAGTGCATCTTGGAGTGAAAATTTGGAACTTGCGTACCCCCCAAGAGTGCCTTGTAAGTGTGGCCAAATTCTGGGTCGCTCTCGTAGAGAAGCGGCCAATGAGAAGTCTCGTGCCCACAAGAGTTGAGAAAGGTGGTGAGTGCCATGATCAGTGGTCGACTGAGGCAGTCTGCAACATTATTGGTGCTACCCTTCTTGTACTTGATGTCTGCACGAGTTCGTTGCAAGTATATGTGGACCACTTCTGATGGCAATCATTCTGCAACTTCCCTTGTGTTTGTATGAACTGCAGGGGCTGGTGGTCTGTGTGGATGATTGTTTCCTTCCCCAAAATTTAATGCTTCCATTTTCAACAAGCTTACACAATGGAATACATTTATTTGTCATAAGTAGGATACTTGCGAACTTTTTTAGACAATGTCTCTGTGATATACCATTGGATGTCCCTGTTGAGTAAGAACTGCCCCAATAGCATAGTCAGAGGCATCTGTCTCAATCTCAAATGGCTGTTGCAAGTCTGGTAATGTGAGCACTGGGGCAGAACAGAGGTGATTTTTCAATTTTGTAAACACCTTATGTTGAGGTTCCGACCAAAATAATTTTGTTGTCACTCCTCCCTTGGTTACTTGACTCAAGGGCCAAGTGATATGAGAGAATCCCAACATGAACCTACGGTAGAAATTAGCAAGACCCAGAAAGCTATGAAGCTCTGTTATAGTGGTTGGGGCTGGCCAATCTCGAATGACTTGGATCTTGGTTGGATCCACATCCACTCCCCTTTCATTAATAATGTATCCCAAATATTGAACCTGGATCATGCCAGAAGTTCACTTCTCTAAATTGGCACACAACTTGTGTTGCCGTAGTGTTTGCAGGACTTGTCGGATGTGGTGAAGGTGCTCTTCCCAAGTCTGGCAGAAGATCAGAATGTCATCTAATTACACCACTACAAATGAGTTGGTGAATGGCCGCAAGATGTCATCCATCAACCGCATGAAGGTTGCGGGAGCATTCGTCAAGCCAAAAGGCATGACCAGCCATTTGAAAAGGCCTTCCTTGGCTTTGAAGGAAATCTTCCACACATCGGAGGGTTCAATTGGTACCTGGTGATACCCAAACTTCAAGTCGATCATGCTGAAATATTCTGCACCTTTGAGCTGGTGCAGAAGGTCACCAATCCATGGGATTTGGTACCTATTCCGGATAGTGATCTTGTTCAGTGCCCGATAGTCAATACAGAGTCTCCACGTCCCATCCTTCTTTTGTACCAACACGATCGAGCTCCCACAGGGCGATGAAATTTGTCGAATGTGCCCTTTCTGCAGCAGCTCCTCAATCTTCCTCTTGATTTCATTATTCTCTAGAACAGAGCACCAATAGATTAGTCCATTGGTTAGCGGCGCATCTGGGGTCAGATCAGTTGGATGCTTGACCTGACAGTGCAGAGAAACCCCTGTGGATGAGGTGAAGATGTCCCCGTACTCCTCCAAAACCTTATCCATTTGTTGTTGTCGTGTAGAGGAGCCCTATCTAGAGGTCGTGGCCACAATATTCTTCTTTCCCGAGGGGTGGATCATCAGGAAAACAAATTTCCTGGTTTGGGAAATGAGCTTACTACATTTTTTTGCAGTAACCAAAAATATAGTGGTAGGAGGTGGTACCTATAGTATCTTGTACAGCTTATTTCCCAAAGTAACAATAACATCGCGAGGCGGAGACTCATACACAGCATGACGCTTCCACAAGTATGGTTGTCCTAATAATACATCAGAAACATCAAGAGGAGCAACGTCACATAATACCTCATATGTGAAGGGCTTAATGCTATAGGGAAGGCAGCACTGTTGGCTGACACAGAGATCTTGTCCTTGGTGAAGCCACCCGATGGTGTATGGATGTGGGTGAGTTGTGGTCGGCAAGCCCAACCGCTTCATGGTGTCTGCTGAAATGAGCTTATTTTGGATCCCATTATCGACAATGAAATGTACCCGGGAGCCCTTTACCCACATCTAGGAGTGTAAGAGACGTTCCTCTTCCTCTAGATCTTTCGGTTCCTCCTTTTGGATCTTCGTAGTGGCAACAGTGGTGTTGGGCTCCACATCAATAATCTGTTTCCCTTTGTCATTCACCTTGTCAGGTTCTGATTCAGAGTTGGATAATGCATCTGACTCAGAAGCCCTCATCTCGGCCACCAGCGAATGCTTGGCCCAACACTCACTTCTGTTGTGAGTGCATCTCTTATGGAACTCACACCACTTTCCTGTGTCCTTCTTTAGCTATGTGGTGTTGTTCTTTGCTTGTGGCTTTGACAGGTTGTCTTGAGTCGCCATGCCTTGGATTTGTCCTTTGTTCTGTGGTTTGGGAGCACCTTTCCCTTGCTTTTGATTCACAGATCCAAAGTCTCGCTTCTTCTATTTGAATTTATGCTCAATCTTAGCAGCATATCGGTATGCCGTACCAAGCGAGGAGATGTCGAGGAACTCCATTTCCTCCTGAATGTATCTGTGAAGACAACTACGATACTTTAGAACCAAATGTTTCTCTGAATATTTGATACCCAACTTGGTGTGTAGGGTATGGAACAGATTCGTCAGCTCATGCACATCTTGATCCCTTTTTTGTCACAGCGTGGTCCATTGTATGTACTTGTCCCCATAGCTCCCCACGAGATAGTATTGTTCCTTGATGGTGTCTTAGAAATAATTCCAAGTAAGTACGACCAAGAAAAGAGAGGTTTCTATCTCATCCTTTTTCTCACAGTGGTTTTCCCACCAGTCCTTGACATGGGGGTAGCTTTGAGGAGTGCAAAAATAATCTTCTCCATGTCGGAAAAGTCATGAACCGAGAAATATCCTTCTAATAGATTCAACCATCTATCTACGACATCTACATCTATTTGACCCTCAAATATGGGAATGTAAAAATTTACTTGTACCTTAAAAGGAGTCGCACCTCCAAAGTGGTTGTTGGTTGTAGATGCACCGCCGGTGGGCAGCCATTGAAGGATCTGGGCAAAGTTATCCATCACCGCGTTCCTTTGTTTTTTGAGGGCCTCCTCGAGCAATATTTTGATAGGATCTACTACTCCCTCATATTTCTTTTCGTCCCCCATGGGCATCCGTCAGGGTTCGCGAGGCTGATCTTGCAAAGGTTCCACCAGATCGAGCCCTAACTCCTTATACCCCGACCCTCATTGGGGACATGCAAAGAAGGATCAAGAAAAAGCAGACAACTCTGATACCACTGATCTAGATTTATTTAGGAAAACAAAATAATAAGCATATAACCATAAATACAAAGTTGTAGTGGAAATAACCCTTCATTTCATTAATATCAAAGAATTGAAATTTGCTTACAAACAGAATGGAAATAAAACTAGCTAGGGCACTGGTAGTTATCTCTGAGAGGAGATGTGGTGGGTACAGGCCTCTGAACTGAGTTACAATGAGGCTCGAGAGCCTATTTATTATTTAGAAACAATGGGAAATCCTAAACAGCCAAAACCCTAACCCTAGGAGATGAAGCGCCAAAACTATGGGCCCCGTTTGGGTAAATTGGTGTTTCAACTTCCCGGGGACATAACTTTCGCACACGATCTCTGTTTGATGTGTACCATACCTCGCTAGAAATATCTATCCAAGGACTAGAAATTTTGAGTGAGAAACATCAGTCCATGGACCCATGT
This sequence comes from Pinus albicaulis, assembly GCA_034641835.2. Classification (NCBI taxonomy): domain Eukaryota; kingdom Viridiplantae; phylum Streptophyta; class Pinopsida; order Pinales; family Pinaceae; genus Pinus; species Pinus albicaulis. Next base: position 731,682,166 of record CM076577.1, on the reverse strand, counting down.
TGCTCCCCTTTTTCCAAAAAAACGTCATTTACGGCCTCAAAACGGCTCCGGAAGTTCAATACCCAAAAAACTGCTAAAAATAGTAAGTTGTGCCGAAACTAAAAAACTGAAAGAGACAATGGTGGGGCCCCAGGTAGAATAGGCAGGTGACCACTAATATCCACCTAGATCATGCATTGATTTTAGTTTATATGTTGATTTCAAATATTATTTTATTACTTGCATTAGATGCATTGATTTCTGTATAGATGTTATTTTCTAATGTTATTTGATTTCTAGCATTAGACGCAGTGATTTCAAGTGTCTTTGGACCACATACCATGGACCAAATTAATAATAATACCATGAAAAACATGATTACTAACACTAAAATTAATATTAAAATATTAATATTATTATTGTTATTATTATTACTAAATCTAATATTGATATTAATATATTATAATATAAAAATTATTAAATATAATAAATTTATATTAATACAATATTAAATTATATATATATATATATATATATATATATATATATATATATATAAACTCTAGATATATATGGGAGGGAAGAACAAATACATATGATAGAGGTGGAGAAATAGAGGGAGTGACAAGGGAGAGATTGAGATAAATTAAAGGAGAGGGGAGAGGAGGAATGAAGAGAGAGAGAGGGAGAGGAGTGAGAAGGGTAGAGAAGGGTAAGAGAGTAAAAGGGAGACATAAATATGGAGGTGGGAGAGAGAGAGAAGGAGAGAGGGAGGGAGAAGGAGAAAGGATTGGAGGGGAGAAAGAGAGAGGGAGAGAGGGAGGTAGGAGAGAAAGGGAGAGAGAGGAATGATTAGAAGAGGATAGAGGGAGGGATAGAGAGATGAATTTGGAGGGGGAGAGAAGAAGAAAGACATAGAGAGTAAGAAGTGGAGAGAGAGGGAGTAACAAGGGAGAAATGGAGAGAGAGTATGTATTTTTAGGGTTGACATAAAGATACATAAAGGGAGGGATATAGTAACATAGTTGTAGATATAGATAATGGGAGAGAGAGGAAGAGAGTGATGGGCAAATATAGAGTATTTTAGGGGGGAGAGAGAGAGAGAGAGAGAGAGAGAGAGAGAGATGGGGGAGGAGAGAGGGAGGTAGGAGAGAAAGGGAGAGAGAGGAAGGAAAAGAGAGGGGAATTCAGAGATAGGAGGAGAGAGGGAGGGATAGAGGGATGGATTTGTAGGGGGATAGAGGGAGGGATAGAGATATGGAGTTGAATGGGGAGAGACAGAGGGATAGAGAGATGGAGTTGGAGGGGGTGAGAGGGATGGATAAAGATATGGATTTGGATGAGGAGAGAGGGAGGGAAGAAGAAAAACATAGAGAGTAACAAGTGGAGAGAGTGAGGGAGTGACAAGGGAGAGGTGGAGAGAGAGTGTGTATTTTTGGGGTGAGATAAATAGACAAAGAATAAGATATTGAGACAATGGGAGAGAGAATGGGAGAGAGAGGCATATACTAACAAAGTTAAAAGGTGAAGAGAGAGGTGTGTGTGTGAGAGAGAGAGAGAGGTGGGAGAGAAAGGAAGAGAAAGAGTGGAGATAGGTAGGGAAAGAGAGTTGGAGATGCAGTGGGAGAAAGAGGGAGGTAAGAAGAAATACATAGAGTAAAAGTTGGAGAGAGAGAGAGAGAACAAGAGAGGATAGCAGTAGGGCAAAGAGATAGAAGTGGTGGAGAGGGAAGGAAGGGCAAGAGAGAGAGAGGGAGTGAGAGGAGGAAGGAGTGATAGGTAGATATAATAGAGAAAGAGAGTGTATGTTTTTGGGTTGATATATAGAGACAAAGGTAGATAGATATATAGATAGAAGGTTAACAGAAAGAAGAGATAAATGGAGATAGGGAGGAAGGGACAAGCAGATTGATAAATATGGAGTGAGTGTTTGTGTGTTTTTAGGGGTGAGATAAAGAGACAAGGGAGGAAATGTGGAGGGACATATAGATATATATATGGAGGGGGGAGAGATGGAAGAATATTTCTAACAATAGATGCATTTATTTCAGTGTAGATGGTGATTTCTAATCCTATTTTATTGCTTGCACTAGATGCTTTGATTTTATTGTAGATTTTTACTTATAATGATATTTTATTACTTGCACTAGATGCATTTATTTCAATGTAGATGATATATAATTCTACTTTATTGCTTGCACTAAATGCATTGATTTCAGTGTATATGGTGATTTCTAATCCTATTTTATTACTTTCACTAGATGCATTAATTTGAATGTAGATGTTGATTTATAATTATATTTGGTTGCTTACACTATAGACATTTATTTCAATATAAATGATTTCTAATTCTATTTTATTGCTTGCACTAAATGCATTAGTTTCAGTGTAGATGGTGATTTCTAATCCTATTTGAATGCTTGCAATAGATGTATTGATTTTAGTGTATATGTTGGTTTCTAATCCTATTTTCTTACTTGCACTAGATGCATTTATTTGAATTTAGATGTTGATTTAAAATCCTATTTTATTACTTGCATTAGATGCAATGATTTTTGTGTGGATGTTGTTTTCCAATATTATTTTATTTCTTGCATTAGATGCAATGATTTCAGTGTATATGTTGATTTGTGATTTGATGTAATTGGATGTATGATGGTACATTAGTTTTAAAGTCAATGGATTAATAGTGTGCATTGATTTTAGTGTAAGCACATAAAATTATTGACAATGTAGAACATTTTTTTTGTTATAGTAATTAAACATAATAATATTGGAAAGCAAGAGAGACAAGGTATGATGTTTACTACAACAACTTGAGCTAAATATTTAAATGTTATATGATTTATTATTTCTACTGTATTTTTCATATAATCGATATGGAAATATCACAAAACTAATAAGGGTGATAATAAAAATAGTAGAAGAAAATAGTTTGAGATTGATCATAATGAAGGCTTTTTTTAATTAGTTGCATTCTGATTATTCACATTTTTTATTATTCAATATTATTACATATTATTACAATGTCACTTTTCATTCAAAAAAATTATTTCATCATTTTTTATCATTACAAATATTTTACAATATTTATCATCTCAACAACTGAGGTAACTAAGAAAATTAAAAAACAAAATGACTCGATAAATCTCAAACATATTTAGCATATTTAAAATGGTTATATTAATATTAGATGTATTTACATATTATTAATAAAATTAATCATATGTTCCTCATATTATAGATAGATTTTCCTTGGTCGCACATGACTCAAACCAGCCTAGATCCATCTTAACTATGGATATATCAAAGAGGGATCAAATCTCTCAAGGTGCAAACCTTTCCTCCAGTTTTGTACTCAAAAAAGAGGTTTGCACCTTTAAATATTTGATCCCTCTTGGCACTTGATAGTTTTTTAGTTAAGATGGATATAGGCTGGTAAAAAAAAAACAATAATAAGTTAATCGAAACATACCATCTATATCACACATATTCCTTTACATATTTAAATATTTTCAAATAAAATGATTTATAAATATGTAAATCCAACCCCTTAAAACAAACTAAATTAATCACTTCACATTAAAAGGTTAAACCAAACTAAATTAATTAGTTTATTATGTCAATAGGTGTTTTATTGTGTGGTTCTTTAGTTTGGGACACTCTTGAGATTTTTCATCCTCAACAACTGTCTAGAATATCAATGACGAATCTCAACAGTGTCGTCATTCAATAGTTTCATTTTTTTGTCAACGTCGTTGTATCTCCGTAGACATATCTCCAAAGCCATGTATATGGATTGTCCAGAATCTCAACAGTCTCGCCATTCAATTTTATTTTATTTTTTGTCAACGTCGTCGTATCTCGAAGACCATGGACATGGAGATGGACAATGATGAAGGCTCACAGGCATCCAAGTGCTTATGCTACCTATTTCATTGGAGCTCCAGCTTCCTCGGTTCCAATCAACAACTGCGTCGCTTTCTATGCTTTGCATATTTCATTAACATCCTATCGCCTTAAATAGTTTCTCCCTTTAAATGCTTGAAATTATTGTTGGTGTTGTGTAATTTATGCTCAAGTTGTGACCCTAATTATTCTAGTTGAAAGGATAAAACTGCATGAGAATTTCAAGGTTTTGAATTTTCCTGCATGAACATCTGCCTGAACATTTGCCTTTGCGCTCTCGCAGTAGAAACAAAGGTAAATTCAAGATATTCTACCGTGGGCAAGGTTCCAAGCCAACGATGTTTGTTGCTTATTCGATCCATGATTATTGTAGAGGAATTGTTCTTGCATCTCTCATATATCCATGCATTCATATTTAGTCCTGAATATAAATATTGTCATAAGCAGAGCAGGCTTTCCAACTCTTCTATAGCACTAGATTGGGGATTTGGCCATTCTAAATTTACTTGAGTGTTTCTTTCCCATTCCACTCTTAGAGGAGAAACAAAGATATATTCAACTTCTTCGAGTGTGTTGAAGGCTCCAAGCCTATGATTTTTTTCACATTCGGTTCTTTTAACACTAGACATAAAGAACGCATGTTTGGAAACTTCACATCTGCATATTTTATTTTATCCTCTAAGCTTTTTTATTTAATGAATAATGTGAATTGATAATTGTACACTGTGTTTTATTTGAATTTGTAGACGGCCCAACAAAGGGAGGGTTGTCACCAAAGTTGTACATTTAAACATTTCAATAGATTCAACTGAAACTCAAAGTCTTCATAAATTAACTTTGGAGGATTTGATAGCAGTTAGTTTAACTGATGAAAAATGTTCTAAATGGAGCTCTCGATCAGGCTCTAAGTGTATCAATTTATTGTCCAATAAATGGTGGTATAAGAGTTCTAAGTAGTAGATTGTTTCCAGTAACAGGACCTATGTCCAATGATAATAATGACCTAGAAGGTGGTGATGTGGAGAAATATCTTGAAATAAGTATATGGGAGCACGGCTTCATTAAAATGTGGACTCGGTCTCTTCTGTCAGGAATAGCATATTGTCTTTCGTCATGCATAGCATGATTTTGTTGAATAAAGTTGTATTATCGAGTTATAATTTGGATGTTGGAATATCACTAATGTTATATCATAATATTGGGTCTCTGGTAATTATCAATGCTTTGAGTTTATTTGCAGTCATAACGATAGAACCACTTTCCTAGAATCTTATTCCTATCTGGTTTCCTATCAATGTTATATTTGTCTGAATGCTTGTTACAAGAATGTATAGTTTGAAGTACATAAACGCAACTATGGTTATTTATGAGTATTTGGAACAAAGAGATACTTTTTGAGAGGTGAACCCCCGAAATTATCTTATATAAGGTGAGTAAGAAGTGCGATAAAGATCCATAGAAATAGGATTTTGGAGGTTCGGTAACAAACAATTTTCCTACAGATATGACTAGATAGCCAAACAATAAAATGACTCAAGGATCATGAGCATAAATAAATTTCACCCGCTTTGAAATAATGATTGCAGAAACATGCATGAGTTTTCTATGGTTCTTCTCTCGCATAAAAAGGTTCTTGTCTCTATTGAGATTGGTTACTTGTAGATATCATTGTGTGGGTTTTCGTGAGTGAAGTGATTGGATGAAAGCATAAACTAAGGAGTCTCAACCCCTCTCACACTTTGATTTCACACTCTTCCTCACTCTCTCTGCTCCTCACTACCCTTGAAACCTCACTCCTCCTATTATCTGCACCAAGTTTTATCTCGTCGTGCTTGGAGCATGTCCTCTTCACCAGAGTCCTTCCAGATGACCTTTAGGTTCCATTCCACCGAAGCCTTGAGCTCAATTGACAACCTATGTTCAATCGAAGAAGTGAACTATCTAAGACCTAGCCCCTAAATTACTTGGAGAATAAAGATCATATAGCTTCGCCACCTTTTCCCTTGCCTTTGCCAAATATGTTGCTAAAGGTTGATGATTAGCTGGAGATTCATAACTCCCACCCCTATCCGCAACTATTGGTGGAGCCATAAGCTTAAACATGCTCAAGTGAAAATAAAGCATCCGCCCTCGATGACATAAAGGCATGAATATGAAACTCTGCTAACCCAACATCATATTACCTCTATGCAGGTATAGTAGCAGGCTCATCCCGAAGCACCCACCTATATCGAAGGTATAAGCCCTCCTTAGTACCAATGGTTTTTCACACTTCACTCCCCTGGGGCCTCTCTCAAACTCATTACTTACATGGTTCTTGTTTCTTTTATTTCATCTTTCCAGAAGTAAAAATACTATTTAAGGTTACCGTACAATTGACCCATAACAAAAATGCTTATAAGGAGGAGGTCACTTTAAATGTTAGAATGAAAATCACAAGAAGAGTAAATGCACAAAATGAATGTTGCTATAAATATATTTTAAATCAACTTCAAAGCATGATTTTATTCCTTAACTAACTTCATAAAAAAATTCTACTAAAGCTCTACATATATAACCTTTATGTAAAATTATAAATCATCTTAAATCGCCCTTCACAAATTAAAGTACTACAGAATTTCTATGGGTAATCTGTGCAATAAGAATGAAACTTGAACAACATAACAATAAACCGAAAACCCGATAGAAGTTCAAATTCAACATGAATTTCTCATTGAATTATTGCCATTGACATGACAATGGGAAATATCACAAGCAACATTGCAGCGTCTTCACCAATGAATTCCATCTCTCCAAATGATACTTGACAAATCTGATGTCTTTGGCATAAGATCGAAAGCACAATCAACAACAATTAATACCATATTTCCTAATTAAGCCATGTGGATTTCCACACACCCGACAAGTGTGGGAACCAGGCCCATATTTCTTCGAATGAGAATTCTATACTACAGAGTGAGGCATCTTCGATAAAAACAAAATCACCAAATTCAAGCTCGCAAACTTGTATGACTTCACTCCTTCCTCGCCCAGCCACTCCTTCCACTTTTCTCCTCTATATCCAACAGTCGAAAATGCTGCTATAAATATCATTAGAGAAGAATAAGTTCTTTATAATTTTCTATTTACACTTAATAGAAGATAAAAAGCAAATATGAATAATAATAATTATTATTATTAACATAAATACATTATTTTGTAATATATTTGTTATATAGTACATGATTTTTTTTATTCAAATAAAATTATTATTATTATTATTAATATTATTATTATTATGGTGGTGGGATGATGTTGAATGATAACGCCATATATTTTCTTATTAAAATGATTACTTTATTCATTGATACTATTTTAAGTGATTGTTTTATTCATTGATATGATTTTAAGTGATTGTTTGGATTTGCCTCATGTATTTATTATAATTTAACCAATTAGTTTAAAATAAAATAATTAATTAAAATATTGCATTTTTCACTCAAATATATTTCATTATTTCTTATTTATGAAAAAAAAATATATATATATATATAATATATATCAAAATATTTCTTTTAATATTTAACAAAATTAGAATAAAGAAACTTAAACTTTTCATATAACACTAAAAGAAATATAAGATGTTTATATCAAAATAAAAATAATTTTATATAAAATTATGACTATAATCTAGATAAAAATAGATTAAGTATGATAACCTTTGCATTTAGAAAGTCTTACAACAAGGAAAATTGAGATGATGAGATTAACTTTATTTTTTTAGCTGAAGTAGTTGTTGGAGTGTTTTTGCAACTATACTTTTTTATTTTGTGGAAAAATAATACTTTTATTAAGACATTTTGGTAATCCCTTAGCAACAAAAAGGTTATAATAATAAAAAATATGTGATGCTCAAATTTTCTATTTTTGGGTATCTATGTGCATCATAGTGCGATTGATCTCCTCTTCCAAATAGTTTCAAAGTGAAGAGAACTATTTTCATTGTTGTATTCTTGTAAAATGTAGTTTCACATATTTCTAAAACAAAAAAATTGTTGGAAAAGAAGGTATGAAATCCTTGATACATGTAATGGGAGGTAAATAATCTACAACTTCATCCTTGAACAAATATTTATTCTGGATTATCCCAAATTCCGAAAGGCATGAGGTTTTCAAAATTTCCATGTTTTTTTTTAAACAAATTTTTGTCATTCTCAACCTATCTAGTACTCCAAGCTTCATTTTCTAAAATTTGAAAGAATAATGAGAGCATGTAATCCACTTGTTTCCCATCCAAAATCACAACAAGATAGAAATACTCAGGGATTCCTTAAATTGTAGGAGAGAAGGACACAAATTCAATTCATTTAGGATTTTGAGCACCACATGAAATGAGTGATTCTCAATTTCCTTTTTCTCTCCCTCATCTGAACAGCTTCTCATTTTCATTAGTGGAATTTTAAGGTATAAAATGGTCCTCCTAAGGAAATTATAAAATATTACTGCAAATAATAAAATAAGATTTTATTACATCATCAAATTTTAGAGGGAAAAAAGAAAAAACTACTTTTTGAACTCGTAATTTCAGCTTATCTCCCAAATTGTTTACTCAAATTGTGAGCGTGAGTACTCGTTGGATGAAAAATTTAATTCCTCATCCAAGGATTACCCATGTTACATAATTTCGATGGATCCTGCTACGCGAAAAATGACAAATATATGAAAAATGTGATTGCAATCACATTTTTTCATGTATTTCTCATTTTTCGTGTAGCAGAGTCCATAAAAACTATGCAACATGGGTACTCCTTGGATGAGGAATTAAATTTTTCATCAAACGAGCACTCCCACTCGAAATTCGAGTAAACAATTTTGGAGATAAGTTCAAAATACGAGTTGAAAAAGTAGTTTTATTTTATTTTTATTTTTTAAATCCTTTTACCCTTTTACTTAAAAATTGGTGAATCACCCCCCATGTTTGACACCATAATCCTGAATCCTATGTGTTCTTATAAATTTTATTGTTGTTGTACATTTTTCTTAGGAGGCCCATTTTAGACCTCAAAATTCCCCTAACGAATTATGTTGTTCAGAGAAAATGGTTGAATATCATAGTGATGGATCTTTGAAGACTCAAATACTTTAGCCTCGCGCTTCCTCGTGTCTTCAAGGTCCATATCCTTGTTTTTTACAATGCTACCTTTGCATCGCTCTACATCCATCCACATTTCTATCAACATGTCTTTGCACCCTTTTGGTGCAAATGCTAGTATTAAAATTTGTAAGGTATATCAACTCAAATATGAAGAGAAATAGTGCACAAAATTGGAAATTAAAAAATTAATTGAAGAGGGACCTTAGGTCTCCAAGGTGACCAATTTCACCTTTTCATATATTGATGCACCTTTGCACTAAGTTTGATCGTCCTTTGAACCTTAGGTATTTTACGGATAGCTTTTTATGTTTATTTTGTAAATTCAATACAGTTAATAGATGTGATACAAAAAATTCTTTGTCTCTAGTGCTAACTAATTGATTCTGGTCACACAAAGTTTTCCGCATAGTGAAAGATATTCACGTAAGTATTTGTTCTCCCTACACGCTTTCTCTGCAGATCGTCCTCTACACAACCACCACCGAACAACTTCCTCCACACTTGTTTCCTTCACACAAATACATTTTCTCTCAATAATACCTTTCGGTGAGTCATTGATATTCGAAGTTGTTATTAATTGATGTGGGTCCCAGACGTTGTGTAGAGGAAGCATTCCTTGCGAAATACGTTCTTAAATAATAATTTAAAAATATATGTATACTTATTATTTTAATAAAAAAATTGGTATATATAAAAATCATTAAATTTAACATTATTAAATAATAATTAGAGTCCCAAGGGCAGTGATTTACATACTCAATAAACTAGTTCACTATTTCGTATCGATAAATCACTTCCAAACCATGAATATTCTTCTAATAGCTACTTTCCTACTTAATAATTCCTTTTCATCAGTTATTGAGTATGAATTACAATTAAAATATCCCTCCAAACTTTCTTCATTCTACTTAAATTCCACACATGCATTTTTTCTCTGTATAATCCCTGCATATGCATAACACAGTGCCCTTATAGTAATAATTTCCTTTTATTTTTTCTAGTCATATATGATTATCTTGCTTCAATTATAGATACTTCTCACATTGTGACAAATAGATATTGACATAAAATATTGTTAATATTTTAGTAAGTGGTTGACATACGATATTATTGGTAAAATTCCTCCCCGAGCTTCTCATCTGGAAAGATTAATAGCTCCATAAAATCAGAACCATACGCAATTACTCTCTTGCACATAATGTGTCCTCCACACAATAAAGCTCTTCACAACGAAAAATTTTAACATTAATTTAATCCTTTCCAAATAAAGTTCCTTCTGGACCCATGTTCTCTTGCACATACCTTGTTTTGTGCACAGTAAAAACTCTTCACAATGAAATATAATAATTTTAATTTTAATTTTTTATATAGCTCAACTATATAAAGTTCCTACTGTGTCCACATAAAAGGCTTTCTTTGTGTGGATCTCCACACAAGAAACTCAGTGCTTCTATTGCTAAATTATTTTATAATACTTTCATTATAAATAATTCGTATCTATGTATTTCTTTTGTGATTGAATAACCATTCACAGTTTTCAATATTTTATAGATACCAATACTCAATTGAGTAAAGGTTGTGGGGCGTGCAAATAAATTTCTATACAAACTGCATTGCATTGAGAAATAACATTGTTTATGGTTATGTACTTGAAATTAAGAAGATGTGTGGAAGTGCACACAATGTTCATCATCCATATTTTCACAAATATTTTAATGAAAACACAATCCATATTTTTCATTCACAATAAGATCGTTTAGTATTATATTATTGATATTATTTTAATTATAAATAATGCATATCTTCGTATTTGTGCATATGTTTCAAAGTATTCATGTGTGCGGAAGTGTGCAAAAAGTCCATTGTGTGGAGGAAGCTTTCATTTTGCTGAACTTTGCAGCTATAGTATCACCACTTTCTATGTCAATTGAAAGAAATATGGGGAAAAACTTATTAAGGAACTACTAAGTTGATAGGTATACTCTATAATTGTAAGAAATATTTTAGTATTAAAAATGAAAAAGCTATGCTTGTATTATTGATAATATTTTAGTTGTAAATAATTCATATCTTCATACTCTATGTATGCTTCAAGGTAGGAACATGTGTGGAACTATGTAAGAACTCCATTGTGCAAATGAAGCTTTCATTGTGCATATCTCTGCATTTGAGACTAAAGAGTTTTATTCCTATTATTTTACTATTAAATGATGAATATTTGTTGTTTGTAATAACATTGACGCATGTGCTATACTTATACGATATTTTTTCTAATATTTTATTCATAAATAATGTGTATCTTCATATTTTATTTTGTTGAAATAGGGATTTTCATTATTTTTTGTGTAATATAGAGGTATTTCTTGCTTATCAAGAAGATCAAGTTTCGCATCCTTCACCAAAAGCTTTGTCTATGAAAAAAATTCTTAAAGTATGCATATGTTTGGAAATGCAGAGAAATTCCATTGTGAAGAGGAAGCTTTCAAGTACCCTTGTTTACGCAAAGAACCCCCATTTTTAATATAGGGCTTAGACAAGCGGTGCACCTATACGATATTATTGTTATTTTTTTAATTATAAATAATGCTTTTAGCGCTTGTATTTTAGCATTGAATAATCCATATTTGTTGTTCACAAAATTTTAGTTATAAGGAATGCAATTTTTTATATTTCCAAATATCACCAGTGAATTGAGTAATGATTGAATAGTTTTGGATTGCAAAGTAACTGTAACTGCATTAATATCTGGATCATTGGGTAAAAGTTATGTTTATGGTTGCCTTGCTAAAATTAGCCACTTGCGTGGAAGTGCAGAGGAAGTACATTATGTTGAGGAAACTTATAAGCTTTCATTGTGTGGATCTGTGCACTTTTCACTAAATAATTTAGCATATTTTTTCTCAAAAAAATTGTGTGACTATGAAGAATAAATGAAAAATAATTCAAAGCTAATATACAATGTTGCACAATCATTTCATGCCAAATAGACAATATCAATTTCCATTGATCGAGTTTAATATTGCATATTGTACTCGTTATTTGTGTATTGTAAAATTACTATTTATAACATAATTTATTCAAAATTACTGGTATAATAGCCATTAACATTGAAAATTTTGGAAGCATTTAGCTTTTCTTTGTGGTCTAGTTACACTACGTGTGCATTATTTGGTAGTGTTTTTTCGCAATTTTAAGGAAAGTTTAGAGGAAAATGACCCATATTTCTTTTTTTACATATCTTCAAAAAGAATTATCAATTAATAAATGTTTTTTATTCTTTCCGATTGGATACCAAGATTTTTTTATGATTATCTTTATGAAATTATGCCATTATGCCGAAGTGGCGAAGAAGTTCAATGAGCGGAGGAGGCTTGGAATCATTCATTATGTGAATCTCTAAACTTGGCATTGAAGGCTTTTACTGTAAATATTTTAGTATTACATAATCCATATTTATTTTCAATAGTAACACCAAGGTAAGTAGTGGACCCATACAATATTATTATTAATATTTTAATTATAAATAATGCTTTTATTGCTAATATTTTAGTATTAAAAAATCAATATTTTCTCTTGAAAATATTTTAATTACAAATCATGCGTATCTTTGTATTCCCAAATATCAGCAATCAATTGCGTATAGGTTGGACACAGTGCAAAGAAAATTGGATCATTGAGCAAGCTTTGTTATGGTTATTTTGTTAAAATTAGGCAGATGTGCAGAAATAAAGAGGAATTCCACTATGTCGAGGAAGCTTTAAAGATTTGATTTTGTGAACCTCTGCATTCCTCACTATAGGATTGTGTATATTTTTTCTCAAAATAGATGCGTAAGTGTGTATTATAACAGTGAAAAATTTCACTACTAATGTACAGTATCAACTTTCATTTATCAAATTTAATATCACATATCATGTTCATTATTTATGTGGTATAACATTAGTGTTTATAATATATTTAACTATGTAATTATTTTATATTTTTCCTAGGTATTTGTAAGGGGAAATGTGGCATTAATAAGACACAATGGTTGAAGTTCAAGGCCCATCTAAAAAGGGTTGTTTCTAAATGAGCTATGTGGATCTCTATTGTCACTATTAAAAAAAATTAGTAGTAAACCTTCAATTCCACACCTATAAACAACCCACCAACACATAGCCCATAAAATAGTTTGTAGGTGAAGTGATAGTTATCAAATCGACCTGATTTCGTTTCTTTGATGCCATACTCAATGTAGTTTGAACAATATTTTTTTACTAAATAGTTTCAAAATTATTTCTATTATGTTGCGCCTATATGAAAATGCAACAAGGAAATGGATAGTGTTATTCAACAATATTTTTTTGGTGATGTTTAGAGAAAAATGGTTTTTGGCAATGCAATGATCGTGCAAGTTTTCTGAATGCTAAAAGTTTTCTTAGACGGTTGTATAGTTTTCAATCGCATATTTTGTTGTGAAAAAACACTTATAATAGTTTTGGAATTCTAGTTTTTAGCTTAACGCAAAATGAGATAAACCATATAAATCTATAAATCGTTACTGAATTTACTTATTTCAGTGAATAGAGTTCATTTAATATTTGGACAATGCGATAAATGAAAAAAGAAATTCAAGTCATGAATTTCTATCTAGTATCTAAAATTAATTTTGCAAAGTAAAAGTTATCCTATATAAGGGCAAGTCTACATAGTAAATGTGTGGAATATGGATTAGTTTAGTGAATAATTATCGAAATAATTTTTATTGGCAAAATATCTTTAGTTAATTAAAATAGAATTTGTTTTACAATATGAATAAAATAGTATCTCGACATTGATTTTGAAAGTGTGTAAGATGGATTAATCATGAAACATAATCATCTCAATAGGATTATTTCAAATTGGAATAATTATGTGAAACGTATATGACTTAAAGTAACATATTTCGGAAGATTCTTTTCTAATTAAAGATCGGAACCATCCACATTGATGATGATTATTGGTTAGTGGATAGCATTAAAATCAATAGTATTTAAATGATGTCTTCAATTTACTTGCACTAGATGCATTAATTTCAATGTAGATGTACTTGCAGTAGATGCATTAATGCATTGATTTTAGTGTAGATGGTGATTTCTAATCCTATTTTATTACTTGCACTAGATGCATTAATTTCAATGTAGATGTTGATTTATAATTATATTTGGTTGCTTACACTATAGGCATTTATTTCAATATAAATGATTTCTAATCCTGTTTTATTACTTGCACTAAATGCAGTGGTTTTAGTGTAGATGGTGATTTCTAATCCTATTTGATTGCTTGCACTAGACGTGTTGATTTTAGTGTATATGTTGGTTTCTAATCCTATTGTCTTACTTGCACTAGATGCATTGATTTGAATTTAGATGTTGATTTCAAATCCTATTTGATTACTGGCATTAGATGCAATGATTTTTGTGTGGATGTTGTTTTCCAATATTATTTTATTTCTTGCATTAGATGCAGTGATTTTAGTGTATATGTTGATTTCTGATTTGATGTATGATGGTACATTAGTTTTAAAGTCATTGGATTAATAGTGTGCATTGATTTCAGTGTAAGCACAAAAAATTGTTGACAATGTAGAACAATTTTTGTGTCATAGTAATTAAACGTAATAGTATTTGAAAGAAAGAGAGACAAGGTATGATGTTTACTACAACAGCTCGAGCTAAATATTTAAATTTTTTATGATTTATGATTTCTACTACATTTTTCATATAATCGATATGGAAAGATCACAAAACTAATAAGGGTGCTAATAAGAATAGCAGAAGAAAATAGTTTGATATTTGTCAAAATGAAGGCTATTTTTAATTGACTACATTCTTATTATTCACATTTTCTATCACTCAATATTATTACATATTATTACATTGTCACTTTTCATTCAAAAAAATTATTTCATCATTTTTTATCATTAAAGATATTTTACAATATTTATCATCTCAACAAAATAAGGTAACTAAGAAAATTTAAAATCAAAATGACTCGATAAATTTGAAACATATTTAGCATATTTAAAATGGTTGTATTAATATTAGATTTATTTAAATGTTATTGATAAAATTAATCATATGTTCCTCATATTATAGAAAGATTTTCCTTTGTCGCACACGACTGAAACCAACCTAGATCCATATTAACTACGGATATATGAAAGAGGGATAAAATCTCTCGAGGTGCAAACCTTTCCTCAAGTTTTGCACTCAAAAAAGAGGTTTTCACCTCTAGAGATTTTATCCCTCTTGGCGCTTGATAGATCCGTAGTTAAGATGGATCTAGGCTGGTAAAATAAAAATAATAATAAGTTAATCGAAATATAACAGCTATATAACACATATTCCTTTGCATATATACATATTTTAAAATTTTATTCTTTATAAATACGTAAATCCAACCCCTTAAAACAAACTAAATTAACCACTTCACATTAAAAGGTTAAACCAAACTAAATTAATCATTTTATTATGTCGATAGGCATTTTATTGTGTGGTTCTTTAGTTGGGGACACTATTGAGATTTGTCGTCCTCAACAGCTATCTAGAATCTCAATGACGAATCTCAACAGTGTCGTCGTTCAACTGTTTCATTTTTCTGTCAAAGTTGTTGTATCTCCGTAGACATATCTCCAAAGCCATGGATATGGACTGTCGAGAATCTCAACAGTCTCACCATTCAATTTTATTTTTTTTGGTCAACGTCATCGTATCCTGAAGGTCATGGACATGGACATGGACAATGATGAAGTCTCGCAGGAATCTAAGTACTTCCGCTACCTATTTCATTGGAGCTCCAGCTTCCTCGGTTCAAATCAACAACTGCACCACTTTCTATGCTTTGCATCTTCCATTAACACCTTATCGCCTTAAATATTTTCTCCCTTTAAATGCTTGAAAATATTGTTGGTCTTGTGTAATTTATGCTCAAGTTGTGACCCTAATTATTCTCGTTGAAAGGATAAACCTGCATGAGAATTTCAGGGTTTTGAATTTGCCTGCATGAACATTTTCCTAAACATTTTCCTTTGGCCTCTCATAGCAAAAACAAAGGCAAATTCAGGATCTTCTACCTGGGGAAGGTTCCAAGCCAACGATGTTTGCTTCTTATTTGTTCCATGATTATTGTAGAGGAATTGTTCTTACATCTCTCATATATCCATGTGTTCATATTTAATCTTGAATATGAATATGGTCATAAGCATGGTGGGCTTTGCAACTCTTCTATAGGACTAGCTTGAGGATTTGGCCATTCTAAATTGACTTGAGTGCGCCTTTCCCATTCCATTCTTAGAGTGGAAACAGAGATATATTCAAGTTCTTCAGGTGTGTCGAAGGTTCCAAGCCTACGATTTTTTTCACATTTTGTTCTTTTCACACTAGACATAATGAACACACATTTGGAAGCTTGACATCTATGGATTTATTTTATCCTTGAAGAATCTTTATTTAATGAATAATGTGAATTGATAATTGTACATTGTGTTCAATTTGAATTTGTAGACAACCCAACAAAGGGAGGGTTTTCACCAAAGTTGTACATTTAAAAATTTCAATAGATGCAACTGAAAGTCAAAGTCTTCATAAATTATCTTTGGAGGATTTCAGTAAGATAGCGGTGAATTTAACTGATGAATAATGCTCTAAATGGAGCACAGCATCAAGCTCCAAGTGTATCAATTTACAATCCAACAAATGGTGGTAGAAGAGCTCTAAGTAGTAGATTGTTTCCAGTAACAGAACCTATATCCAATGATAATAATGGCCTAGAAGGTAGTGATGTGGAGAAATATTTTGAAATAAGTATATGGGAGCATGGCTTCATTAAAATGTGGAATGAGTCTCTCCTGTCAGGAATAGCATATTGTCTTTCATCATGCATAGCATGATTTTGTTGAATAAACTTGTATTATCGAGTTATAATTTGGATTTTGGAATATCACTAATGTTATATCAAAATATTGGGTCTCTGGTAATTGTCAGTGCTTTGATTTTATTTGTAGTCATATTGACATAACCACTTTCTTGGAATATTATTCCTATCTAGTTTCATGTCAACGTTATATTTGTCTGAATTCTTGTTACAAGAATGTATAGTTTGAAGTACATAAATGCAACTATGGTTGTTTATGACTATTTGGAGCAGAGAGAGAGTTTTTGAGAGGCGAACCCCTTAAATTTTCTTATATAAGGTGAGGAAAACTGTGATAAAGGTCCGGGGAAATAGGATTTTGGAGGATCGGTAACAAACAATTTTCCTACAGATACGACTATATATCCATACAATAAAAGGACTCAGAGATCATCAGCATAAATAAATTTTACCCACTTTGAAATAATAATTACAGAAACATGCATGAGTTTTCTATGGTTCTTCTCCCGCATAAAAAGGTTCTTGCCTCTTGCCGATATTGGTTACCTGTATATATCATTGTGTGGTTTTTCACAAGTGAAGTGATTTGATGAAAGCATAAAAGAAGGAGTCTCACCCCCTCTCACACTCTGATTGTGCACTCTTCCTCACTTTCTCTGCTCTTCATTGCCCTTGAAACCTCACTCCTCCTGGTATCTGCACCGATTTTTCTCTTGCCATGCTCGGAGCATGTCCTCTTCACTAGAGTCCTTGCCACATGACCTTCTGGTCCCATTTCACCGAAGCCTTGAGCTCAGTTGACAAGCTATGTTGAATCGGCGAAGTGAACTAGCTAAGCCCTCACCGCTAAATCACTTGGAGAATAAATATCATATAGCTTCCCCACATTTTCCCTTGCCTTTGTCAAATCTATTGCTAAATGTTGATGATTAGCTAGAGATTCATAACTCCCGCCCCTATCCACAACTATTGGTGGAGCCATAAGCTTAAACCTGCTCATGTGAGAATCAAGCATTTGCACTTGATGACGTAAAGGCATGAATATAAAACTCTGCTAACCTAAGATCATATTACCTCTATGTAGGTACAGTAGCATGCTCTTCCTGAAGCACCCACCTATATCGAAGGTATAATCCCTCCTCAATACCAATAGTGGTTCACACTTCGCTCCCCTAGGGCCTCTCTCAAAATCATGAGGTACATGGTTCTTGTTTCTTGTATTCCATCTTTCCAGAAGTAAAAATACTAATGAAGGTTACTGTATGGTTGACCCATAACAAAAATTCTTAGAAGAAGGAGGTCACTTTAAATGTTAGAATGGAAATCTCTAAATAAGAAGAGTAAATGCAAAAAATGAATGCTGCTATAAATATATTTTAAATCAACTGCAAAGCATGATTTTATTCCTCAACCAACTTCATAAAAAAATTCTAGTAAATCTCTACATATATAACCTTTATGCATAATTATAAATCAGCTTAAATCACCCTTCACAAATTAAAGTACTACAAACTTTCTATGGGTAAGTTCTGAAATAAGAATAAAAATTGAACAACATAACGATAAACCAAAAACCCGATAGTAGTTCAAATTCGACATGAATTTCTCATTGAAATATTTCCATTGACTCGACAATGGGAAATATCAGAACCAACATTGCAGCGTCTTCACCAATGAATTCCATCTCTCCAAATGGTACTTAACAAATATGATGTCTTTGGCATAAGATCGAAACCACAATCAGCAACAATTAAGACCATATTTCCTAATTAAGCAATGTGGACTTCCACACACCTGACAAGTGTGGGAACCGGACCCATATTTCTCGGGATGCGAATTCTAGGGTACAGAGTGAGGCATCTTCGATAAAAACAAAATCACCAAATTCGACCTTTCAAACTCGTATGACTTCACTCCTTCCTTGCCGAACCGCTCCTTCCACTTTTCTCCCCTATATCCAACACTCAAAAATGCTGCTATAAATATCATTTGAGGAGAATAAGTTCTTTATAATTTTCTATTTACACTGAATAGAAGATAAAAAGCAAAGACTAATAATAATACTTATTATTATTAACATAAATACATTACTTTGTAATATATTTGTTATATATTAAATGATTTTTTATTAAAATAAAATTATTATTATTATTATTATTATTATTATGGTGGTGTAATGATGTTGAATGATAACGTAATATATTTTCTTATTAAGTTGAGTACTTTATTCATTGATATGATTTTAAGTGATTGTTTGGATTTGCCTTATGTAATTATTATAATTTAACTAATTAATTTAAACTAAAATAATTAATTAAAATATTGCACTTTCCACTCAAATATATTTCATTATTTCATTAAATATATATGAAAAGTAATGCGATATTTATGAAAAATTTAAAAAAATGAAAATATAAAATAATGAAAAAATATAATATATCAAAATATTTTTTTCTAATATTTAACAAACTTAAAATAAAGAAACCTAAAATTTTCATATAACACTAGAAACAATATATGAAGTTTATATCAAAATAAAAACAATTTTATATAAATATAAAAATTTGTAATATAAAATGTGGTTTATATAAAATTATGACTATAATCTAAATAAAAATAGATTGAGTATAATAACCTTTGAATTTAGAAAGTCTAACAATAAGGAAAATTGAGATGATGAGATTAATTTTATTTTTTTAGTTGAAGTAGTTGTTGGAGTGTTTTTGCAACTATATTTTTTTATTTTGTGAACAAATAATACTTTTATTAAGACAATTTGGTAATCCATGAGCAACACAAAGGTTATAATAATAAAAAATACGTGATGCTCAAACTTTCTATTTTTGGGTATCTATGTGCATCATAGTGGAGTTGATCTCCTCTTCCAAAGAGTTTCAAAGTGAAGAGAACTATTTTCATTGTTGTATTCTTGTACATTGTAGTTTCACATGTTTCTTAAACAAAAAAAAATTGTTGGAAAAAAAGGTATGAAATCATTGATACATGTAATGGGAAGTACATAATCTACAACTTCATCCTTGAAGAAATATTTATTCTGCATGCTCTCAAATTCCAAAATGCATGAAGTTTTCAAAATTTCCATGCTTTTTTTAAAACATTTTTTTGTCATTCTCAACCTATCTAGTCATCCAAGCTTCATTTGCTAAACTTTAAAACAAGAATGAGAGCATGTAATCCACTTGTTTCCCATCCAAAATCACAACAAGATATAAATACTCAAGGATTCCTTAAATTGTAGGAGAGAAGCACACAAATTTAGTTTGTTAGGATTTTGAGCACTGCATGACATGAGTGTTTCTCGATTTCCTTTTTCTCTCCCCCATCCAAAAAACTTCTCATTTTCATTAGGGGAATTTTAAGGTCTAAAATTGGCCTTGTAAGGAAATTTTAAACTATTATTGGAAATAATATAATAAGATTTGATTACATCATCAAATTTTACAGGGAAAAATGAAAAAACTACTTTTTGAACTCGTATTTTCAACTTATCTCCAATAAATTTTTACTCAAATTTTGAGTAAGAGTACTTGTTGGATGAAAAATTTAATTCCTCATCCAAGGAGTACCCATGTTGCATACTTTTGATGGATTTTTCTACACGAAAAATGAGAAATACATGAAAAACATGATTGCAATCACATTTTTTCATGTATTTCTCATTTTTCGTGTATCAGAGTCCATTAAAACTATGCAACATGGGTACTCCTTGGATGAAGAATTAAATTTTTCATCAAACAAGTATTCCCACTTGAAATTTGAGTAAAAAAGTTTGGAGATAAGTTGAAAATATGAGTTGAAAAAGTGGTTTATTATTTTATTTTCTTAAAATATTTTTACCCTTTTACTTAAAAATTAGTGAATAATCCCCCATGTTTGACACCATAATCTTGAATCCTATGGGTTCTTATAAATTTTATTTTTGTTGTACATTTTTCTTAGGAGGCCCATTTTAGACCTCAAAATCCCCCTAGTGAATTATGTTGTTCAGAAAAATGGTTGAATATCACAGTGATGGATCTTCAAAGATTCAAATACTTTAGCCTCACGCTTCCTCATGTCTTCGAGGTACATATCCTTGTTTCCTACAATGCTACCTTTGCGTCACTCTACATCTATCCACATTTCTATCAACATGTCTTTGCACCCTTTTGGTGAAAATGCTAGTATTAAAATTTGTAAGGTATATAAACTCAAATATGAAGAGAAATAGTGCACAAAATTGGAAATTAAAAAATTAGTTGAAGAGGGACCTTAGGTCTCCAAAGTGACCAATTACACCTTTTCATATATTGATGCTAATTTGCACTAAGTTTCATCGTCCTTTGAACCTTACGTATTTTACGGATACCTTCTTATGTTTATTTTGTAAATTTAATACAGTTAATAGTTGTGATACAAAAAAGTATTTGTCTCTAGTGCTAACTAATTAATTCTCGTCACACAAAGTTTTCCGCATAGTGAAAGATATTCACGTAAGTATTTGTTCTCCCTACACGCTTTCTCTATAGATTTTCCTCTACACAACCACCTCCGAACAACTTCCTCCAGACATGTTTCCTTCACACAACTACATTTGCACTCAATAATTCCTTTTAGTGAGTCAATGACATTTGAAGTTTTTATTGATTGATGTTGGTCCCAGATGTTGTGTAGAGGAAGCATTCCTTGCGAAATATGTCCTTAAAAAATAATTTTAAAAATATATGTATACTTATTGTTTTAATAAAAAAAATGTTATATATAAAAATCATTAAATTTAACATTATTAAATAATAATTGTTACAATTAGGTTATAGGTGGGATTTCTTACATCAAAATGGCAACATCATGCTTTTAAATATATGCACGAGGATGGTTTGTGGAAGGACGATGTGCAGAGAAAGGAAGATAAACTTGTTCACTCATATACCTCCAAAATTTGATGATGCACAATCGCTAAAAATATCATATTTCCATATGCAAAACTATCGTTAGAGAGTGCCAAGGGAAGTCATTTACATACTCAATAAACTAGTTCACTATTTTGAATCGATAAATCACTTCCAAACCATGAATCTTCTTCTAATAGCTAACTTCCTACTTAATAATTCTTTTTGGTCAGTTATTGAGAATGAATTACAATTAAAAGATCCCTCCAAAATTTCCTCATTCTACTCAAATTTCACACATGCATTTTTTCTCTGTATAATCATGGCATATGCATAACATAGTGCCCTTATAGTACTAATTTCCTCTTCTTTTTTGTGGTCGTATATGATTATCTTGCTTCATTTACAGATACTTCTGACATTGTGGCAAATAAATATTGATATAAAATATTGTTAATATTTTAGTAAGCAGTTGACGTACAATATTATTGGTAAAATTCCTCCCCAAGTTGATCATCTGGAAATATTAATAGCTCCATAAAATCAGAACTATACGTAATTACTCTCTTGCACATAGTGTTTCCTCAGCACATTAAAATCTCTTCACAACGAAATACTTTAACATAAATTTAATCCTTGCCAAATAAATTTCCTTCCAGACCCATGTTCTCTTGCACATACCTCATTTTGTGCATAGTAAAAACTCTTCACAATGAAATATAATAATTTTAATTTTAATTTTTTATATAGTTCAACTATTTAAAGTTCCTTCTATGTCAACATAAAAGAATTTCTTTGTGTGGATCTCCACACAATAAACTCAATGCTTCTATCGCTAATTTTTTTTATAATACTTTAATTATAAATAATTTGTATCTATATATTTCTTTTGTGCTTGAATAACCATTCATAGATTTCAATATTTTATAGACATCTATACTCAATTGAGTAAAGGTTGTGGGGCGTGCAAATAAATTTATATACAAATTGCATTTCATTGAGCAATAACATTGTTTATGGTTATGTACTTGAAATTAAGAAGATGTGTGGAAGTGCACACAATGTTCATCATCCATATTTTTACAAATATTTTAATGAAAACACAATCCATATTTTTCATTCACAATAAGATCGTTTATTCTTATATTATTGATATTATTTTAATTGTAAAAAATGCATATCTTTATATTTCTGCATATGTTTCAAAGTATGCATGTGTGTGGAAGTGTGGAGAAATTCCATTGTGTGAAGGAAGCTTTCATTTTGTTGAACTTTGCAACTATGGTATCACCACTTGCTATGTCAACTGAAAGAAATATGGGGGAAAACGTATTAAGGAAATACTAAGTTGATAGGCATGCTCTATAATTGTAAGTAATATTTTAGTATTAAAAATGAAAAAGTTATGCTTGTACTATTGATAATATTTTAGTTGTAAATAATTCATATCTTCATACTCTGTGTATGCTTCAAGTTAGGAATATATGTGGAACTATGAAAGAACCCCATTATGCAAAGGAAGCTTTCATTGTTCATATCTCTGCATTTGAGACTAAATAGTTTTGTTCCTATTCTTTTAGTATTAAATAATGCATATTTGTTGTTCTAAATAACATTGATGCATGTTGTAACACCTCTAGTTTTATGTTTTCAAATTATACATTTGAACTTCAGTCCAAAGGGGAGTGGACCCCAATGGATAATTGTTGTGTGAATGTAATTAATTATTTAATTTTGAAAAATAAATAAAATATTCTATGCATATTGACCAAATGAGATTTTTGAGATCACTTGCCAAAACCATGAGGTATGGAAAGAGGCTAAGACTTTCCCCAAAATCTTTCAAAAAGCCTTGAAAGAATTTATTTCTAATTTATATTTTGAGGAAAAATCTAAAATTCCCCAATGATGTGGAGAGTAGTTGGGAAGAGGTAAAAAGCTGAAAAAGCAGAAAGCATCTTTAAAGTCCCTAAATAAGGGAAGCCTAGGCAAACGGGAATAAAAGCATCCCGTAATTCTGAACACAGAATTGGAAAGAGGCTTTGGGGAGCATAAGCTTAAATAAGCTACTCCATAACAGATTGAGGTTGGTCTGTTCTGGGAGAGGATCTCAGCTCGAGGGTGAGTTTTGTGGATAAAAGAACTCTAAGGTTGGGAGGACTTGTCATCACAGAAGTGGTATGCACACAAATTTGCTGAATAATTAAATTAGATGTTGTTAGACAATAGTGAAAAGTGTTGTAGTGGTTATATTGAGTTTAGTTGTTGCGTTATGAAATTCCTTACTTTTAATAGAATTGAATAGAAGAAATTAATTCTTCTAAATTTTTTGTATGGTAGTAGGAATAAATTCTAGGGAGCACTATCAACCAGAATCTCTAAACCATTGAGTGGCTTAAATCTGGAGATAGTATAAACAATTCCCTAGAATGAGTATAGTGTAACTTTAATCTGCTTCTATATTAAATAAGTAGATGAACAGAAAAATATATTTTTGACATTGCTAGTTAACTGCTATGAATGTAATCCAGAAGTAAGAAAAGATCTAGCTCAAAAAAAAAAAAGTGTAATCTAAATCAGAAATAAGCATTCTGTGGGAATAACACCGGAGAATCGCAGTCAGTGTAAGTAAACTGTAAAAATAAATCTGTAAAGAAAATTTCTCTTACCAAAATAGGTATTTGAAAATTATGCAATAAATCTACTGCTGCTTATTTTTGGTTTTATTAACTGCATCTAGTATAATACAGAAAGTTATAAAACATGCATATACACTTTATGAAGATAGAAACAGAAGAGAATAATATTCATTGCATGCGACGGAAGGATCATACAGGTTATTAAACCTTGGTATGGGGATAAAATTTTAATCTTCCAAGAGTTAAGTGAAGGGGTAAGTCTACCTCATCACTTATTTAATAGATATAGGATATCCGCAACGTATTCTTGAACAATCCATAACTAGTAAACCAGTCTATTCTCATTAGTAATATTTCCTCATTTTATATGCTGATATGAAAATTGGAAGTACAGAAGGCTAGCCCTTATGAAATTATCTGAGGCAATATTAAAATCTTGTGGTTGAGAAGTCAACATATTCTTGATATTTTATCCCTGGACAGGTGATTATAATTATCAAACGTGAGAGTTCCTACATATTACTTTGACGTATATGTATTTCCTAAATATTTAGAAATCTGGTAGTAAACGAAAGAAATTTTACTGGACCTGAGATTTTGAAAAAAAATCAAACCAAAATATACATACAGTAAATTTATCCCATAATTTTGACAAACTGTGCCACAGATCAAATTACCAGTTTATTTGCTCTATATTGAAACATTGTCAGGTGTGAAACTAGCAAAATAAATTAAATCGAAATCCTATTGACCAATTATGAAGGCATGTAATTAATCAATATAGAAGAGCATATATATCAACCGCTATGCAATATATACATAGATATGAGTTAACGTAGATCTCGACCGATATAACATAAACCAAATCGTATAACAGAAAATAGAAAGGAACGAGAAAGTCCCGTCAACATTGTTCCTTGACCCAATTAAATATTAAACAGTCCAAGTCAAAACTCTAGAAAGAAGAATGAAAGGGTTAATATATGTTCTCAATGTACAATAAAATGTGATAGACGAGTAGGCTAGCACTCATAACAGAAGCAGACAAACTCAAACAATATATGATTCGCGTAGTCAACAGTTGAAGAGCAACATTTTACCAACCTGTAAATGGAGAATTTAACCCTGAATTAGTATGAGAACACAAATCAAGCTATAAACCATAGCTAATGGAAACTCAACGGAAGAACGAAAATACCTGCAATCAACACCATTAGGAATTAAATTAATCACGGAGCAAATCTCAAACTTAGAACGTATTAATAAGTTCAATGAAGTAACTCATCGAAGTGGTATTTCATATGGGTTGAATGGTAAGCTCAATGAAGTAACTCGGCGTAATGATATTTCATATGGGACGAAAGGAGATACTTACCATTTAGGAATTGCGTCACCGAGACAGAATGAATCAGAAGTAGTCATCCTAACCAAAAAAAAAAGAAAAACTAAGTTAAGTTCTATGGGTTTTGGAACAAATCAAAAACCTTTGTTCAACAAGAACGAAATTCGACCTATGAAAATGATACTTATAAATACATAATTTTCCCCAAAAGCATCCTAAATCTCTAAGATGAAGAAAAAAAAAATTACCAGGATATG
Organism: Pinus albicaulis; assembly: GCA_034641835.2. Taxonomy (NCBI): domain Eukaryota; kingdom Viridiplantae; phylum Streptophyta; class Pinopsida; order Pinales; family Pinaceae; genus Pinus; species Pinus albicaulis. The sequence goes on along the minus strand of CM076577.1, from coordinate 731,656,124 downwards.
GCGGTTGTGATTAAACAAAAGTTACTATGGATATTGTCCAGAACGAATCTCAGTTTCAACCTACAAATTAGGAGAAGGACGCTCAGAAAAAAATTCGATGAAGAAACCAATTTCAATTACATAGATAACATAAAAAATTATGACGAGAACAAATGGAGTTATGTGGGTAATGCATACACCTTGATTTTATGTAGCAAAACGCTTGAAGTCATATGAAGAATGCCTCATAGTTGGAGTCTAAATGAGGAACGAGTTTTGGAAAGGGAAACGACCTCGGAGAAGAATGAACTAGAAATTCGAAGGAATTTAATAGAAAAGTGTATGATAAACCCTAGCCATATCTGATGCTACACTTGTCAGTGATCGAGTGATCTTCTCACGGATCGATGAATGAAAACCCATAAATCATAAACCCTAAATCGTATCACGCAAGGTAGTATGCACATAAATAAGTGAATTAACTCAATGCATGGAGGAGTCTTGTCTGTGATTAACAACCGATATCCTGTGAGGCTCGAGGAGAAGAAATCTCCATTGAATTAAATATATACGTACCCTTTCAGATTGCATAGTATGAAACAAAGTATGGAATTTATCATACCAACAATATTGTTGGGCCAACGAGACAAGCAAACGAAGTGCTAACCATAAGTAAGGGAACGACAATATATGTCCACAAAAGGAATCACATAAATAAAACAATTTACAATGATATTATATATGACGTGGGGTGGCCATAGCGCCATGAACCACCTTACAAAGATCATCATTCGTATCATAAGGGTATATATATATATATATATATATATATATGTATGTATGTATGTGGATGAGTACACGTAATATATATTGTAAAAGTTGCAATTGTTAAGTATAAGTATGAAGCAAATTCTAGAAAAATAGTTAAAAGAAGTATGAAGCTTAATTCTAGAAAAATAGTGACCCTTATACCGAGTAAGGAATTGAGTGAGATTATATAAAAACCTGAGGGTATACTAATCATGGCTATGTTTACTAATATATATATATATGTGAAAGTATATTAGTGGAAATATGGTTTCAAAGGAAGTGATTATTCAGTAAGGTAGATGCAGAGATATATAGATTAGTTAAGAAGGTAAGCTTACTGTAAATGAAACTATAACCTAGATAAAAAAAAAAATTACTAGAAGAGAGATTACAAATGGTATCAAAGCTCATGTTGAAAAAAACTCGATTGTTGTTGTGCTCAATGTGTAACTTATTTTGAGGAAAAAAAAATTGTTGCTGATGTTGTTTTGTTTAGTGTACAGTCGTATTGGAACTGAAAAGTTAATGGCTGAAGGAGATGAAATTTATATTGATCTGGGTGATGGAGATAACACGCTAGATCCCAACGCTCCTTTGGTGGCTAGGTTGCACAGGTTGGAACGGGAAATTGCTGAGCTAAGAAGCCAGAATGACCGTCTGTCATTAGCTAGTGAGGAGAAGGAAAATATGATAAGAGAACTGACCTTACGTAACAGCCAAGAAGGTGAAGGTTCTGGAAAGAGGAGGAAAGGCAAGCTCTCAGATGATTCTGAGGAATATGACACTACTAGAGATCAGTCTAAACAAAAGAAGGAATTACAAGGTGAATTTTGAAAAATTGAACCTCCCTCCTATGATGGGGAGAAGGAGGAAGATGTTGAGGCATGGTTGTTGAATATGATTAAGTATTTATAGGTCTATGAATATGAGAGAAATCTGAAGGCCAGATTAGCTGTCTACCAGTTGCAGGGTAAGGCTACCTTGTGGTGGAAGGAGATGAAAATGGTTCATGCCATTGATAAGAAAACAGTGACTTGGGAATATTTCCAAGTCAATTTTAAAAACCGCTATTTGAATGAATGTTATTATGATGATAAAGCAAAGGAGTTCCATGAACTCAAATTGGGACAGCTCACCATAGATGATTTTGTCACCAAGTTTACAAATCTTCTAAGGTATGTTCCTTATATTCGTGAAGAGGAGGCAGAGGTACAAAGGTTTTTGAATTGTTTTCCTGCTATGTACAAGGAGAAAATAGAGTTCGATAATCCAAAAAATATGGATGAAGAAGTGAGGAAAGATATATTATGCTACCAACAGTTTAAAGGAAACAGTGTACATGGAAAAATCTGGGTAAACAAGAGTGAATTCAAAGGGAAGAAACAGAAACTAGCTTACTTGAAGAACTTTGGCAGGGATCGTCACTAGAAGAAATTTAACAAACCCAAGGAAAGTCAAACTACTCAGTCCCAAGTTGGTTCAAAACAAATAGATGGAGATAATAAGAAGGAGGGAGCAGTCAAAATGCGAGAACCTTTGGAATGATGGGGTTGTGGAGAACCTCATATTTTGAGGGACTGTCCACACAGAAATATTCAGATGATTATGAGAGATCAAGAAGCTACCACAGTAAATGATATAGCAAGGAATATACCCACTATAAGTGCAGCCTTGGAGAACCGATAAGCAGAACACTAGGCTACTATGGTTGAGATGGAAGGTAAGATTGCTGACCAATCTGTTATAGTTTTAATTGATCCGGGTGCTTCTTTGAGTTACATTAGTCCACAAGTTGTGGAAAAATGCAATCTCAAAACTGAAAAATTTCAGCAGTCATGGTTGGTCCAGTTAGCCACTGGCACCAAGCGAAAAGTAACTCATAAGTTACCTCAAACAACAATTAAATTAAATGATTTTCAAATAGAAGTAAATTTAAACATTTTTCCCTTAGGCTCATATGATTTGCTGATAGGAATGGACTGGTTAGAAAAGAGAAAGGCTATGATTAACTGTTGGGATAAAACTCTGCATTGCATAGATGAGGAGGGGAGACCCTTTATACTCAAAGGACAACCAAAACCAATCTTTGTAAGACAAATATCAGCTCTACAATTAAAAAGAACAACTAGAAAAGGTTATCAATTATATACTGTATATGTTAAAGAATTAGGACAGAAACCTGAAGAAAATCTACTAGACACTTTACCAGTGGTAAGAGATTTCAAAGAAGTTTTTCCAGATGAGATTCCTCATCTTCCCCCCAAAAGAGAGATTGACTTTTCAATCGATTTGGTGCCTGGAGCAACACCCGTTTCCATAGCCCCTTACCAGATGAGCCCCCCTGAACTCATGGAGTTGAAAATGAAATTGCAAGAATTGCTAGATAAAGGTTACATTGGACAGAGTGTGTGTCCTTGGGGAGCACCTGTGTTGTTTGTGAAAAATAAGGATGGAACTTTCAGAATGTGCATTGACTACCGTCAATTGAATAAGTTGACAATAAAAAACAGATACCCATTGCCCAGAATTAATGACCTTTTTTATCAGGTAAGAGGGGCTTCAGTATTTTCTAAGATCGATCTGAGGATTGGTTACCACCAACTCAGAATTAAGGAGGAATATATTATTAAAACAACTTTTCGAACCATGTATGGTCACTACGAATTTGTAGTCCTACCTTTTGGTTTGACAAATGCCCCTACCAATTTTATGTGCTTAATGAACAACGTTTTGAACAAGTACTTGGATAAATTCGTACTAGTGTTCATAGATGATATTCTGGTTTATTCAAAGAGTGAGGAAGAGCACAAATAACACTTGAGGATAGTTTTGAAAACTTTGAAAGAAAACCAGTTGTATACTAAATTCAGAAAATGTGAATTTTATAAAGACAAGATTCAATACTTGGGGTATATTATTTTTGAACAAGGATTGGCTATTGATCCTGAGAAAATAAAGGCTATTAGAGAATGGCCGATGCCAACTGATGTTTGAGCAGTAAGTTCATTTATGGGAATTTCAGGTTATTATCGAAGGTTTGTGGGAAGATTTTCTGCAATATCATATCCCATAAATTCACTACATAGGAAAGGCACCAAATTTGAGTGGACTGAAAAATTCCAAAACAATTTTGAACAACTAAAATTAAAAGTTACTACAGCCCCTATACTAAAAAATTGCAGATCCTGACAAAGAGTTTGTTGTGTGCATAGATGCATGTAGAGAGGGGTTGGGAGGAGTTATGTTGCAAGAAAATGTTGTTATTGCATATGACTCTAGGAAACTTAAGAAACATGAATAGAACTACAGTGTATATGATCTGGAATTGGCTGCTGTAATTCATGCCTTGAAGATGTGGCGACACTATCCTCTTGGAAAAAAATTTACATTGATGACAGATCATATTGGTCTCAAATATTTCTTTTCTCAAAAAGATTTGAATGCTCGACAAGCCAGATGGCTGTCTTTTTTGAGTGAATTTGATATGGACATAAAACATATCAAAGGAAAAGAAAACAAAATTGCTGGTGTGCTAAGCAGAAATGCTGGCCAAAACATAAGCAGCATTGGGAGTAATGCTAGTTCTGACTTAGAAGAACTAGTTAAAAAGGTAGAAAATCAAGATCCAAACTATGAGAATCTACAAGTGAGAATTTTGAATAAGGAAATGGTTGAATATGCCCAAAACCAAAAAGAGTTGATATGCTATAAAAACAGATTGTATATCCCCAATGTAGAGTCTTTGAAAAAAAAGATCCTAGATGAATATCATAAATAGCCATATTGATGACATCCAGGATATCATAAGATGAGTACAGCCTTGAAAAAGAAATTTTTTTGGCCAAGAATGAAAAAGGATGTAGCAGAATATTTAGCTAGATGCATGGAATGTCAACTAGTTAAAGTTGAGCATCAGCATCCAACTGGTCTTTTAAATCCCTTGCCATTTGCAGAGTGGAAATGGGACACTGTTTCTATAGATTTCATAACCGGGTTACCCAGAACAAAGTACCAGCATGACTCAGTGATGGTAGTGGTAGAGACTTTAACAAAAGCTGCACACTTCATACCTATAAAATCTACTTTTGGGACAGCCCAAATAGCAGATGCATTCCTAAAAGAAGTAGTAAGGCTACACGGGGTCCCAAAGATGATTATTTCTGATAGGGATGCCAAGTTCACAGCTGCCTTCTGGAAAGGTTTGTTTGGAGGTATGGGAACTAAATTGAATTTTAGTACTACTTATCACCCTTAGACGGATGGTCAAACGGAGAGAACAAATAAGATCTTGGAGGATATGTTGAGAATGTATGTGATGGATAGGCCATCAAAGTGGGAAGACTACTTGCATTTAGCTGAATTTTCTTAGAACAACAGCTATCAATCCTCCATCAAAATGAGTCCATTTCAAGCATTCTATGGAAGGAAGTGTCTTACTCCTTTAAGTTGGAGCCAATGTGAGGATAAGCTAGTACTGGGGCCAGATACTCTACGAGAAATGGAAAGGGTTGTCAAACAAATACAAAGAAACATCAAGACAACACAAGATCGACAGAAAAACTATGCTGATAAGAAGAGGGTGCATCGAGAGTTCAAAGTGGGTGATCATTTGTACCTGCATATTAAACCCATAAAGAGCACAATTTATCCTGGAAGTTGTGCAAAATTGGCTCCTAGATATTGTGGGCCTTTTGAGGTGTTAGAAAGGGTGGGACCAATGGCTTATAAGCTAGCCTTGCTACCCCATGTTAAATTTCATGATGTGTTTCATGTCTCGTTATTAAAAATTTGTGTACATGATGCTTCTCACATTGTTGATTGGAATATTTTATGGGTGGAACCAGAAGGGGAGTTCCTTCCAAAGGCGCTTCAAATATTGTAGTGGGAAGAAATTGAATTGAGAAACCGAACAATAGCAAGAGTAAAGGTGTACTATGGAAGCATTTTACTACCGAACTGGAGGAAGAAGCGTGCAGTGGGAAAAAAGAAAGAGAAGTTGAGATGATGGAAAAGTATCCATATCTATTTTCAAAATGAACTCTAGTAGTTAGTTGTTAACACCGAGGACGGTGTTTGTTTTCAGAGGGGGAATATGTAACACCCCTAGTTTTATGTTTTCAAATTAGACATTTGAACTTCAGTCCAAAGGGGAGTGGACCCCAATGGATAATTATTGTGTGAATGTAATTAATTATTTAATTATGAAAAATAAATAAAATATTTTGTGCATATTGACCGAATGAGATTTTTGAGATCACTTTCCAAATCCATGAGGTATGGAAAGAGGCTAAGACTTTTCCCAAAAATCTTTCAAAAAGCCTTGAAAGAATTTATTTCTAATTTAGATTTTGAGGAAAAATATAAATTTCCCCAATGATGTGGAGAGTAGTCGAGAAGAGGTAAAATGTTGGAAAATAAGAAAGCAGCTTTAAAATCCCTAAATAAGGGAAGCCTAGGAAAATAGGAATAAAAGCATCCTGTAATTCTGGACGTAGAATTGGAAACAGGCTTTGGGGAGCATAAGCTTAAATAAGCTACTCTAGAACAGATTGAGGTTGGTCTGTTCTGGGAGAGGATCTCATCTCGGGGGTGAGTTCTGTGGATAAAGGAACTCTAAGGTTGGGAGGATTGGTCATCACAGAAGTGGTATGCACACAAATTTGCTAAATAATTAAATTAGATGTTGTTAGACAGTAGTGAAAAGTGTTGCAGTGGTTATGCTGAGTTTAGTTGTTGTGTTATGAAATTCCTTACTTTTAACAGAATTGAATAAAAGACACTAATTCTTCTAAATTTTCTTTATGGTAGTAGGAATAAATTCTAGGGAGCACTATCAACCAGAATCTCTAAACCATTGAGTGGCTTAAATCTAGAGATAGTATAAAAAATTTCCTAGAATGACTATAGTGTAAATTTAATCTACTTCTATATTAAGTAGATGAACAGAAAAATATATTTTGAGATTGCTAGTTAACTGCTATGAATGTAATCCAGAAGTAAGAAAATATTTAGCTCAAAAAAATAACTGTAATCTAAATCAGGAATAAGCATTTTGAGGGAATAATACCAGAGAATCCTAGTCAGTGCATGTAAACTGTAAAATAAATCTGTAAAGAAAATTTCTCTTACCAAAATAGGTATTAGAAAATTTTGCAATAAATCTACTGCTGCTTATTGCTGGTTTTATTAACTGCATCTAGTATAATACAGAAAGTTATAAAACATGCATATACACTTTCTGGAGATAGAAAGAGAAGAGAATAATATTCATTGCATGCGACGAAAGGATCATACAGGTTATTAAACCTTGGTATGGGGATAAAATTTTAATCTTCCAAGATTTAAGTGAAGGGGTAAGTCTACCTCATCACTTATTTAATAGATAGAGGATATCCATAAGGTATGATTGAGAAATCCATAACTGGTAAACCAGTCTACTCTCATTAATAGTATTTCCTCATTTTATATACTGATATGCAAATTGGAAGTATAGAAGGCTAGCCCTTATGAAATTATCTGAGGCAGAATTAAAATCTTATGGTTGAGAAGTCAACATATTCTTGCTATTTTATCCTTGGAAAGGTGATTATAATTATCAAACGTGAGAGTTCCTACATATTAATTTGACATATATGTATTTCCTGAATATTTAGAAATATGGTACTAAACAAAAGCAATTTTAATGGACCTGAGATTTTGAAAAAAAATCTAACCAAAATATACATATAGTAAATTTATCCCATAATTTTGACAAACTATGCCATAGATCAAATTACTGGTTTATGTGCTCTATATTGAAACATTGTCAGGCGTGAAACTAGCAAAATAAATTAAATCGAAATCCTGTTGACTGATTATGAAGGCATGCAATTAATCAATATAGAAGAGCATATATATCAACCTCTATGAAATATATACACAGATATGAGTTAACGTAGATCTCGACCGGTATAACATAAACCAAATCATATAGCAGAAAATAGAAAGGAATAGGAAAGTTTCGTCAACATTGTTCCTTGACCCAATTAAATATTAAATAGTCCGAGTTGAAACTCTAGAAAGAAGAACGAAAGGGTTAATATATGTTCTCAATGTACAAAAAAATGTGATAGGCGAGTAGGCTAGAACTCATAACAGAAGCAAACAAACTCAAACAGTATATGATTTTCATAGTCAATAGTTGAAGAGCAACATTTTACCAACCTCTAAATGGAGAATTTAACCCTAAATTAGTATGAGAGCACAAATCAAGCTATAAACCATAGCTAATGGCAACTCAAGGGAAGAACGAAAATACCTATAATCAACACCATTAGGAATTAAATTAATCACAAAGGAAATCTCAAACTCAGAAGATATTAATAAGTTCAATGAAGTAACTCGGCGAAGTGGTATTTCATACGGGTCGAATGGTAAGCTCAATGAAGTAACTCGGCGTAATGATATTTCATATGGGACGAAAGGAGACACTTACCATTCAGGACTTGCATCGCCGAGACAGAACAAATCAGAAGTAGTCATCCTAACCAAGAGAAAACGAAAAACTAAGTTAAGTTCTGCAGTTTTTGGAACAAATCAAAACCCTCTATTCAAGAAGAATGAAATTCGACCTATCAAAACGATACTTATAAATACATAATTTTCCCTAAAAGCATCATAAATATATGAGATGAAGAAAATAAAAATTACCAGGATATGGTGGTTGTGATTAAACAAAAGTTATTATGCATACTGTCCAGAATGAATCTCGATTTCAACCTATGAAGTAGGAGAAGGATGCTCAGAAACCAGTTTCAATTACATAGATAACATAAAAATTTATGACGAGAACAAATGGAGTTACCTGGGTAATGCATACGCCTTGATTTCATGTAGAAAAATGCTTGAAGTTGTATGGAGAATGCCTCACAGTAGGATTCTAAATGATTAACGAGTTCTAGAAAGGGAAACGACCTCAGAGAAGAATGAACAGGAAATTCGAAGGGATTTAATAGAAAAGTGTATGATAAACCCTAGCCATATCTGACACTACACTTGTCAGTGATCGAGTGATCTTCTCACGGATCGATGAATGAAAACCCATAAATCATATCGCGCAAGGTAGTACGCACACAGATAAGAAAATTAACTCAATGCACGGAGGAGTCTTGTCTAAGATTAACAAACGATATCTTGTGAGGCTTGAGGAGAAGAAATCTTCATTGAATTAAATATATACGTACCCTTTCGGATTGCATAGTACACAACAACGTATGGAATTTATCATACCAACAATATCGTTGGGCCAACGAGACAAGAAAACGAAGTGCTAACCATAAGTAAGGGAACAACATTATATGTCCACGAAAGGAATCACATAAATAAAACAATTTACAATGATATTATATATGACGTGGGGTGGCCATAACGCCATGAACCACATTACAAAGATCATCATTCGTATTGTAAGGGTATATATATATATATATATATATATATATATATATATATATATATATATATATATTATGTGGACATATGAATATATATTGTAAAAGTTTCAGTTGTTAAGTATAAGTATGAAACACATACTTTATGTTATAAATATAGTTAAAAGAAGTATGAAGCTTAATGCTAGAAAAATAGTGACCCTTATACTGAGTAAGGAATTGAGTGAGATTATATAAAAACCTGAGGGTATACTAATCATGGCTATGTTTAGTGATATATATATGTGAAAGTATATTGGTGGAAATATGGTTTCAAAGGAAGTGATTATTCAATAAGGTAGATGCAGAGATATATAGATTAGTTAAGAAGGTAAGCTTACTGTAAATGGAACTATAACGTAGGAAAAAAAAAAATTGTTAGTAGAAGAGACATTACACATGTGCTATACTTATACAATATTTTTTCTAATATTTTATTCATAAATAAAGCGTATCTTCATATTTTATTTTGTTACAACACGGCTTTTCATTATTTTTCGTATAATATAGAGGTATTTCTTGCTTATCAAGAAGATCAAGTTTTTCATCCTTCACCAAAAGATTTGTTTATGAAAAAAATTCTTAATGTAGGCATATGTTTGGAAATGTAGAGAAATTCCATTGTGCAGAGGAAGCTTTCAAGTACCCTTGTTTATACAAAGGACCCAAATTTTTAATATAGGGCCTAGACACGTGATTCACCTATATGATATTATTGTTAATTTTTTAATTATAAATCATTTTTCTATGACTAGTATTTTAGCATTGAGTAATCGATATTTGTTGTTTCCAATATTTTAGTTATAAGTAATGTAATTTTTTATATTTCTGAATATCACTAGTGAATTGAGTAAAGATAATAGTTTTGGAATGCAAAGCAACTATAACTGCATTAATATCCGGATCATTGGGCATAAGTTATGTTTATGGTTGCCTTGCTAAAATTAGACACGTATGTGGAAGTGCAGAGGAAGTACATTGTGTTGAGGAAACTTTTAATCTTTCATTGTGTGGATCTATGAACTTTTCACTAAAGAATTTAGCATATTTTTTCTCAAAAAATTTGCATGACTATGAAGAATAAATGAAAAATAATTCAAATATAATATACAATGTTGCACAATCATTTCATGACCAATAGACAATATCAATTTCCATTGATCGAATTTAATATTGCATATTGTACTCATTATTTTTGTATTATAACATTACTATTTATAACACAATTTATTTCAAAATTACTGTAATAATAGCCATTAACATTGAAAATGTTGGAAGCATTTAGTTTTTCTTTGTGGTCTAGTGACGCTACGTGTGCATCGTTTGGCACTATTTTTTCGCAATTTTAAGGAAAGTTTTTTCACACCTCCACTTACAACAACAACAGCCCAGTTTTATGTAACATGAGCTCTGATACCATTTGTCACACCTCCACTTACCAAAATTTTTTTTCTATTTAAAGTATTAAATATATACGAATCAATATTTGTTACCACTTTAAAGTTCTATTTAAAATATTAAACATATACAAATCAATACATGTTATCACTCAAAGTTCCTCTAACCCCCCCCCCCCCCCGCTTTTTTTTGCAAATCTATAATTATATCCATAGATAGATAGTCACATCGATTTTCAATCAAACCATATCGATTTCGAATCAAGCAATATGATTCCCTTAGTCATGTTAACAACATAACAATATGACCATATAATTTTAATTATTAATCTCTCAAGATTTTTCTCTTATGTCAACACTACGTATAGACTTTACGTTGAAGTTGAATATCGTTATATTGGTTGTCATGGCGTGAAGGCCATTCGCCTTCCAATATAATGTTATGGTTAATACATTTGGATTTGGGGATTCGTCTCATGAATGCACGTCTATTGTCACTCGTCTACCATACTTTAACTTATCGTCTTGATCAATTCGTTAGCTCAATGATATGAAGAGCAACGAGATGCATGAATATTTAATTGTGTACCATTCTGGTTCCACACAATACATATGATATTAATGGTCTAGATAATTCTCTGCCTCGAGCCTTTCACGACTTAATTCCGGACAAGACGTTCGCATGCCTTGAGTCCACTTTGCCTATATGTCTATGTACTCCGTCATACGATCAGATTTAGGGTTTCCGACACTGGGATTTTCGTCGTTGATCCTTGTGATACCCGCTCGATGAATGACAAGTGTAGCATTGAGATCTTAGGGTTTTTCCTCTTAAATTTTCCATTAAACCTCTTTTACTTCACGGTTTCATATTTCTCCGAAGTCTTCTTCCTTCTCGTCATGTCTTTGCAGGAGGCTTATTTAATCTGAATTAAGCAATTTCTCTCTGGACGCAATGCGTCTCCAATAACCAGGTAATTTTGTGGGTCTTCCTCACGCTTTTTCAATGTTATTTCTACATTTTGAATTTGATTTCGGTGTCAAAATTTCCTGAGCGTCCTCACCCTATCTCATAGGGTAAACGAGGGTCATTTTGGACAGAAAGGTGTAGAAAATTTTGCCTTACTAGCACCACCATGCCCTAGGTAAATTCTCTATTTTCGTCCTCAAAGATTTATGTAGTTTTTAGTTATGGCTATCGTTGCATAGTTTGATTTCCTCCTCTTGTTCTTAACCAGAAGGTGTTACTTCGTTGTCGGCCACAGAGCTTAACTCAGTTTTTCATTTTGTCTCAGGTATCACAATTTCGTTGGCTTGGTCTTCTCATCATTGCAAACCCTGTATGGTAAATGTTACCATTTCACCCCAAGTAATACCTTGATGTTGAGCTTTCTTCATTGATTTTATGGATACGTCTTGCGTTGAGATTTCTCTGTTACTAATTGAATTTTTAATTTATTCAGTTGCAGGTAATGTAGTTCGTTCATCATCTTGTCACGAGCTTTGGTTTATATCTGTATTTTGTATTTCCTTACTAACGCAGGGTCATGCTCTTCGCTAGTGGTTAGTAGACGTTGCTCTACCTCTGTCGACTCTGAACTTATAATGTTACTTGACCACTATCTGCTATAGTTATGAGGGCTAGCCCGCGCGGCTATTCTAATTGGTGGTGTAATGAGAACTTAATTTAACTTTCTCGTTCCTAATAATAGAGTTTCGACTCAACTGCATAGTCTTGAAATTTGTTCAGAACCCCATTTCGACGGGGACGCTCCAGCTCTATCTATTATCTGTGATTTTATTTGGTACCTTGGTGTTGGTTTAAATATTTTGTTAACTCACAGCTGGATAGACCTATAATAGTCCATTTTATACATATAAATATATGTATGCCTCTAAACTGAGTTGGTTTTTATTTCGTGCATGCACAACCCTAAGCTCGATGTAGTTCTTTCTATTAACTTCAATCTTAATTACCATTCAGTATGACGCATATAATGTAGTAGGTGAAACTATGTTGAAATTTTTGAATTTGTCTGATAATAGAATAGGGTAGTTTAATACAATTTTGGTTTCACTGAAAATCTCTCTCTCTCAATTATTTTTCAATTATGCCCTTCAGGTTTCGCAATAGTTATAACCATTACATGTATGTCAAGTAATATGTCTAAATTCTTCTAGTTGACTCTATAATTTCTGGTCCATGAGTAGATCTTCAGTACTCACCTATGAAAGCTTTACTTCTGGTTCTAATACAGCTTATAAGAGCTAGTTTTATGTTTCCATCTCATTTTGTAAAATGAGAAAATATTATGTATAAGAATAGAATGTTGTACTAGTTATGGATCCGTCCAACATCTTATTCCTTGTCATTTTTTATCATTTAATTTTAAGAAATTAAAATTGCAGACTTTGGAATATATATGTGTAAATGCATGTATTTTTTTAAAGCTATATAATCTGCCTTCAGGCCTACTTATAGACATTGAAAAGGGTTATTTACCTTATTTGTACTCTGGAATCATTACTATACTTACACAGATTCTATTTTCCTAAAGCAATGGAATAAGAAAGTCAATGACTCTAATGGCTAGTAATCACTTCTAACCAGCATTTCTTTAGGTTTTGCTAATGAATCTCCATTTTTCCATGTAACATCTATATTCTATCTACAGTTCATTATAATTTCTGTTCAGTATTCTACTACTAGTTTTTTACATGGAATCTATTATAAACAGAAGATAGAATTAGTATCATGATTTCTGTTTATTCTATATACAAAGTTCTTCGAGGTTCAGTTTATCATACAAACACCCAAACTCTTTTCTGGAATCTAATGTTAAATTTTCATTGTCATAAATCTACCTCTATAATAGTAGAACTTATCACCATCCATCAGTATTAATACAGGAGACTAGTTTATTTATTTACTTCTTTTTTTTCTAAAGCAAATTAAAGTTATACTTTAACTATTCCAGGGAGACAATTTCACTCTCTCCAGATTTAGACTCCATCTTGGTTTAGAGATTCTGGTTGACAGTGTCCCATGGATTTGTTCTTACTAATATACAAAGTTAGGAGAACTAATTCTTCTATTCAACTCTATTAAAAGTAAAGAAATTTATTATACCTCAATATAAAACAACACAATTATCATAACGCTTTTCACTACTGTGTATCAAGATCATATTTAGATTCCTCAACAAAATAGTGTGCATACCACTTCTGCAATTTGACCAACCTCCCAACCTTAGAGTTCTTCTATCCTTAAGAACTCACCCCCGAGCTGAGATCCTCTCCTAGAACAGACCAACCTCTAATCTGTTCAGGATTAGATTATTTAATTTTTTGCTCCCCAAAGCATGTTTCTAATTCTGCGTCTAGAATTACAGGATGATTTTCTTCCTGTTTACCTAGGCTTCCCTTTTTTAGGGACTTCTAAAGCTGCTTTCTGCTTTTCCCGACTTTTTACCTCTTCCCAACTACTCTCCACATCATTGGGGAAACTAGATTTTCCTCAAAATCTAATTTGGAAATAAATTCTTTCAAGGATTTTTGAAATATTTTTGGGGAAAGTATTTTCCTCTTTACATCCTCGTGGATTTAGCAAGTGATCTCAAAATTCTCATTTGGTCAATATGCACAGAATTATTTTGTTTATTTTTCATAATTAAATATTTAATTACATCCACAAAATACTTATCCATTGGGGTCCACTCCCCTTTGGATTAAAGTTCAAATGTGTAACTTTGAAGGAAACATAAAACTAGGGGTGTTACATATTCCCCCTCTGAAAGAAAACACCATCCTCGGTGTTGATATCTAACTACTAGAGTTCATTTTCCAAACAAAAATGGATATTTTTCCATCATTTCAGCTTCTCTTTCCCAGGTAGCTTCTTCAGTAGTAAAGTGCTTCCACTGCACCTTTACTCTTGCTATCGTTCGATTCCTTAATTCAATTTCTTCCCGCTCCAATATTTGAAGCGGGACTAGAAGGAACTCCCCTTCTGGTTCCACCTGTATCACATTGCAATCAACAATGTGAGAAGCATCATGTACATATCTTTTTAATAATGAAACATGAAACACATCATGAACTCTAACATGGGGTGGTAAGGCCAGCTTATAAGCCACTGGTCCGAAACTTTCTAACACCTCAAAAGGACCACAATATATAGGAGCCAATTTTGCACAACTTCCAGCATAAAGTGTGCTCTTTTTGGGTTTAATACGCAAATACACATGCTCCCCCACTTTGAATTCTCGATGTACCCTGTTCTTATCAGCATAGTTTTTCTGTCGATCTTGTGTTGTCTTGATATTTCTTTGCATTTGTTTAATAATTCTTTCCATCTCTTATAAAGCATTGTGTCCCAACATTAGCTTATCCTCAGGTTGGCTCCAACTCAAAGGAGTACGACATTTCCTTCCATAGAGTGCCTCAAACAGACTCATTTTAATGGAGGATTGATAGCTGTTATTATAGGCAAATTTAGCTAAATGCAAGTAATGCTCCCATTTTGATGGCCTATCCATCACATACATTCTCAACATATCTTCTAAAATCTGATATGTTCTCTCTGTCTGACCGCCTGTCTGCGGGTGATATGCAGTGCTAAAATTCAGCTTAGTGCCCATGCCCCCAAGCAGACCTCTCCAAAAGGCTGTTGTGAACTTAGCATCTCTATCTGAAACAATCATCTTTGGAATCCCATGAAGCCTTACTACTTCCCTCAAGAATACATCTGCTACTTGGGCTGTCCCAAAAGTAGATTTCACAGGTATGAAGTGTGCAGCTCTTTTTAAAGTGTCTACTACCACCATCACTAAGTCGTGTTGGTATTTGGTTCTGGGTAGCCCTGTTATGAAATCTATAGAAACTGTTTCCCATTTCCATTCTGCAATCGGCAAAGGATTTAGAAGACCAGCAGGATGCTGATGCTCAACTTTAACTAGTTGACACTCCATGCACCTAGCTAAATATTCTGCTACATCTCTTTTCATTCCTGGCCAAAACAACTTCTTTCTCAAAGTTGTTAACATTTTGTGATATCTAGGATGTCCTTCATGTTGTTGTTTGTGATATTCATCTAAGATTTATTTTTTCAAAGTTTCTACATTGGGGACATACAATCTATTTTTGTAGCAGATCAGCACTTTTTGGTTCTGAGTGTATTCAGCCATCTCCTTCTTTAGTATTTTCACCTGTAGATTCTCATAATTTGGATCCTGGTCTACTACCTTTCTCACTAGGGCTTCTAAATCAAAATTAGCACTACTTCCAATACTGTTTATGTTTTGGCAAGAATTTATGCTTAATGCATCAGCAATTTTATTTTCTTTCCCTCTGATATGTTTTCTGTCCATATCAACTCACTCACAAAAGACAGCCATCTGGCTTGTCTAGCATTCAGATCAGTTTGGGAAAAGAAATATTTAAGACTAATACGATCAGTCATCAATGTAAATTTCTTTCCAAGAAGATAGTGTCGCCACATCTTCAAGGCATGGATTACAACAGCCAATTCCAAATCATAAGCACTATAGTTTTGTTCATGTGTCTTCAGTTTCTTAGACTCATATGCAATAACCGAATTTTCTTGCAACAGTACTCCTCCCAATCCTTCCCTACAGGCATCGATACACACCACAAATTCCTTATCAGGGTCTACAATCTTCAGTATAGGGGCTGTAGTGAGTTTCAGTTTTAATTGTTCAATAAAATTTGGCATTTTTCAGTCCACTCAAATTTGACACCTTTTCTTTGTAGTGAAGTTATGGGATATGCTATTGCAAAAACTCTTTCCACAAATCTACGATAGTAACTTGCAATCCCCATAAATGATCTCACCGCTGAAACATCAGTTGGTACTGGCCACTCTCTAATAACCTCTATCTTTTAGGGTCAACATCAAACCCTTGTTCAGAAATAATATGTCCCAAGTATTGGATTTTGTTCTTATAGAATTCACATTTGTTGAACTTGGCATACAACTGGTTTTCTTTCAGATTTTGCAACACTATCCTCAAGTGTTCTTTATGCTCCTCCTCACTTTTTGAGTAAACTAAAATATCGCCTATGAACACTAGTACAAATCTATCCAAGTACTTGTTTAAAACACTGTTCATTAGGTAGTGGCATTTGTCAATCCGAAAGGTAGGACTACAAATTCGTAGTGACAAAACCTGGTTCGAAAAGATGTTTTGCTAATGTCTTCCTCCTTAATTCGGAGTTGGTGATAACTAGTCCTTAGATCAATCTTAGAAAATACTGAAGCCCCTCTTACTTGATAAAAAATATCATCAATTTGAGGTAAAGGGTATCTTTTTTTAATTGTCAACTTATTCAGCTAACGATAATCAATGCACATTCTAAAGGTTCCATCCTTCTTTTTCACAAATAGCACCGGTGCTCCCCAAGGAGACACACTTGGTCAAATGTAACCCTTATCCAGCCATTCTTGCAATTGTATTTTCAGCTCCATGAGTTCAGGGGGACTCATTCGATAAGGGGCGCAGGAAACAGGTGTTGCTCCCGGCACCAAATCGATTGAAAAGTCAATCTCTGTTTTGGGGGGAAGATGAGGAATCTCGTCTGGAAAAAATTCCTTAAAGCACTAGTGGCAAAGTATCCATCAGGTTTTCTTCAGGTTGCTGTTCTAATTCTTCAACATGTACTGTATATACTTGGTATCCTTTCCTACCTGTTCGTTTTAGTTGCAATGCTGATATTTGTCTTACATAGATAGGTTTTTGTTTTCCCTGGACAATAAAAGGTTTCCCCTCTTCATCTATACAATGCAGGGTCTTATCCCAACAGTTTATCATGGCCTTTTTCTTTTCCAGCCTGTCCATTCCTATCAGCAAGTCATATGAACCTAATTGCAGAATGTTTAAATTCACTTCTATTTGAAAATCATTTAATTTGATTGATGTTTGAGGTAACTTATTTGTTACTTTCCTCTTGGTGCCAGTGGCTAACTGGACCAACCAAGACTGCTAAATTTTTTTAGTTTTAAGATTGCATTTCTCTACCACCTGTGGACTAATGTAACTCAGGGAAGCACCTAGATCAATTAAAATTGTAACAAATTGGTCAACAATCTTACCTTCTATTTCAACCATGTTAGCTTGGTGTTCTGCTTGTTGATTTTCCAAGGATGCACTAATAGTGGGTATTATTTCTTGCTATGTCATTCACTGTGGTAGCTTCTCGATATCTCATAATCATCAAAATGTTTCTGTGGGGAAAATCCCTCAAGAGATGGGGTTCTCTACATCCCTAGCATTTCAAAAGTTCCCTCATTTTAACTGTGCCTTCCTTCTTATTTCCTTCATCTAGTTGTTTGGAACCAACTTGCGACTGAGATGTTTGGCTTTCTATTGGTTTATTAAAAATTTTCCGCTGATGATCCCTACCAAAATTCTTCAAGTTAGATGGTTTATGTTTTCTTCCCTTGATTTCACCTTTGTTTATCCAGCCTTTTCCATGCTTACCCTTTCCTTTAAACTGCTGGTAGCATAATCTAGCTTTTCTTACTGCTTCGTCCATAGTTTTTGGGTTATCAAACTCAATCTTCTCTTTGTACACTGCAGGCAAACAGTTCAAAAAAAATTTCACCTTTGCCTTCTCTTCTCGAATGTAAGGGACATATCTCAACATATTTTTAAATTTGGTGACAAAATCATCGATAGTGAGTTGTCCCAGTCTGAGTTCATGGAATTCCTTTTCTTTATCATCATAATAAAGTTCATTTAAATAAAGGTTTTTAAAATTAACCTGGAAATCTTCCAAATTAAGTGTCTTTTCATCAATGGCATGAACCATTTTCGTCTCCTCCCACCACAAGGTAGCTTTACCTTGTAGCTGGTAGATAGCCAATCTGGCTTTCAGATTGCTTTCATATTCATAGACATGGAAATATTTAATCATGTTCAACAACCAGGCTTCAGCATCTTCCTCCTTCTCCCCATCATAGGAGGGAGGTTTAATCTTTTAGAATTCCCCCTGTAATTTCTTTTTCTGCTTATATTGATGCCTAGTAACATCATCTTCCTCAGATTCATCAGAGAAATTTCCCTTCTTCCTCTTTCTGGAGCCTTCACCTTCTTGGCTGTTCCGAGAGGTCAATTCTCTGATGAGCTTTTCCTGCTCCTCACTGGCTAATGATAATCTGTCATTCTGGCTTCTTAGCTCAACCATCTCTCGTTGCAAACTGTGCAACATAGCCATCACTGGAGCATTGGGATCTACTGTGTTATCGTCATCACACAGATCAACATAAATTTCCTCACCTTCTGCCATTCAACTTTGTTGTTTCAGCACCACTGTACACTAAACATCACAGATCAGTAATAATTTTTTTTTTCAACAATAAATAATTTATACATTGAGAACACAACAATAGTGAGCACAACAACAACAGCCCAGTTTTATGTAACATGAGCTCTGATACCATTTGTCACACCTCCACTTACCAATTTTTTTTTTCTATTTAAAGTATTAAGCATATACAAATCAATATATGTTACCACTTTAAAGTTCTATTTAAAATATTAAACATATACAAAGCAATACATGTTATCACAAAAAGTTCCTCTAACCCCCCATTTTTTTTTTTTTTGCAAATCTATAATTATATCCATAGATATATTGTCATATCGATTTTCAATCAAACCATATCGATTTCGAATCAAGCAATATGCTTCCCTTACTCACGTTAACAACATAATTATGACCATATAATTTTAATTATTAATCTCTCACGATGTTTCTCTTATGTCAACACTACATATAGACTTTATGTTGAAGTTGAATATCATTATGTTGGTTGTCATGGCGTGAAGACCATTCGCCTTCCAATATAATGTTATGGTTAATACATTTGGATTTGGGGATTCGTCTCATGAACGCACGTCTACTGTCACTTGTCTACCATACTTTAACTTATCGTCCTGATCAATTCGTTAGCTCAACGATACGAAGAGAAATGAGATGCATGAATATTTTATTGTGTACCATTCTGGTTCCACACAATATGTATAATATTAATGGACTGGAGAATTCTCTGCCTCGAGCCTTTCACGACTTAATTTCGGACAAGACGTTCGTATGCCTTGAGTCTAATTTTCCTATCTGTCTATGTACTCCGTCATACGATAGGATTTAGGGTTTCTAACCCTGGGATTTTTGTCGTCGATCCTTGTGATACCTGCTCGATGAATGACAAGTGTAGCATTGAGATATTAGGGTTTTTCCTCTTACATTTTCCATTAAACCTCTTTTACTTCACGGTTTCATATTTCTCCGAAGTCTTCTTCCTTCTCGGCATCTTTGTAGGAGGCTTATTCAATCTGAATTAAGCGTTTTCTCTCTGGACGCAATGCGTCTCCAATAACCAGGTAATTATGTGGATCTTCCTCACGCTTTTTCAATGTTATCTCTAGATTTTGAATTTGATTTCGGCGTCAAAATTTCCTAAGCGTCCTCACCCTATCTCACAGGGTAGACGAGGGTCGTTCTGGACAGAAAGGCATAGAAATTTTTGTCTTACTAGCACCGCCATGCCCTGGGTAAATTCTCTATTTTCATCTTCAAATATTTATGTAGTTTTTAGTTATGGCTATCGTTGCATAGTTCGATTTCCTCCTCTCATTCTTAACTAGAAGGTGTTACTTCTTTGTCGGCCACAGAGCTTAACTCAGTTTTTCATTTTGTCTCAGGTATCACAATTTCGTTGGTTTGGTCTTCTCGGCATCGCAAACCCTGCACGGTAAATTTTACCATTTCACCCCAAGAAATACCTTGACGCTGAGCTTTCTTCATTGATTTTATGGATACGTCCTACGTTGAGATTTATCTATTACTAATTGAATTTGTAATTTATTCGGTTGCAGGTAATGTAGTTCGTTCATCATCTTGTCGCGAGCTTTGGTTTATAACTCTATTTTGTATTTCCTTACTAACGCAGGGTCATGCTCTTCGCTACAGGTTGGTAGACGTTGCTCTACCTCTGTCGACTCTGAACTTATAATGTTACTTGACCACTATCTGCTATAGTTATGAGGGCTAGCCTGCGCGGCTATTCTAATTGGTGGTGTAATGAGAACTTAATTTAACTTTCTCATTCCTAATAATAGAGTTTCGACTCAACTGCATATTCTTGAAATTTGTTCAGAAACCCATTTCGACGAGGACGCTCGAACTCTGTCTATTCTCTGTGATTTTATTTGGTACCTTGGTGTTGGTTTAAATATTTTGTTAACTCATAGCTGGATAGACCTATAATAGTCCATTTTATACATATAAATATATGTATGCCTATAAACTGAGCTAGTTTTTATTTCGTGCATGCACAACCCTAAGCTCGATGTAGTTGTTTCTATTAACTTCAATCATAATTACCATTCAGTATGACGCATATAATGTAGTACGTGAAATTATGTTGAAATTGTCGAATTTTTCTGATAATAGAATAGGGTAGTTTAATACAATTTTGGTTTCACTGAAAATCTCTCTCTCTCAATTATTTTCAATTATGCCCTTCAGGTTTCACAATAGTTATAACCATTACATGTATTTCAAGTAATATGTCTGAATTCTTCTATTTGACTCTATAATTTATGGTCCATGAGTAGATCTTCAGTACTCACCTATGAAAGCTTTAGTTCTGGTTCTAATACAACTTATAAGAGCTAGTTTTCTATTTCCATCTCAGTTTGTAAAATGAGAAAATGTTATGTATAAGAACAAAATGATGTACTTGTTATGGACCCATCCAACATCTTATTTCTTGTCATTTGTTATCATTTAATTTTAATAAATTAAAATTATAGACTTTGGAATATATATTTGTAAATGCATGTATTTGTTTAAAGCTATATAATCTACCTTCAGGCCTACTTATAGACATTGAAAAGGGTTATTTACCTTATTTGTACTATGGAATCATTACTATACTTACACAGATTCAATTTTCCTAAAGCAATGGAATAAGAAAGTCAATGACTCTAATGGCTAGTAATCACTTCTAACCAGCATTTCTTTAGGCTTTGCTAATGAATATTTGTTTTTCCAAGTAACTTCTACATTCTGCCTACAGTTCATTATAATTTATGTTCGGTATTCTACTACTGGTTTTGTGCATGGAATCTATTATAAACATAATATAGCATTAGTATCATGATTTCGGTTTATTCCATATACAAAGTTCTTCCATATACAAACTAATTCTAAAGGTTCCATCCTTCTTTTTCACAAACAGCACCGGTGCTCCCCAAGGAGACACGCTTGGTTGAATATAACCCTTATCTAGCAATTCTTGAAATTGCATTTTCAGCTCCATGATTTCAGTAGGACTCATTCGATAAGAGGCGCAGGAAACAAGTGTTGCTCCCGGCACCAAATTGATTGAAAACTCAATCTCTCTTTTGGGGGGAAGATGAGGAATCTCATTTGGAAAAACTTCCTTAAAGCACTACTGCAAAAATATCCATCAGGTTTGCTTCAAGTTGTTGTTCTAATTCTTCAACATGTACTCCATATACTTGGTATCCTTTGCTAGTTGTTCGTTTGAATTGCAGTGCTGATATTTGTCTTACAAAGATAGGTTTTCATTTTCCCTAGAGAATAAAAGGTTTCCCCTCTTCATCTATACAATGCAGGGTCTTATCCCAATAGT
The DNA here is from genome assembly GCA_034641835.2 of Pinus albicaulis. NCBI lineage: Eukaryota > Viridiplantae > Streptophyta > Pinopsida > Pinales > Pinaceae > Pinus > Pinus albicaulis. The sequence continues at coordinate 731,633,787 of CM076577.1, read as the reverse complement.
TCATCATGGCCTTTTTCTTTTCCAACCAGTCCATTCCTATCAGCAAGTCATATGAACCTAATGGTAGAATGTTTAAATTCACTTTTATTTGAAAATCATTTAATTTGATTGCTGTTTGAGGTAACTTATGAGTTACTTTCCTCTTGGTGCCAGTGGCTAAGTAGACCAACCAAGACTGTTGAAATTTTTCAGTTTTAAGATTGCATTTCTCTACCACTTGTGGACTAATGTAACTCAAGGAAGCACCCGGATCAATTAAAATTGTAACAGATTGGTCAGCAATCTTACCTTCTATTTCAACCATGGTAGCTTGGTGTTCTGCTTGTCGATTATCCAAGGTTGCACTGATAGTGGGTATATTTCTTGCTTTGTCATTCACTGTGGTAGCTTCTCGATCTCTCATAATCATCTAAATGTTTCATTGGGGACAATCCCTCAAGAGATGGGGTTCTCCACATCCCCAACATTTCAAATGTTCCCTCATTTTAATTGTGCCTTCCTTGTTATTTCCTTCATCTAGTTGTTTGGAACCAACTTGGGACTGAGTTGTTTGGCTTTCTTTTGGTTTATTAAACTTTTTCCGCTGATGATCCCTACCAAAATTATTTAAGTGAGCTGGTTTCTGTTTTCTTCCCTTGATTTCACCTTTGTTTATCCAGCCTTTTCCATGCTCACCCTTTCCTTTAAACTGCTGGTAGCATAATCTAGCTTTTCTTATTACTTCGTCCATATTTTTTGGGTTATCAAACTCAATCTTCTCTTTGTACACAACAGGCAAACAGTTCAAAAACCTTTGCACCTTTGCCTTCTCTTCTTGAATGTAAGGGAAATATCTCAACATATTTGTAAATTTGGTGACAAACTCATCGATAGTGAGTTGTCCCAGTCTGAGTTCATGGAATTCCTTTGCTTTATCATCATAATAACGTTCATTATGTAGCGGTTTTTAAACTTAACCTGGAAATTTTCCCAAGTAACTATCTTTTCATCAATGGCATGAACCATTTTCGTCTCCTCCCACCACAAGGTAGCCTTACCTTGTAGCTGGTAGATAGCTAATCTGGCTTTCAAATTTTTTTCATATTCATAGACTTGGAAATATTTAATCATGTTCAAAAACCAGGCTTCAGCATCTTCCTCCTTCTCCCCATCACAGGAGGGAGGTTCGATCTTTCGGAATTCCCCCTGTAATTCCTTTTTTAGCTTATATTGATGCCTAGTAACATCATATTTCTCATATTCATCAGAGAACTTTCCCTTCTTCATCTTTCCAGAACCTTCACCTTCTTGGCTGTTCCGAGAGGTTAATTCTCTGATGAGCTTTTCCTGCTCCTCACTGGCTAATGACAATCTGTCATTCTAGCTTCTTAGCTCAACCATCTCTCGTTGCAAAGTATGCAATATAGCCATCACTGGAGCATTTCGATCTGGTGTATTATCATCATCATGCAGATCAACATAAATTTCCTCACCTTCTGCCATTAAACTTTGTTGTTTCAGCACCACTGTACACTAAACATCACAGATCAGTAATAAATTTATTTTTTTTCAACAATAAATAATTTATACAGTGAGCACAACAACAATAGCCTAGATTTATGTAACATGAGCTCTGATACCATTTGTCACTTCTCCACTTACCAAAAAAAAAAAATCTATTTAAAGTACTAAATATATACAAATCAATATTTTTTACCACTTTAAAGTTCTATTTAAAATATTAAACATATACAAATCAATACATGTTATCACTCAAAGTTCCTCTAACCCCCCCCCCCCCCTTTTTTTTTACGAATCTATAATTATATCCATAGGTAGATAGTCATATCAATTTTCAATCAAACCATATTGATTTTGAATCAAGCAATATGCTTCCCTTACTCACGTTAACAACATAACGATATGACCATATAATTTTAATTATTAATCTCTCACGATTTTTCTCTTATGTCACCACTACGTATAGAATTTACGTTGAAGTTGAATATCGTTATGTTGGTTTTCATGGCGCGAAGGCCATTCGCCTTCCAATATAATGTTATGGTTAATACATTTGGATTTGAGGATTCGTCTCATGAACGCACGTCTACTGTCGCTCATCTACCATACTTTAACTTATTGTCCTGATCAGTTCGTTAGTTCAACGATACGAAGAGCAACGAGGTGCATGAATATTTAATTGTGTACCATTCTGGTTCCAGACAATACGTATGATATTAATGGACTGCAGAATTCTCTGCCTCGAGCCTTTCACGACTTAATTTCGGACAATATGTTTGGATGCCTTGAGTCAACTTTGCCTATCTGTCTTTGTACTCCATCATATGATCAGATTTAGCGTTTCTGACCCTGGGATTTTCATCGTCAATCCTTGTGATACCCGCTCGATGAATGACAAGTGTAGCGTTGAGATGTTAGGATTTTTCCTCTTACATTTTCCATTAAACTTCTTTTAATTCATGGTTTCATCTTTCTCTGAAGTATTCTTCCTTCTCGGCATATTTGACGGAGGCTTATTCAATCTTAATTAAGCGATTTCTCTCTTGGCGCAATGCGTCTCCAATAACCAGGTAATTCTGTGGGTCTTCCTCATGCTTTTTCAATGTTATTTCTACATTTTGAATTTGATTTCGGCGTCAAAATTTCTTGAGCGTCCTCACCCTATCTCACAGGGTAGACGAGAGTTGTTCTGGACAGAAAGGCGTAGAAACTTTTGTCTTACTAGCACTTCCATGCCCTGGGTAAATTCTCTATTTTTGTCCTCAAATATTTATGTAGTTTTTAGTTATGGCTATCGTTGCATAGTTCAATTTCCTCCTCTCATTCTTAACCAGAAGGTGTTACTTCGTTGTCGGCCATAGAGCATAACTCAGTTTTTCATTTTGTCTCAGGTATCACAATTTCTTTGGTTTGGTCTTCTCGACGTCGCAAACCCTGCATGGTAAATGTTACCATTTCACCCCAAGCAAAACCTTAACGCTGAGCTTTCTTCATTGATTTTATGGATACGTCCTGTGTTGAGATTTCTCTGTTACTAATTGAATTTGTAATTTATTCAGTTGCAGGTAATGTAGTTCGTTCATCATCTTGTCGCAAGCTTTGGTTTATAACTCTATTTTGTATTTCCTTACTAACGCAGGGTCACGCTCTTCTCTACAGGTTGGTAGAAGTTGCTCTACCACTCTCGACTTTGAACTTATAATGTTAATTGACCACTATCTTCTATATTTATGAGGGCTAGCCCACGCGGCTATTCTAATTGGTGGTGTAATGAGAACTTAATTTAACTTTCTCGTTCCTAATAATAGAGTTTCGACTCAACTGCATAGTCTTGAAATTTGTTCAGAACCCCATTTCAACGGGGACGCTCCAGCTCTGTCTATTCTCTATGATTTTATTTGGTACCTTGGTGTTGGTTTAAATATTTTTTTAACCCACAGCTGGATAGACCTATAATAGTCCATTTTGTACATATAAATATATGTATGCCTCTAAACTGAGCTGGTTTTTATTTCATGCATGCACAACCCTAAGCTCAATGTAGTTGTTTCTATTAACTTCAATCATAATTACCATTCAGTATGATGCATATAATGTAGTAGGTGAAATTATGTTGAAATTCTCGAATTTGTCCGATAATAGAATAGGGTAGTTTAATATAATTTTGGTTTCACTGAAAATCTCTCTCTCTCAATTATTTTTCAATTATGCCCTTCAGGTTTCGCAATAGTTATAACCATTACATGTATGTCAAGTAAAATGTCTGAATTCTTCCAGTTGACTATATAATTTCTGGTCCATGAGTAGATCTTCTGTACTCACCTATGAAAGCTTTACTTCTGGTTCTAATACAGCTTATAAGAGCTATTTTTCTCTTTCCATCTCAGTTTGTAAAATGAGAAAATTTTATGTATAAGAGAAGAATGATGTACAGGTTATGGAACCGTCCAACATCTTGTTTCTTGTCATTTTTTATCATTTAATTTTAAGAAATTAAAATTGCAGACCTTGGAATATATATGTGTAAATGCATGTATTTGTTTAAAGCTATATAATCTACCTTCAGGCCTACTTATATACATTGAAATGGGTTATTTACCTTATTTGTACTCTGGAATCATTACTATACTTACACAGATTCAATTTTCCTAAAGCAATGGAATAAGAAAGTTAATGACTCTAATGGCTAGTAATCATTTCTAACCAGCATTTCTTTAGGTTTTGCTAATGAATCTCTATTTTTCCAAGTAACTTGTACATTCTGTCTACAGTTCATTACAATTTCTGTTCAGTATTCTACTATTGTTTTTGTACATGGAATCTATTATAAACATAAGATAGCATTAGTATCATGATTTCGGTTTATTCCATATAGAAAGTTCTTCTAGGTTTAGTTTATCATGCAAACACCCAAACTCTTTTCTGGAATCTGATGTTAGATTTTCATTGGCATACATCTACCTCTATAATAGTAGAACTTATCACCATCCTTTAGTATTAATACAGGAGACTAGTTTATTTATTTACTTCTTTCTTTTTTTTCTGAAGCAGATTAAAGTTACACTTTAACTATTCCAGGAAGACAATTTCACTCTCTTCAGATTTAGACCACATCTTGGTTTAGAGATTCTGGCTGACAGTGTCCCGTGGATTTTTTCTTACTACTATACAGAGTTAGGAGAACTAATTATTCTATTCAACTCTGTTAAAAGTAAAGAAATTTATTATACCTCGATATAAAACAACACAATTATCATAATTCTTTTCACTACTGTCTAACAAGATCATATTTAGATTCCTCAACAAAACAGTGTGCATACCACTTCTACAATTTGACCAACCTCCCAACCTTAGAGTTCTTCTGTCCTCAAGAACTCACCCCCGAGCTGAGATCCTCTCCTAGAACAGACCAACCTCTAATCTGTTCAGGAATAGATTATTTAAGCTTTTGCTCCCCAAAGCCTGTTTCTAATTCTGCATCTAGAATTACAGGATGCTTTTCTTCCTGTTTTCCTAGGCTTCCATTTTTTAGGGACTTTTAAAGATGCTTTCTTCTTTTCCCAGCTTTTTACCTCTTCGCAACTACTCTCCACATCATTGGGGAAACTAGATTTTTCTCAAAATCTAATTTGGAAATAAATTCTTTCAAGGATTTTCGAAAGATTTTCGAGGAAAGTATTTGCCTCTTTCCATCCTCATGGATTTAGCAAGTGATCTCATAATTCTCATTTGGTCAATATGCACATAATTATTTTGTTTATTTTTCATAATTAAATATTTAATTACATCCACAAAATACTTATCCATTGCGGTCCACTCCCCTTTGGATTAAAGTTCAAATGTCTAACTTTGAAGGAAACATAAAACTAGGGGTGTTACAAGTTTAGAGGAAAATGACCTATATTTCTTTTTTTGCATATATTCAAAAAGAATTATCAATTTTAATAAATGTTATTTATAATTTCCGATTGGATACCAAGCTTTTTTTTATGATTATATTTATGAAATTATGCCATTATGCTGAAGTGGTGAAGAAGTTCAATGAGCAGAGGAGGCTTCGAATAATTCATTGTGTGATTCTCTAAACTTGGCATTGAAGGCTTTTACTGCTAATATTTTAGTATTACATAATCCATATTTGTTTTGAACAGTAACACCGAGGTAAGTAGGGTACCCATACAATATTATTATTAATATTTTAATTATAAATAATGCTTTTATTGCTAATATTTTAGTATTAAATAATCAATATTTTCTCTTGATAATATTTTAATTACAAATCATGCATATCTCTGTATTCCCAAATATAAATAGTCAATTGCGTATAGGTTGCACAGAGTGCAAAGAAAATTGGATCATTGAGCAGAAGCTTTGTTATGGTTATTTTGTTGAAATTAGGCAGATGTGCAGAAATACAGAGGAAGTCCACTGTGTCGAGGAAGCTTTCAAGATTTGATTTTGTGAACCTCTGCATTCCTCACTATAGGATTGTGTATATTTTTTCTCAAAATAGATGCGTAAGTGTGTATTATAACTGCGAAAAGGTTCACTACTAATGTAGAGTATCAATTTTCATTTATCAAACTTAATATCACATATCATGTTCATTATTTATGTAGTATAACATTAGTGTTTATAATATATTTAATTATGTAATTATTTTATATTTTTCCTATCTATTTGTAAGGGGAAATTTGGCATTGATAAGACACAATGGTTGAAGTTCAAGGCCCATCTGAAAAGGTATGTTTCTAGATGAGATATTTAGAGCTCTATTGTCACTATTCAAAAAAATTAGTGGTAAACCTTCAATTCCACACCTATAAACAACCCACCAACACATATCCCATACAATAGTTTGTAGGTAAAGTGATAGTTATTGAATTGACCTGATTTCATTTCTTTGATGCCATACTCAATATAGTACGAATGGTATTTTTTTACTAAATAGTTTCAAAATTATTTCCATTATGTTGCACCTACATGAAAATGCAACAAGGAAATGGATAGTGTTATTCAACAATAGTTTTTTGGTGATGTTTAGAGAAATATGGTTTTTGGCAATGCAATGATCGTGCAAGTTTTTTGAATGCTAAAAGTTTTGTTAGACGGTTGTAGAGTTTGCAATCGCATATTTTGTTGTGAAAAAACACTTATAATAGTTTTGGAATTCTAGTTTTTAGCTTAACGCAAACTGAGAGAAACCATATAAATCCGTAAATCGTTACCTAATTTACTTATTTCAGTGAATAAAGTTCATTTAATATTTGGATAATGCGATAAAGGAAAAAATAAATTCAAGTCATGAATTTCTATCTAGTATGTGAAATTACTTTTGCAAAGTAAAAGTTGGCCAATATAAGTGCAACTTTACATAGTAAATCTGTTGAATACGAATTAGTTCAGTGAATAATTTTTGAAATAATTTTTATTGGCAAAAGATCTTTAGTTAATGAAAATAGAATTTGTTTTACGATATTAATAAAATAGTATCTCGATATCGATTTTGAAAGTTTGTAAGATGGATTAATCATGAAACATAATCATCTTAACAGGATTATTTCATATTGGAATAATTATGTAAAACGTATATGAATTAAAGTAACATATTTCGAAAGATTATGTTCTAATTAAAGATCGGAAAAATTTGTGCCATCCACATTGATGACGATTATTAGTTAGTGGATAACATTAAAATCAATAGTATTTAAATGATGTTCCATAACATAGATGTCAATCATGATCCATATGACTTATTACCTCTAACATATTATATGTACGACTATTGCATGTAAACACAGAATTTGTCAACGTTCATTTTATTCTAGACTTGTTAGTAACTTATAGGAAATCGACTTGTTTTGTTGTTCTGAAAATGTTAAGTGTTTAAGGTTTTTCTTTATATTTTTTCTATTATATATTCATTTTTTACTAATAGTGAAGGAATGTCCCGAAGAAACAATGGCAGGAGAAAAGAGGAAGAGGTACATGTAATTAGCCAAGATATCTTAATGTTGAACGAGTATAACTTAATGCTTAGCAATTTTATTTTAGTGCTAATGGATAAACTAGTATAACTTCATCAAATAATTAGGCGTGTCGAAGATGGAATAGATGTCATAAGAATTTTTTCAAAAGATCTCTTGCAAAACATGAACGGATGAAACAATTCTTGAATCTGGAAGCGTAAGCAGTAGAGTCGTTAATGTCCAGAAATAATAGTTAATTAGTAATGAAATCACTACCAATTCTTGCTATTTTCTAAACCAATTTTGAAATTAAGTATACGCTAAAGGTTATGAATTGTAATATTCTCGACAAAGTTAAAGAAAAAAACCATATGAAACCGCTTTGGATTACAAATATATGTGTAAATGTAAGTTATATCATAATCTTGGTTATTCAGTTTAAATGTTTGTTTCAGTTTTGTATGACAATGACTTATTTATATATTTTTTTAAATCATGTATGAAATAGTTTTTTAAATAGAAAAAAAATATGGGATTAGCCAACCATTTAAAAAAATAAAAATGTGATTGTAAAGTAATGTCACTGGAAATTCCAATGTAACAAAATTGTAATATTTCCTCAGTAGTTATAGAACTTCCAAATTTGAAAAATCAACAAAACAATGTATGAAATGAGTCTGCAAGAATGCAAAAAATGACATAACATAGTACAAACCATAGATCCGCAACAAAACTATTTCATTGGATTACGTTTATGTGCATTGGCATACTAGCATTTTCATTCGTAGAACAAATTGTAGTGTTTACATTGTTTATTAGATTGTTAACCCCATTCCCATGCGTATAGTATATTAATCGGTAATGTGAAATCATATCCAAAATATTGAGTAAAATGAAAGAGTTTTCAAAAAGGAAAAAAAAAAGAAAAAAAGATCAATTCGTGAACGAGAAAATTTGAGGCAATGTTAGGATTCCTTGTAATGCAAGAAGTGAGTACTGTGTCGTTATCAAATTTATTAAAAACATAAAAATATAAACCTGTCATTTTATACATACAACTACATTTTGATGATATATGGTAAATGTGCCAGGCATCTCAAAGTTGGTCAATATTTCAATAGCATCTATTTTGTCTGCACAATTTTGGTTGTATTAAATTCGTCATAGTGCAGGTAATAATTTTTCTAGGTCGACACCCTTCAGAATACACTGTATTTCAGAGCTATCACTTACATGTATGATATAGTTTAAGTGATGAAAATAATGAAACAAGAGCCCCGATTGCAAGTGTTGAAATAAAGCATAGTTTTGCTCATAATTCTAGTAGCTGTAATTGTAATACTGCATCTCGTGCATACAATATTGAATGGATTCATATACACACTAATTTCTCTCAGATATTCTTGGAAATACTGTAAAATTAATAAAAAAAATAAAATCTTAGTAACATTAATTCAAATGTCTTTTTTATTTCATGTTCTTTAACTATGCCTACTTAAACTATGTGATATAGCTTACCGTACCTATCCCACTTTGTGAGGAAATCAGGTTTCTTAGAATGTCAACTTTCTTTCTTGTCTTCAATGAACATATGAACATCAATTGTGAACATCAATGGCTTTTGACGTTTTTCTCCAATTATTGATTTGCCTCTATCCTTATTTTTCCAACCCTAGGAGCTATCACCCTTATTCTTAAATTTCTCATAAGAAATCCTTGCCTTCCTTACTATTTCATCTATCGTTTTTGGATTATCAAATTCAATATGATCCTTTTACAAAGTAGACAAATAGTTCACAAATAATTGTACCATATCCTTTTCTTCTTTAATGTAAGGTACATATCGCAACAAATTAGTAAAATTTTCGACAAGCTAATCCATGGTGAGTTTTCCTAACCTTAATTTATGGAACTCCTTGACATAGTAATCATAATAATGCACATTTAAATACCAGTTTTGGAACTATTTTTCAAACTCCTCCCAAGATACTTTCTTTTCCTCACACATATGCACATTCTTTGCTTCTTCCCATGAGAGAGCAACTTGACCATGTAACTTGTGAATGGTCAATCTGTCATTCAGGTTTATCTCTTAATCCTAAACTTGGAAATACTTAGTCATATTGAGTAACCAAGCCTCTCCATCCTCCTCCTTCTCCCCATCAAATGTAGGAGGCCTGATCTTCAGGAATTCACGTTGTAATTTTGTTTGTTTCTTTTTTTTCTGAGTTTAGGGATATGTACTATGAGACTCCTCCCCACTTTCATACTAATCTGATTTGTACTCCTTTTTTCTCCTTTCACTATCTCAGGTTCCACTGTTTTTTGACAAGAATTTTCATTTATCCCACTAATCATTTTCTCTTGTTCCCTGCTAGCCTTTAACAACCTCTCATTATTACTTCTTAAATATGCGAGTTCCTCTTGCAGGTTTATTATGACCTCCATGAGTTGATTTGTGGCTCGAATGGATTTGTTTCCGAGTTTGACATATAAATACTCCCCTTATATGGTGATTAAAACCTCTTCACGCATTATTGTTTTATTTTATTTTATTTTTCGCTGATCCAATTGCTTATTTATCTTGCAACTCAAACATCATTTAATAAATTCTTCGTTCCTCTAATTTTTAGAAGTTATACATTTCTATTAACCAGTTTTTATTTTTTTATTTATCATTCTTTGGTGGTGGTTCCTTGGGGCCAGTGGTTTACTTGGGATCTCATACCATTTGTCACATCTCCCAAATAATTACAATTATATTTTTTTTCTTCAATTACTTAGTTTTTATTTTAATTTGACTTGCTACATTTGGGTATAGTACCCAAGACGATAATTATTATGCATGCTCTCGTAACCCTCATTTCATATTTTGTATATTAGTTCATTTCCATATTTATTAACCTTCCAAGTTATGCTGGGCGACTACATATATGTTTGGTTGCTACTATGTAATGTATTTAGTATGGTTGTTAACTCTAAGTCTGTGAATTATTTATGGTCACGTTGGTTCTTTTCCTAACAAAACGCTAACCTTGTTTTGGTGGTATGGTAACCCATACCAAGGCTTTTACACCATGTGGAACCATACCCTCGTGACTTATGTTTAATTGGAGATTTAGTGGGTGCGCGTGCTTTTGGGCTCATTACGCTATCCGGTATGAACACCTGTGCATGACCCATGTGATATTCACATGCCTTGTCAGTGTCTTTACCATGGATGGTGGAGATATGGTGCATGCGAGTCGACGACAAATCTCAGCCGATCTAAAACCTAACCCTATGCCCCCTTCGGTCCACGCTCATTCTGTCATTTCCACATTTTCTTGGTAACCTGATCTGTGAAGAGTTTCTTCGGTGCCATCTTCATCCGGCCACGCGATTACAGGAGCCTGGAAGTTGGACGAGACTTCACACTGAAGCCATGGCTCGTCACCACACTTACCAGGTATCCTTGCTTCGCTTCCACTATAATTATCTTCTAATTCATTATAACTCGACCCTTGCCACATACTTTATTCTTAACATAATTTTTTAGATAATGGCCTTACAAAGGTGAATTTATCTTCTCTCCAAGTTCATAATGGTAGCAGTTTGGATGATGATGCGTGTTATGTCTTTCACCCATCCAGGTTGCAGGTTCGAGGGCACGACGACAATATTGGGGTTTTTGTAGACCCAATAACCTACTCCTATGAGGATATGGACTTCAACATCTACGCTTTCCCTGACGCGCTTACAGGTTTGTCTTTTTTATGCTTACTAACATCCTCAGGTGAAAGACTTCATAGATCTCCTAGATTTATTTAAGTGTACGCACAGATTGGTTTGTTCCTTTTTTTTTAATAGAATTTTTTCTCTATTTTAGGCTGACGTTTCCCCACAGGACAATGAATACATCCCTCGATGAGCAGGAGTTGCGTCAATGATAATGGTGAACACAGTTTTATGGTTATGCACAGGAGTAATCAATCTTGTTTCCTGGCTCTTCCAGCGAATTTACTTCCTCCTACAGGTGAGACATTTCGTTCCTGGGTACTTAACTACTTGGTTTTGTTTTCATGCACTGTTGTTACCCATTAAAATATTTGATTGGTACGAGTAGCGAGGTTGTGAGTCTTTGTAACTCTCGCTAAAAACGCCATCACATGCCCATAAAACTTTCCTTCCTACAAAACTGAACGCAATTTTAATTGTTTTCTCGCAATTATGTGAGATATTTATATTTTGTTTATCAACTGTTTTAATTGGAAACTAATTCCCCTTTTCCTTTTTCTGTCAATACCTGCAGGTAATAACCCTTTTCTCCTGGATGGTCAGCTAGAATTTCTGGGTCGATGCTAATTGCAAAACCCTTTCTTTTCACATCAGCTTCTTTTCTATTTTCATACCGTTGGATTTCATGCTATCAGAACTGGTATGGAGCTCATTAATGACCTATATTTTACCAGATAGTGTATGGCAACCATTTATGGTTAATGATATTTCTTAAAGGATAAATTTTGGGCTGAGTTCCTCAATTTTGTGAACGTGGTTCACCTGTACTGTAATATTGCTCTTTTGTGTTTATTACTGATACTTGTAATTAAAATCGTCTTTTCACTTCCAACATACGCTGTAGATATTTTTTTGTCTCGTTTTATCTCATTGTTACACAATACATTTCTCAATGCCGGTTCGTGGTTTTCAATATAGAAGTCTCGAATGCATGGTTATAGTATCTTAATCAGAAGGAATATTAAATGTCTAATGTTATTTAGTAAAGTTTTGCTCGCTCTGGCCAAACATTTTAGTATACCTCTTAGGTGTGATATGTAAGTTTTCCTTTTCTATTTGTTTTTATATCCACAGTTTATAACACTATTCCTGGTTCTGTGGCATGTATACACATTTAAGTTAATTTCTATGTTGTTTACTTGTAGCTTAAATTTTGACTGAATTAGCTCTGTCGTTGTGGTTTATCTGAGCCAGATGTTCTACCTTATACGATATACCCTGATAGGGTTATTCTTTCTATGACTCTACCCATTCACAAATTCATAAAAACCGTTGCAAATTTCCCAATTACGAATTCGATGCAGGGTTATAGCTTGAGTATAAATCTTTGCTAATTGGTTATAGTATTCTCAACTAAAGATGATTAACTGTGTTATTTATTAACTGTGTTTCATACACCATCTTTAGTGGCTATTCCCCTTACGGTACACCATGAAGAAATTATCCTTTCTACAGAGTTCCTTTGCTGTTAGCCTGTTACCGAGTAAGTCATGACCATAAAGACTGGAGAATTCCAGGCTTTTCTCCCATCGGGTTAACAAGACTGGCCTTATGACGATCCTTTAATTTCATGAGGTTGGTTCTTTTTCTATTAACTACCAAGTTCCTTACAGTTATAGGTTAACACTAGATACTACTGTTTTTTCCATGGATTAGCTTGGTATTTTAAAATAATAATAATCATTCCTTATATACTATAATGAAGCTTCACCTAGGATTCATTCCACCATTGGCCAAAATCTATCATTCAATTTTTCTGTTCGACATTCCAGCATCCCTAATATAAATATATATACAATCTTAAATAACTTCCATTCATAAATCGAGTTAAGCGCTTCTCTCGGTCAATAGTACTTATTACAGTATAACATGATTATCATACCATGCTTATAATCAGCATCTTTTATTCACTAATCCTATATTTATCACCTAAAAAAAACACAGCAATATATACATATTATACCACCTCCATTACAAATTCATGTTCATTTACTAAACACAGATCCTAACAAATTATCATTCTCAAAATCATTGGATTACAACATAATGTACATATTATTTTTCTTCTCTGTATAAAATCCTACTCGTCTTACTAATTACATATATCCTAATAGATTAGCATACGCAAAATCATTGGACTACAACATAATATACATATTATTTTGCTTCTCTGTATAAAGTCCTACTCCTTTTACTAATTACACAGGTCATAATATATTATTAATCGCAAGATGAATGGACTATAAATTAAATCACATACCATTCATACAAATATTTCATAAACAACCACATTATTTGAATTTCATATCATAATAATCGCAATGAAAATTATGCATAGATATTCTGACCAATTAATTTTTGCACGTCGTACTTAATGAGCACACTATCCACCAATTCACTAATTGCGTCTTCAGTTCCCCGAGCTGAGAGAATTTACCCAGAAATCAACAAACTCTATCGATTTCTTTCTTGATATTTCATATCTTCTTTTTTCGTCATCCACAACCACTTCCTAGAATTTTTGCTTAAAAGCTTGCATTTATCTCTTGCCATGCTTTATACTTATTTTATGTTTAGCATCTTTGCCTAACTAAGCAATTTCATGAATTATTTCTCTCATCCATTAAATCTTTCATGAATGGAATATCTTAGGAAAAAGTCTCATTCCAAAGTACTTCAATTTATTTTTTTATTAATGAAAATATTTATTGACATAATTGTTTTTTTTATTAATGAAAATATTTATTTACATAATTGCACTTTATGGCTTTTCGCCCATAACTTTACTCTAAATAAAAAAAACAATACGCCAACAATAAAGGGATATTACACCATTCATTGAATTAATGGCTTCAAAAGTTTTTTTTAATGGAAAAATTTGTTAAAGTTGAAATAGAAGTATTTATCAAAATCACATGTAAGATATTATTTTCCTTTGTTTCATAGCACCTTGAAAAATCCTCAAGAAATTGATTTTCGTAGATAATTATCAAGAAATTGAGTTTCGTAGATAATTATACCCGAAACGGGTGACCTTGACATCATGTAAATTCTCTGAGGAGACATATAAATGATGGTATTAGAACCATCATCACACATTATAAACCTTGACACAACATTCTATAGTTTCACTAGCAATACTCCGATATTGGGATCATTGTAAACCCTAGGTAAGTGCAGCTGAACTAAGCCAGTAATCCAAAACAAGGGCTCCCCATAATACTACAAGTGAGTCACAATGGAATTTATCTTAAGTTGTTTTATACTTACATTCATGACATGGGAATCGGAAATCTTTCCTAAACCATCCACTGCGGCAATAGTCCCTTTAACATATAACTTTCTTTTAGACAGCATATTTCATCGACTAATTGAGGAATAAAATGTTACTAAATTTAACATTCTCTTTAACAGAGTCTCTTTTTCCGGTCGACTATGGATGATAACTTTCTTTTAGACATCATATCTCATAGACTAATTCAGGAATAAAATGTTACTAAATCAATCGTGACCATTTTTTAAAATGATCTCGTGAGATGGATGTGCTTCATTATTGAGCTATTTACTGACTAGCTTCCTATATTATGCGGTATATTATGCGGTGTTAAAATGTCTTATCCGTAAGATTTCATATAGCCCACAAAATGGTAATTTAAAAAATTGTTAATTTATGTTATGATAAATGAAACATACAAATAAAATCAAGAAAATCATATGTATTTTACAACGCAAGGGATAAATGAAATCCTTAGAAATGGAAGACAGTTGTGTTATCGATCAGTGTTCACTTTGTTAAAGACTCATGAATTCCATGCCTGATATGAATATAAACATGCAATGAGAATTTTATGGGCCATTTGAGTCATCACGAGCACATGTTTATTTTATATTATCGATCATTGACCTCATCCCATCTCAATCATATAATACATCAAGACAAAACTTTTAATTTGCATTTCTATTAGATTAGTGCCCGATATGAATGTCGGTCATTGATCTCATTTAGCAACAATCGTTCGATCTGTCACGTGTGCAAATTTAAATAAATTCATGATTAGTTCCACACGTAATATGAGACTAGGACCATGGGTCATACTTTTTGTTTCACCGTGGGATGCATCGAGTCACCAAGTTTGCGTTACTCAACAATTGACTTCATGTCTGATACAAATCGTTAGATTTAGTATGATTATTCAACCCATAAATACATAGCTTCAAAATTTTAAATACGAAAGTAATTTAAACGTGTATTTAGTTGGAAACAATTAATATTATTTGTATATTAATGGAGAAATGGTTACATTGTTGTAACGTAGCTCCTTAAGCTAGGATTAGTTCCTAGGATATAGGAGTTTGTTTACAACTTCCTACTTCTTTGTAATGTACTTATAGTTGTATCATTTGATTAATGAACGTAGAGTGTACTTTTCATTTGCGTGCAGTCTCCAGGTGCAGTACTCACCTGTGAGCTGTAGTTTCTATCCAATCCAGTTTTTATCTTGGGATCAACTCAGAACGGGTGAGCCTGATTTGTTTTGAGAGCCTTAGTGGCTACGGAGCCTTAGTAGCTATAAAGCCCTAGTGGCTACAGTGCACACAGGAGCTTAGTGCTCACAGGAGCAGGTGGTGTGCAGCAAACACCTGACTCATGGGTCTAGGATTATTTTTTGGAATCTCTAAGCACATGATGGTTGCCGCAGTTTTTCTGCTGACAGTTGCGCCGAAAAGCGCAATTGGCGCAACTGTGACGGCTATATCCGCGCCAATATAGTTCACTTATACAGATTTTTAATTTTGCGTGGATATTTGCCTCATAAAAGTGCCAATCTCTCTCTTTGGCAGTTCTGCACATGAGATTTGCCTGGTGGTGGTAGATCTACGTCGCAGATACATTGGTTGGCGGCTCTGCAAAGGGGATTTGCCTGTTGGTGGTAAATTCAAGTCGCAGACACAGTAATCATTAAATCAATGGAGGATCTGAGTTACAGTCACAAGATCGGGCCAGATTGGAGGCAGATCGGTGATCAGGATCTGGTATGTATTGAATTTTTTTTTAGTGTAGCTTATAATTATTCAACTGGTTAGAAGCATCGGAGGTTCTGGAATCATATCAGTCCAGTATGAATAATACCATAGAAACATATCTCAACGAGTCTAGCAAACTTGATGTGTCCAATTTCACCAATTTGAAATTCAAGCCACAGACATTGATTGAGGGAGAAAATGTGTGGTCAATTGTCATAGGTGAGGAGCAGAAACCAAATATTGTAACAGGAACAACCACACTTATTCAAGACTTGGATAAAAGGGAGAACAAACAAAAATTCATACTGAAGATGTCTGTCAAGGATAATATTATCCCCACATTAAAGATGGAAAATCATCCACTAAGATCTGGACGAGGCTCAATAATTTATACCAGACACAAAATACAAATCGCATTTTGTCACTCAAAGACAAGTTGTTTGCGATGAGGATGGAGGAAAATGAATCTGATGTTGGATTCATTGCAAGGGTTAAAGAGCTAAAGGATAGATTGGGAGATATCGGAGAAAAGGTGTCCGATTCTGATCTAGTCACAATTACATTGAATGGAATGAAGGATGAATATCATATGTTCATCACAAGATGGGAAGTGAGGGATAAAGCCCCTGAATTTTAAGAATTGATAGGAATTTTTCTACAAGAAGAAGAGCGCCGACAGAACTTAATACCGCAGAGTGATGATCTTGCGATGACGGCGAAGAGGAAATAGTTTAGAGGAAATCAGCCACAGTAGTAGCGGCAGCCACAACAGCAACAGAGAGGAGGTAGCACATTTTAGAAAAGACCATTTAGAGGTATGTCTGCAAACAAATTTTCAAATAAGAAATTTTTTTACTGTGAGGAAGTTGGCCACGAAATTAGGGATTGTTTTAGGAGGCAGACAGAGGAAGCAAGGAATAATCATAGTAGGCACAAAGGATATTTTGTTAATGAAAATGAGGACTATAGTCATGAAATTTGAATATTTGTAGTTGATTGTGTTTTTTCAACTTCTAAAGAATATGAGGACGAAATATGGTATGTTGATTCTGGCACATCCTCACATATGACAGGTAAGAAACAATGGTTTGAATTTCTTGAAGAAACTTCATGTGGATATAAATTTTTTCTAGGATATGACAAAGGATATGAGATAAAAGGGTATGGTGATATTCCAATAAGATTTCCTGATGGTGACATTAGACATCTTAATAATGTATTTTATGTGCCCGAGATTAGGAAAAACTTGATCTCTGTATCTATGATAATAGATCAGGATCTGCTAGTTGAATTCTTCAAGACATGTTGTGTCATAAAGGATAGTAAGATGGAAACAGTTGCATCAGGAGTGTGTGTGGGGAGCTTGTATAGACTAAATGTCAAAAGCATACCACAAGAAGCCATGGTCACAACAGGATTGACAACTGAAAATCTCTAGCTCCAGAGATTTTGTCACCTTAATTTACAAGACCTCATGTTACTTCAGAGAAAAGGTATGGTGGATGGAACCCCTATCTTTCATAGTGTTCAGTTGGATTTTGATGGATGTGCATTAGGGAAAATTCATAGAGAGGAATTTCCTTTGCATATTGATAGAAAGAGAAGAGATATTCTAGAGCTGGCGCATACAGACATGCAAACCTATGAAGACCAGGTCACTATGTGGTGCATATTATTTTCTTCTGTTTATTGATGATTGCACTAGATTCTATTGGATATATTTTTTAAGTAAAAAGAGTCAGAGTTTTCAGTGTTTCAAATAATTTAAAACTTTGGTAGAGAAGCAGATAGGAAAATGCATAAAAAATCTCCGCTCAGATCAAGGGGGAGAATACAGGTCAGGTGAGTTCATGAATTTTTGCAGAAATCATGGGATTGTTCAACAGTTTACAGTGCCTCATACACCACATCAAAATAGAGTGGTAGAACGAAATAACGGAACTCTTGTGGAGTGTGCAAGGGGTATGCTTCAAGGTAAGGGTCTATCAAATGGTTTATGGGCTGAAGCCATCAACATTGTTGTTTATTGAAAGAATATGAGTCTTACTAAATGTCTTGGCTTCAAAACACCCTTTGAAGCATTACATGGATTCAAACCAGTAGTGAGTCATTTGAGAGTTTTGGGTCAAAAATCCTTTGCCCATATACCCAAGGTGGATAGAAAGAAGTTAGATCCTAAAGCCATGAAATGTATCTTTGTAGGATATGGCACTGAGTTTAAAGCATACAAGTTATTTAATCCCAGACTCATAAAATATTTGCAATTCGATATGTGATATTTCATGAATAGGTTGAGGAAGGAAAGGATGACAGTAATAATGAATGGCACATTCCATTATTATTGGAGGAAAACAGCAGGTATAATCACAAGCAGGAGCATGAAGAAGAAGAAACATGTGATGTAGTCAATAAGGCAAGCCCATACAAGTCTGAAGCACACATATTTGAGGTAAGTCCCCTACCAAGGAGATCAGGTAGGCATATACAATTACTAGCCAGATTGAAAGAATATGCTTTAATGACAAGTACTTTAAAAATTGTAGAACCCACAAACTATAAAGAAGCAAGTCAATTTGATGAATGAAGGGATGTGATGAATGAATAAATTGAATCAATTACTAGAAAACATACTTAGGATCTAGTTGAACTGCCTAAAGGAAAAACACCCATAGGTTGTAAGTGGTTGTACAAACCTAAAGTGAATACAAATGCAAATATAGAAAATTTTAAAGCTAGACTGGTAGAAAAGGGTTATTCACAACTAGAGGGAATAGATTTTTATGAAACCTTTGCCCCTGTAGCAAAATTAAATACCATTAGAATGCCAATTTTGTTAGCAAAAAAATATAAGTGGAAGCTACACTAGTTAGATGTTAAGTCTGCATTTCTGAATGGTGAAATGAAAGAAGAGATCTATTTAGTTCAGCCTGAAG
The DNA here is from genome assembly GCA_034641835.2 of Pinus albicaulis. NCBI lineage: Eukaryota > Viridiplantae > Streptophyta > Pinopsida > Pinales > Pinaceae > Pinus > Pinus albicaulis. The sequence goes on along the minus strand of CM076577.1, from coordinate 731,614,583 downwards.
GGTTTGTGAAAAAGGTGTAGGAGCATCTAGTTTGTAGATTGAACAAGGCATTATATGGTTTAAAACAAGCACCCAGGTCGTGGTGTGAGAAGATCGATATGTTCTTCTTACAACATGGTTTTCATAAAAGCATGAATGATCCAAATCTGTATACCAAGTATAATAAATAGAGGAAAATTATTTTGATTTCTTTGTATCTGGATGATATGATTATAACAAGTAATGCAGATACTCTGATCAAAGAAATCAAATGACATGTGTCGCAAGTATTTGAAATGAAAGATCTCGGAAATATCCATTATTGCTTGGGTTTGGAAGTATGGAGAGATTCTGGACAAACTTTTCTTACTCAAGGGAAGTATGCTAGAAGTCTACTAGAAAGATTCTGGATGGAGTAGTGTAATTTAGCAGCAACATCATTGCACCAGAATCTAAAGTTGTGCAGTGACGATGGCACCAAGGAGGTGGATGTCACTATGTATAGACAACTAGTTGGGAGTCTGATATATCTTACTACAACTAGACCAGATTTGGCATACTATGTGAGTGTGCTGAGCCAGTTCATGTCTAAACCTCTCGAAATTCATTTGGTTGCAGAAAAGAGTGTGTTGAGGTATCTTTGTGGTACTAGTGATTATGGTATTTTATACACTGACACATGTGAAGTTACTCTAGCAGGTTTAACATATTCCAATTGGGCATCCAACCTGGATGATCACAGATCTATCATAGGTTATGCATTCAGTATTGGATCCAGGGTCATAGCATGGAGCGGCAAAAAGAAAAGTATTTTAGCTTTATATTCAGCTGAAGCTGAGTACCAAGCATTGTGTGCAGCCACATGTGAATTTATCTGGTTCAGAAGACTTCTCAACGATGCATGAGAAGGACATAAAGAAGCAACTATCATTAAAAGTGACAACCACAGTACCATCAAGCTAGCATACAATCCAGTGTTTCACAAAAACACGAAACAAATCGATACTCAGTTCCATTTTGTTCGAGAAAAACTTCAATCAAAGGAAATATTTGATGAATATTGCAAATCCTATGACAATATGGCAGACATTTTTACTAAGCCTCTTGGGAGAATAAAGTTTGAGTTGTTCATAGGGATGTTAGGAATTCAGATTAATCCTTTCTCCATTAAGCGGGAGAGTTGGAAATAATTAATATTATTTGTATATTAATGGAGAAATGGTTACATTGTTGTAACGTAGCTCATTAAGTTAGGATTAGTTCCTAGGATATAGGAGTTTGTTTACAACTTCCTACTTCTTTGTAATGTATTTATAGTTGTATCATTTTATTAATGAAGGTAGAGTGTACTCTCCATTTGTGTGCAGTCTCCAGGTGCAGTACTCACCTGTGAGCTGCAGTTTCTATCCAATCTAGTTTTTATCTTATTCAAGCTTTAGATGTTCCAATGATAAATTAGTAAATTAATTTCATAATTATGAACGATGAGTTGAAATAAAATTTAATTTTACAACGGAATTATAGGCATCAAATTGTAAGAAAATATTTTCCCTTTTTTTTTCACTTTGATACCTTTTTTTATATCATTCTTTCACTTTTATTAATTTTCTATTATGCTTCTCGAAATGGAAATTGCATCACCTCACTTCATAAATTTGAAACTATCCCAATCAACTTTAAGCAATCATCATGTACTTCAAGAAAAAATAGGTTAAGAAAACCGTTTCTTCTGGCAAAGAAAATTGACCGATTCCTCTTATACATGAAATATTTAGGATATTTAAAGACAAACCAAAACTTAGACAAATCCTATTATGCTTCTCCAAATGGAAATTGCATCACATACCTTCATAAATTTGAAACTATCCCAATACTTTAAGCAATGATTATGTACTTCAACACCAAATAGGTTTAAAAAACCCTTTCTTCTGGCAAAGAAAAATGACCGATTCGTCTTATACATGAAATATATAGGATATTTAAAAAAAAACCAAAACTTGGACAAATCCTATGTTGTTTAAACAAAGTACCAAAAACAACAATTACATCTTTCCATTTAGTCAAAATGAAAAAGAAGAAAGAAGAAAGATAGAAAATTTCTTGGGACATTAAATCTTTGAAATATGATGCAGTAAATATTATCCAAGTGGTTGTATCTTCCCAACTAACTTTAGAACTTCCCATCTGAGTTGAGAAATTGAACATATGTGCATACAAAAATATGCCCTCAAAAAATAAAACTATTAAATTCATCGTTGAATCTCTTCCCCATGTGACTGCATCACTAAATTATCTGTATCCTTGTCAATTACCTCATTGTATCTAGATTATGTGAATATAATTTTAGTACCACTATCAATGTGAAAAGAGCATATTCTGTATTGATTATACGCGGTTATCCAATAATTTTTTAGTCTTGGAATAATTACATTTGGAAAATGGTTCTACAAAGAGTGCATCTATATGCAACATGTGCTCTATACCTATATACATAATTTTCTCTACACCTATTAACATGAGCCTTCTTCGACGTATAACTTGGAGAGAAATAGCACATATGCATTTCACTTGTCTACACGCGCCATTTCTTCAAGAGTAAAAGAAAATATGTGCTAATAATGTTAATCATAAATCTAACCGAATACTCTAAAATGCATCGAAAAAATCTTCAACCGAAATTTTGGTTTTGAGAATTAAAAGGGACAAATATAAGTTTAGGGATAAGTGGAAATGATTTATAAATAAGGAAAAAAGGGTTGAAAATGATGAAAAAAAAATGGCATGTCAAAATTTAAGAAGAAATGTTGAAACTAGTGAAAACAATGTTGGTGATGAAATGCTATAATTTATTGATTTATAGATAGTGAACTCTCAAGCCTCTTTAATGGCTTTTCTGTCCTGTCTCACATTGTTGAATACCATTCACATCATTGATTTAAAATGAAGATGAGACAGTAGCATAAATAAAAGGCTATTTCAAGGTTGGAATATAACTTATAAATATAGACGTCCTATGGAAATTTGACGATGATATGGACATTTACATAAGACATTGAAAATGAAAATGAAAATAGTGTGCCTTTGCAATTTAACATTTAGGAAATATAATTAAACCTGTTTTATTGAAAATTATAAATCTCTAATTAGATATATCAACCACAATCATGATAAAATATGTTATATTAATTAAATGTGTTTATTACTAAGATATTTAATGGATACAAGGAATATTTTTATGCAATAAAACAAAAAGAGAATAAATGAAATAAATTGTAATAAAAGACATCTACATATTTTCGAGTTTAAGGTAAAGTCTTAAAAAAAAATTGAACACTTATCTTAAAAGGACCATTATTTTACTAGTTTTGCATGAAGGTACTAAATCAATAAAAATTATATAATAATTAAAATCAAATAGAAATATTCTTTAGAATAACTCGTGTATCTTATTAATAATGAAATAAATAACAAGTCAAAGTCAAATTAAAATATTAAAACATATTAAAATCAATTAATCAATATAGTACATAGCTGTATTAAAGTCAATTAATCAATATCACACGTAGTTGAATTAAAGTCAGTTAATTAATACAGCACATTATTGTATACTCGATACACTAATCTATATTGACGTCAGTTTTTATAATGGCCAAATTAATAGACACATGCGATTCTTCCAAGTTATTTAGAATTATCATTAAAACAAACCCTTTGACTTATAACTTGAGTGCAATATTATACGGAAAAAATATAGACTCAATTTAATAGATATGTGTGGGATACCCAGCTGGAACATATTATTTTCACCGTTATGTCATTTGTGGGAGATTATGTATTGTATCATCTAGTCATTTGAGGATGATATTGCAATAGTTTTACATACTAGTAATTAAATACAATTAATACAATTAGAAATAGTTTTTTATTATGTCTACACACTATTTTTCAACTATTTTTAGATACATATTAAATGGAAATATATAAAATATTTCTATTAAATTATTTAAAAAATTGTTATGTATAAAAAAAATGTATGAATGAGTTGAGGAATATTAGTTAAATTGTATGAATGTGTTAGAGGAATATTGGTTAAAAAGTGACCTTGTAAAGATAATAATAACATAATAATGCTAATAAGGGTAGAAAGAGAGACCATAAGGAATTATTTTTTCATGTTTTTTCAATTTATTTCTATACAAATTTATTAATGTATGAAGTGTAGAAACTTTTTGGTTGCATAATTAATTTCTTTCATCCATACATGTCTACTCTTTATATTGTTGATAAATCTTTTTGAAATAAACTATATTGTTGATGAATCTTTTTGAAATAAACAAAAGTAAAACAAATCGACATTTTTCAAGTATTTTTAGTATATACAATGATATGTTCATAGAAAATAATGAGACTAATTAGTAATTATATGTTGAGTTTAATATTACATCCGCATACCTACACCTATTATCTTTAATAAGCATGTAAGGAGGCAAATTGGAAATATGTGAACTTTTTTTTTTTGGTTTAGCTCCAACCATATTTATTTTTTAAGGTTACATCATTTTGTTAAATCATATTGGTTGAAGGATAGATAGGTTTAATTGATAATATTATTAAGCAGCTTTATATTATACTCTAAATTTCCCCTACTTTATAACAACTATGTTCATAATGAGACCATCAACAAGGAATGATTGAAATATAACTAGAATGGTTATCTTGAATAGATGTTATAACTTGTGTAAATTTGAAAAACATAAAAAATACCATCTCTTAAAAGTATAACACTATCGAAAAGTTAATTTAATAGAATGCTATAACAAATTTTCTATGTTGATGTCCGTGTTGAGTATATCATATTGCTAATCAAAATGAATATTGCCTCCAAGCTAAGGTGGTTTGGGAAGTGGGTTATGTTCACACCTAAAAAGGATATACCCTATTGATGGGCTATTTTTATCCCTTTATTGAGCCTTGGAAGAGCAGAGACAAACTCCTTAGAACTTAATAATGTCAAAATAATTGACATTGCAATCCATAATAAGCTCAACACATAAATTTAATATGAAATACAATAAAAGCTTTGTATTACTTTAATGAGTTTTATTAAACACCATGAAGAATTAGAATATGCACTATACAAGCACATCTATTTCTTAAATCAAGAGGATTATTGGTTCGAAGTTCAATAAAAAAATAGACAAATATTTCTTTCTTAATATGCATCCACCTCTTCCTTCCTCCTACTAATTGATTAGTATTCTCACATTCTAATATGATATTCAAATATATCAAATAATTATCCACAAACATAGCCAAAGAACATAAAAATGTCAACTAATAAAACTATAATATAACTCTCTAATAATTCTGAACTTAACAACTATATTTTAAATTTTATCAAAAAATTGATTTATTTTCACATTTGTTTTTACGCGGACTATTTAAAATTATAATTTACTTTCATCTCGATATTTTTTTTACGCGGATTATTTAAAATTATAATTTACTTTCATATCGATATTCATTCCATCTAAATAAATACACACTATGTTTAGATAAACGGTTTAATTTAACGAATATAAGAATCGATATCTAAAATAAAACCCACCTTGAATGGAAACCCACCGATCCCTTGAATTCATATTTTATTTTAAATAGAGAAACATGCACACACTGATCATACATGCATAATTTAAATGGGATGTTTTAATGCATTTATGTTTATTCCATAGATATTTAAATCTGTGCACTGCATAACATAGTGGTGGGCATCGTGAATGTGTGCAGCGTAAACAAGTGCAAAAGTAATTTAGATAGGAATATGTATACATTTTTGGAGTATATACACCATCTTAAAAATCAAAGTAATGCAATGCTTTGATGGAGCATTCTCATATGCCATCATATTCCATACATAAGTAATTCTACATGCACAATATACGTGATCATCAAGATGATATTCTGGTGCAATAAGTATGAAGGATTAATGATATGCCCACCGTCATATGTGAAGTTTAATGACGATGGGTAAATGTGATGTTAATCATCACATCCTAGCATTAAGTATTGAAATTTCCTCATGGTGATTCCCTAACACGAATTCGAGTAGCTATTGGGAAATAGGTGTCCAAATGTCTCGAGGAATATTTCATGGACCCATAAATTGGTTGATTGTCACATTGTGATGGCCTCATGTAATGTGATTTGTCGACAGTCACATAGTCGTGGATGTAATGTGATTTGTGTTATCGATTTAATCATGGATTAAGTTAACCTATTTTCATTTAATAGGGAACAAGGTTTATTAATTTAATTTAATTTTTTTTGTTTTGGACAAATGAAGTCCGATCAAGATTTTTTATTTTTTTGGTTAAAATTATAAATTTATATTGAAAAAAATGTTATCTTTTTCGAAATGTAAATGGTTTATTATTATTTTTTTGTGGTTTATTATTATTTTCTGTGGACAATGAAATCTAAGAAAGAAATTTTTGGTTAAAATTATATATTTATATTCATAAAATTGTTTTTTTTTAAATGTAAATGTCTTATTGTTTTTTTTAAATGTAAATGTCTTATTGTTTTTATTTATTCTTCCAATTAACAAATAAAATAAAAATAAATTTGTTATTTTTAATGCAAATTTAAATATAATAGCTTCATAATGTAATATATATTTTATTATAAAATACTAACATTAGTATTTGTAATTCTGATTAGATTTTAAATACAAATATCTATATATATATATATATATATATATATATATATATATATATATATATATATATATATATATATATATATATATATATATATATATATATATATATCATAAAAATAATCATTTAAAATATATCTTTCATATTACAACTATAATTATTTTAAATTCAGTTATTAAAATAAACACAAAAGGGATTTTCCCAAAGGGTCGAATGAAAGTAGTTTTCCCGAAGGGAATCTTTTTATTTAAATCAATCATAGCATGTTTATCAATCTCTAACAATATGAATGATTTTCAATTCTTACCAATTTCAGTGAGAGCCAAGGGCACCTCAAATAGCTTCTAAGCTCAAATAATTTTTAAGCTCAGTTTCTCAATAACTGACAATATGTGTACTAAAATCAGGGTTGACTGACCTTACGAACTAAATAATAAAATGCATTAGTTGATCTCTTAAATGCTATTCAGATGCATGCAGCTAGAAAATCCTACCGGAGGTTGCTCCAGTAAAGGAGACCACGCCCTCACGCACCTGCTGTCACCTCGTGTCACAAGCTTATATCGATGTTCCAGTCGTTCGGTGCAGCGCTACTGTATGAGTATGATCAACATAAAGAGGTGCAAATCGGTCGGCAATAAAAGGATCTGTTGTCGCTTCTACTTGAAGCAGCTGTTTGAAAACGTACCTAATTAGCTTTCGTTAGTTATGCTACCTACATAGTTTAATGAAAAGAATGACTAAGAGAATTTATAAGAACGGTCACAATCAACATGCCTCTTTAAAAGGGTGGCAAGTTAGTTCCTGGTCGAACATGGGAAGAGAACTAATACACTCGAGCTTCATTGAAAGAATCTGCAATATACAGGTTCTCAAATATTAATATAATAAAGCAACTAAATGAATTCCACTAACGCACATAAATATTGCTTTATTCAGACATTTTAGCTAGTAATTTTTACCTCCACTTGGTTCTGCAATGATTGCACGTAGTTGATGATTTCGTCCAGCAACAGAGTCTTGTTTGTAACCTGATATCTCACACACCGTTTAAATGTCCATTTCAATGACCAATCCATATCAATGACGAATGAGATATATTCAGATGCTAACATTGAAGTTAGCCGTCAACCAACAGAGAAAAAAATAGTTATGATTAATACGACCAAAAAGAAAATGACTAAATGTAATTGATATATATCAGTTAGTATCATTTTCTTATTTTTAAAACTAATAGCTATAGCACAAACGTTCCTTTTATAAAGAAATTCATATATTTATTATTTGATAGTTTGGAAAATAATCTATGAGGGTGTGGATAGTAATTTGATAATTATATTAAATATGAAAATTAGACCTATAATATTCACATAATGTAACATGTTATATAGTAATTTATATGATAACAATAGGATAAGGTAAACCTAAATTTGAAATACAAGCGTTGAATTTCCATCCGACGGACAACTACAAAAAAAAAAACGTGAACATCTTTCATTTACAACTATAAAAATAAACATTCAAATAATAAAAGAAGCGTTAATCTCAAACTTTCAGTCAAAAGAAGCCTGTTACCATAATTAATCAAAATTTATTGCTACCTCTAATCTGTATGTACTTGTACTTATTTTACAGTGATAAATGATTCCAAATAACAGGAGAATACTCTTCTTTTTTCCCTTTTTTTTAAGGAAATTGTGTATCAGTTTGTAAACTGATACGCAGTTTTCTTTCTAGAAGATTAAACATCAAATTGATTCCTGATGAAACCTTACGCTCACAGAGGTCATACCTGGTGGCAACCTGGAATAAGGTTTCGTAAGATATTCATACGGTCGCCGATTTTCTTCCTTCTAACCTACATTTGATGAGGATTCAATAGAAATAAACTACTATGTACGATTAGATATCGAAAGATTAAATACTAGTGTTATTTACATAGTTTTACCCTTTCTGCAAGGCTATGACTATCGGTGGCATGTCCTCTTGCTGCTCTTACGTATATGCAATCCTTTCCAGACTTGGTACTTGGTTCCTTCGCGACAATATTGGGCAGCCGTTCCTTCCTTATAACATGTAATTTAGTGTTCGATTTCTCTTCACGATCTTTGGAAGCAAAAGCTTTGTGTCTGTCCTTTTTCGGTTTCTGAAACCACAAGTCAAATAAAGTTAGAATAAAATCAGTGAAAGAGATAAAAGAGAAAAGAGTGATAACAAAGCTACAATTATATCATGGTATAAAATATGGAGGATTTTGATCGGAATTATTGTAGATTTAGAAATATTTTCCAATTTTATGGATAGGCGTCATATTGTTCTGTCAGATGCAAACAAATAATCTAAAATATTTCTGAAATATGAGATACAATCCAGTCATATTTGTATTTAATTAAAATGGATAATCACTTACTTTAAGGAAAATTGGATGTTTCACATATCAACCAACATTCAATTGGTATCAATAATCACTTACTCAAATATGTCTAATGTTAGATGAATTTATCCTAAGGAAACGTACCGTTAATGGAACTAGGGCAGTTTTTAGCTCACCATATTCGGAATTACAGGCAAGTCTGTCTCCAAAACACTCTCGGTAGCATATGAATCAGTTTTTGTATTCTGCATCGTCCTGGAAGCTGTATTAATTTTACCAATGGGTACTTCCATGTTAGAACCCGAGAGGATCATCAGCAGTTCGTAGCATTACAAGATTTATTCCAAGACATTCAGTAATTATCGAAAAACTACTGTTTACGTTAATCATTTTTATCGCTATCAAAATTTGTGGAGCTATAATTCGATTAATGCACTGGGATAGTATATGCCAACTTTTAGATTCAAGCAAGTACCTTATACCAAATCTTAAGGTTAGCATACACTACTCAATGCATTAGTAGAAATATTTATCTTCAATTCTTACCATCGCCTGGAGTACCATACAGTATATGATTGGCATTGTACCCCAATTTTTCTGTACTCCCGATGCTTCTAGGCACAGGATACACAGCATGTTCACCATAATCGACACCAGGAGATGCACCATAGATTGCTGTGGCTGCTCTCTGCTCGTTGCTGATCATAGTCGGATTAATGATCTCCTTCAATCCGGAACATTCCATGGCTGGCTCATACATACACAGCAATGCATTATCACCACTGTTCGACAGGTTAATAGCCTGCCCTGCGGTTGCTTCGCTGGAGTTAGAGATTGCCAGTCCATCCCCCGGATAAAAGTTCATAACATCAAACAGCAATTTTTCATTTTCAAAATCAAATAATGGCCAGCTAATCCCTATGGAGTTTGGGAAAGCATTACAGTAATGAGAATGGGAAGACATTGATCTTTACTTCTATGATGAAATTTAAAAAGCACTATAATTACATCAAGTGAAGAAATTTTAGAACACGTCAAAGGCCTGGCAAAGGCTGGGATTAGGATCCCGAGGTCGCTCTTTCGGGCATATTTCTGTATTAAAGCAGAGTCCGCCTGACTGCAAGGCTGGCAAATTGTTGTACAATGACTTGGTTTAACACTGTCCATTCACCTCTATACACGAGGAAATGATGGGTCCACTGTACTAAGTACTTCTATTGCTGTTTCCCTAATATCACGTTTCCGAATTATTCGTGTAGGTTGTTATTGGTGATTTGGCACACTGTTTTGAACAATTTAAAAGGACCAAATGATAGTAGAGTAATGAGATATATACGACACTGATTCCTGTGGGTACCTAAAATTCACGCAATTTTTTGTTTCAATCGGTAAGTGAAGATTCCTGTGGGCACCTAAATTTACGCAATTTTATGTTTCATGTGGTAAGAGAGGTACAAAGTAATGGCCCTACTCACAATCAAGCGGAGTGTACCTCATTATTGAAAGTATGACTGGAGTGAATTTACTTCCGAGGATCCGTGCTTCACCAAACCATTTATTTCTCGTGATCTATCAAATACATCTAGGTGGTAACATATTATTGGTCACATGGCGTAATGCTTCCAGACATAGAATTAGTTGGATTATGCCAAATTACAGAACCAAAATTCCTTGGAATGGAGAGCTATATAATCTTTTAATCACGTATAAATCAAGATGAGGATAGATATTCCATTTTGACTATCTCTATTGACCTTGCGTTTAACGATTGGCTTTAATGATTAGTTAACAACTTTTTTAATCCTATTTGGTGGATTGTATGAGATGTTAAATAGTAAGTAAAATTGAGTCCTTATGTTTGAAATTTCAAATTTGTTTTCTAATTAGAAAATTTTATATTGTTTATTTGTTTTTCATGGAAACAAAATAATATGTGTTTAAATATTTTTTTCTGATAATAAACATGGAGATATATTCAAAAGTAATATTTATAATCTAATTAATATTCCCTCTAATTTGTATTATAAAACTAATATTAGGTAGTTGTATGGTATACTACTTTATAATGCAATAGAAAATTAAGTAATGTTTATAGATTCTAGCAAAAGATAAAATTTGGTATGTGAAGTTAAGGAATTATCTTTGCAAAAAGAAATCCCAACCAAAATAAAGGAAATTATTAAAATATTAAATTTTTCTTTCTATATATTTAATAAATAGAGTTTATGATTTCTTTTAGAATTATAACTTTTAAATATATCAAAATTTATAATTTATTTGAACTAAAGTTAATATTACAACATTAAAAGTTCTTAAAAGGAACTTACAGAAGAGGATTGTCCATCAATGTGCACTAACCTATGAGGGAAGAGAAAAACATAATTAGCCAGAGTAGATCTTCCCAAGTTCACCTAAAACTCATTAAAAGTCTTGTAAACCCTACATAATATAGAAAGATTAAATCTTAAATAAAATTACTAAAATTTAACATAACATGGTTGAACCATCAAAAAAATAGAACATAGCATGAATGTAAATGAATCAAACCCTGGAATGAATACACCATGGATTAACTACGAGCAAAAACAAACTATTAGTGTTAAGGAAAAAGTGTAAAGCGCTAATGAATTATAAAGAAACCATAGAAATCAGAGAGTTTAGCAACAGAATAACTAAATAAACACCAGCGTAATACACAAGAGAAACAAGCATAAAAATACGTATTTTAACGTGGTTCACTCAACTAACCGGCTATCACTTTCACCTAAAAGGGCATCGCAATCTCATTCAAAAACTCGAGAAATACAATAGTAGAGTTTCTCATATGCTCAGCTCTTCCTCATTACACATTCCTCACCATGCTCACTTGCCTCTACAGGCTTACATTTTATAGTGGTGAATGGAAACAAAATCATAAATTCTCTCACAACAAATATAGGATGCATTAACTCCTCATCAGAAATTGATGGAGTCAATGTAGCAATAAATCCTATTGTTGTCACCTACATGATATTTTCTCCAAAAATAATAAGAAATAAATCTCAACAATCTCCACCTTGACAACAATTAGCTTGATACCCTGTTCCATTATTATTTTTATCTTTTCTGCAAGCCAAGAGAAGCCAGACACCATCGTAGCTTCTCTAACAAAACTGGTTTCGTGAACATGTCTGCACAGTTTTCCTTTGTATGCACCTTTTCAAGAGAGACTCCCCTTTCAGTGATAACATGTCTTACAAAATGGTACTTGATAGGTATATGCTTTGATTTACTATGATAGGTCGGATTCTTAGCCAAATGAATTGCACTTTGACTATCACAAAATAACTTGATGTTGTCCTGTAACCTACCAAACTCACCAAACAAACCTTTCAACCAAACCGCTTGCAGCAAGGTGGCTACCATATTTCGCTTCAATAGTTGATAGCAACAATATTATGTGGCTTTTGATATCCACCGAGCAATGCACCGCAAGAGGTAAAGACATACCCTAAGTTGACCTTCTTCATTCAAATCACCTTGTGTACCTAATCAACTGATCCTAAACAAATTCGCTACATATTATAAGTGATACGTAAATCATTGTGCTTCTACATTAAGCACCTATTTCATCACAATAATGTTCTTTTTCGATTTCTCATATACCTAATGGGACAACTTAAATCGATGTAACACGTTTGTACAAACCATCGTGACATCAAACAACCTACTACATTGGCATATGGAATTGAGACATATATTTTTTCATTAGTGTTAGTATTAATAAAATTGAAGAAAGCTTAAAATGGGAAGCTAAAGGGATTGAAACAGGCTTCACATTGTTCATACCAAACCTCAAGAGTATTTTCTCAATATACTTCTTTTGTGATAGCCACAGCTTACCATTGCTCCTGTCTCTGAAAATCTCCATGCCCAAAATCTGTCTTGCTGCTCCTAGATCTTTCATATCAAACGTCCTAGCCATCTGAGCCTTTAACCTGTTGATCTTTGTTATGCTTTTGCTTGCTAAAAGCATATCGTCAACATACAACACTAAGATAATGAACATGCTATTACTTAATTTCTTAAAGTAAACACAATGATCATATTCACTTCTTATATAATTTTGACTCATCATGAAAGAATCAAATTTCTTGTACCATTGTCGAGGCGACTGCTTCAGACCATACAATGATTTCTTGAGCCTGCAGACAAATTTCTTGTTTCAATTTTGAACAAACCCTTCCAGTTGTTCCATGTAAATCTCCTCATCTAAATCTCCATGTAAAAATGCAGTTTTAACATCTAGTTGTTGTAATTCTAAATCAAGTAAAGCAACTAATGCTAACACAATCCGAATTGAAACAATTTTTACAACTGGTGAAAATATCTCATGAAAGTCAATGCCGGCTTTCTGAGAAAAACCTTTCGCGACCAGCCTCGCTTTGTACCTGTCTTCTGTATCATCAACACCCTTCTTCAATTTGTAAACCCACTTACATCCCACAGTTTTCCTGTCTTTAGGAAGTTCTACCAGATCCCATGTGGCATTCTTGTCTAATGCCTTCATCTCGTCCTTCATAGCCTCTTTCCACTTACCACTGTTAGAACCTTCTACAGCTTCCTGATAGCACAAAGGTTCATCATCGTTAGCAGTTAAAGCAACTGAAGTAACATAATCATCATACCTTTTAGGAAAACGTCTGATTCTCGTAGACCTCCTTAAAGATGTTTCTGGTACTTCCCCAATTTGCTGATTATTATCTATAGGAACTTCTTCATGATCAGCATCTGAAACACGTTCATGATCTGCATCTGAAACTTGTTCATGATCTGAATCTGAAACTTGTTCATCTGGACTATCATCAGTATTTGAACTGGTTTCAAACTAAATGTGTTGAAGCTTAGGTACATTATCCTGTTTCAATTTATCATCTACATCTGGATTTTCAAGTGAAGATTCATTAAATTTAACATCTCTATTAATGATGATCTTGTGAGTAGTAGGATCCCACAACCTGTATCCCTTAGTCCCATCACCATATCCAACAAAGATATATCTTTTTGATTTAGGATCTAATTTAGAACACTGATGTTTCGGAACTAGAGCATATGCATCACAACCAAAAACTTTCAGTTTAGAATAATCACATGGATAACCTTTCCATACCTCTTGAGGAATTTTGCATCCTATCGCAGTTGATGGTGATCGATTTACCAAGTAACAAGCTGTAGAAACCACTTATGTCCACAATTCCTTCTGCAAATTGGCGTTACTAAGCATACTTCTTGCTCTCTCTAAAAGAGTCTTGTTCATGCGTTCAGCAACTCCGTTTTGCTGAGGAGTATATACAGTGGTTTTATGTCTTTCGATCCCAGCATCCTTGCAATAATTATCAAATTCCTTTGAAGTAAACTCACCACCATTTTCAGTTCTTAAACATTTAATGGTTCTTCCAGTGATGTTTTCAACTAAATCTCTAAACTGTTTGAAAACTGTAAATACATCAGACTTCTTCTTTAACATGTAGACCCACACTTTTCTAGAGAAATCATCAATAAAAGATACAAAATATGACGATCCTCCATATGAGGTTGTAGGATATGGACCCCAAACATCAGAATGGATATAATCAAGGATTCCCTTACTAGTATGTTTTCCAGTTTTAAACTTCTGCTTGCTTTGTTTCCCAAATAGACAATGTTTGCAGAAATCTAACTTAGAATATTTTAAACTAGGAAGTAACTTACGATCAGATAAAAATTTTAATCCTCTTTCGCTCATATGGCCCAACCTTTGATGCCATAAACGAATAGAATTACTGTCATTTTCAGATACTGTAGAAGCATGATCTGACTCTGTTCTTCCTTCTAACTGAAAAAGATTTCCAACCTTCTTTGCTTTCATTACTAGTAAAATTCTTTTATAAACTTTCATTACTCCACCTTGAATAAAGGTTTTATATCCATTAGTGTCTAGTACTCCTAGTGAAATGAGGTTTTTTCTTAGTTCAGGTACATGTCTTACATCAATTAGAATTTTATTTGTCCCATCAAACATTTTAATCTGGACGCTTCCAATTCCCACAATATTACATGAGGCATCATTTCCCATATAAACCACTCCATCATCGATTGATTTATAAGTTTTAAACCACTCTCTATGAATGCACATGTGATTTGACGCACCAGAATCTAACAGCCAATGTTGATCATGATTAGACAAAATAACTGATAACACTTCATCACTCATACCTGAATTCGATGCCGAACCTGTATCTGTCGTGTTTGCTTCTTTCTTCTCTGTCGAAGAGTCTCCTTTGGATGTTTGCTGTCTCTTCCAACAGTTCTTCTTCAAATGTCCTGATTTGCCACAAAACCAGCACTTTACCTTACTCTTCTTCCCTTTCGATTTTGAACGCGAGTTGTTGTGCTTACTGAAGCGTCTTTCTTTGGAACAACCTCTGACCATCATTGCTTCTGATGTAGAGGTTTCTGAATTTGACCTCTTCCTTGTTTCTTCGGACAACAAAGCTCCAACAACATCATCAAATTCAAGGGTTTATGATGAACTAAGACTTATAGAAGTAACAAAATGATCCCATGACTCGGGCAACGAGCATAATAAAGTTACAGCTTTATCTTCTGATTCAAATTTTACTTCTATACTTTCTAATTGCACCAGGAGAGTATTAAAGGTATTTAGATGATCAGTTATCATCGTACCTTCCTTCATGCGCAAGCTGTACAACTGTCGCTTCAGAAGAATCCTATTGGTTAAGGATTTTTTCATGTACAGCTTTTCAAGCTTTGTCCACAAACCAGCAACAGTTTTCTCTGACACGTTGTTAAACAAAACATCATCTGCCAAACATAGTCGAATTCCGCTCAGTGCTCTTTCATCCAAGTCACTCCATTCATCATCTGTCATGGTGTAAGGTTGTTTGGATTTTCCCAATAGCGCCTTCGCCACGCCTTGTTGCACAAGTAGATCATACATCTTCACTTTCCAGATTTCGAAGTTGTTTTTGCCATTGAACTCTTGATCTCAAACCGAGCACTTTGTGTTTTTGCCATGTTTAGTAGCTCATGTCACAAAAATCTCCAATTTCAGAAGGAATTAGTTTTGATTAAAAAATCCCTTGCCTTTAAAAAAAAATTCCCTTCTTCTAATAAAATTCCTTTCCCTTAATACCATATGCAAATGGCATTAAAATTACAAATTGATTTAAAAAATTGTACAATATTAATTTCCAACTTATGACTTCATTTAAAAATGATTTATAATGGGCCACCTCCTCTTAAATGAATAAAGTGCCACCCTTTTTAATAAAATCGATTTAACTTTAAAACCACTCCAATCGATATAATGTTAATACAAATCGATTTTTTATTTTTTTTAAATCCAAATTGAATTATTGAAATTCAATATAAATCGATTTAAAATAAGCCATAACGAAATATAAATCGATTTAAAATAAGTGCAACAAATTGATTTAAAAAAATGGCATATAAAACAAAAAACAATTTTATAATTGAATTCACCATTCAACGTAGCGTTCAACACCTTTTAACGCAGGCAGCAGTGGCTCACACACAGGCTATGTTCACAGCGGACCCGGCCCTCACAGACTCGGCCAGACTTATCATCTGCACATAGCAATTTACTCAGCTTTCGAACTCATATCATAAAACCGCTTGTGAAGTTCAACCAGGTTCTACACAGTCACGAATACAGCTCATGGCTCTGCTTGGCTTGGCGCTTTTGAAGCTCCAGCTTACGGCTCAACGTAATAAATCAGTGGTATTTACAATCCCATGGTTCAAATATTCTTACGCTGCTAACAATAGCCTTCAACCGACCACACTTCGACCACACAGCTTGATCCACAACACAACGACTCGGAGTTAATGCAGGTTTCTATCAACGTTGTTTAAACACTGGTTACTTGCTGCCATAGATAGTGGCTCCTACGTAGATCAACGACAGCTCCAGCGCCTAGAATTCATCCCATCGTCCTTTGGAACAGGCAGCCACTATTTCAACAATAGGCAGTGAATCCACCTCGCTCTGATACCAAGTGTAGAGTTCAGCAGCGAAATAACTAAATAAAACACACAGAACACACAGCAGAAACAAGCATAAAAAACATAGATTTTAACGTGGTTCACCCAACCAATCTGGGCTACGTCCACCTAACAGGGCATCAGCAATCTCATTCAACAACTGGAGAAATACAATAGCATATTTTCTCATCTGCTCATCTCTTCCACTCACCTCACATTCCTCATCATGCTCACTTGCCTCAACGGGCTTACATTTTATAGCTCTGAATGGAAACAGAATCATAAATTCACTCACAACAAATATAGGATGCATTAACTCCTCATCAGAAATAGATGGAATCAATTCAGCAAAAAATCCTATTGTTGTTACCTACATGAAATTTTCTTCAAAAATAATTAAAAGAAAAATCTCAACGTAAAACTTCAATTTGGAGTTTGGGAAGTATAACATGCATGTCACGTAAGATATTATTTAATTATTTAATTAATATTTCACCAATCCATGAAGAATTTTCACTTTATTCTTATTTATTATTATTATGGGACACATTTAAATTTCAAAGTGTTTGGTTTGAATTTTTTTAATAACATGGTAATTTGATGTGGACGTGTCAAATGGGGTTTTAGACCTACTTCTAAAAATACTCTATATGATTCAAAGAAAGTAGTATTAAAAGGGTAACTTTAATAACACAATTAAAATTAATATTCGTTTTGAAATCGTTTGTCATTTAAGAAGGAAAAAGAATATTATAAAATATCAAAAGAAGAGATCCATTTTCATCTATTCATAAATCTAATTTAAACACCTATAACATGATTTTGAAATTTAAAGACTGAAATCATGTCCATTCTTATTGTTTCTATTTTATTCCTTAATATGGTGTATACTTCCACAACAAAATTTCTATACCAACACTCATACTTATATAATCCCATCATTTTATTGGCATATCGAACATGTTGAGTGTCACTTAATATAAAGCCTCCAATATTAATTTGGACACCTTATCTTTGTGAATACTCAGTTGAATTCACATCTTTTGTGTATTTTTCTATTATTTCTTTATATGATAATTTGCATTAAAATTTAACATCCATGTATAACCTCTTAAAATACTACAATATGTAATGTTTTTTCCTTTTTTATCATTTTCTCTTATCTTATTTTTGCAAAAAAAACATTTTTTTCTTGCCTTATGGGTGTAAATTGTAATTTCATTAAAAATGTGTTAGATAATCACTATTAATGTTTGTCTCAATGACAATTTTGAAGATACGATAACAGATATTTCCTAACCCTAAATAAATGAGTTCATCTCTCTTTATTTAGGTCCACTTAGTCCAACATGGTTATAACATTTCTATCTAATAGTTTACTATTATTTGAAAACATAATTTCTCAACCACTCTCCACCACTTAGTATGTTTTTTTTGTAACTTCCCTATTAAAATAGATAAATGGAGAGAAAAAACATAATTAATATTTGAATGTGAATATCTCAACATTGATTTTTTATAAGTTTTTAAAATCTCATTATAAATAAATTCAACTTTTTTTTCTTTATTTGGCACAATGTTATATTAACGATTTTGTTTGAGATAAATGAAAATGGCTCCATGAATATCAATATAATTTGTATATTATTTATTAATTTTATATGTAAAATTACGAAAATAGACCTCTTCAACATGATGAAATTTAAAATTAAAATCATAACATCAAAAATTTTGATTCTATCCATTCAATTTTCTATGTCATCAACTTCTTACTAATCCTCTAATCATTCTCCTCTCACCAATTTTATGTATATTTATCAATTACACTCATCCATATCTCTAAAAATGTTAACATTAACATGACACTTTTAGCATTGAACATTTGAAAATCCTCCGCAGTTCTTCTATCAACGTCATAGTAAGACCAAGAGTAAAGAAATGTATCATTTGCATCATCGTTAATGCTTAGAGAAACATTTTTTTATATCTAGATGGGATTGTCAAGTAATATATGAAGCAACTCATTCTATTTTTATATTTATACAATAGCGATTATGCTCCAACATTCACTTTTTCACACATTCATTACATAATTTGAGAAATCTAGTAATTGATCAACGTCATTAGTAATAACCTCATGCTCAAGGGCATTAATGAGAAAGTTCCTTTAACTTTTTATTTAAATTGAATTTACAAATAAAATATCATGATTAAATGTATTAATGAGAAAGTTCCTTTAAATTTATCTTTATATTAGATTTAAGAATCTCCACATTGCAGAAATATTAACCTACCTTATGTTAGAATGGTGTGTTTCCAAAACCCTGCACTTGTGTTTCTATAACCCAATAAATCAATTATACTTTTTGCATGACTTTTATAGTGTTGGATGGAATCACCCTTCAACAAATACCTCAATATTTAAGATAATTTTTTGTAAATCCTATAATCAAGCATCATTTTGAGATACTCAATATTTAAATCAATGCTCAGTATTTAAGACCTCAATATTTAAGATAACTTCTTTTAAATCCTATAATCAAGCATCATTTTGAGATACTCAATATTTAAATCTATGTTGTAATACTCACTCGATACATTTAAAAAAAAAACTTTTTTCTATATGAATTTGGAATAAAAAAATTGATTATAATATTGTTCTCACAGTTTTTCATTAGTATTTAAAATAATTTGAATCTCTTTTGATAAAAAAAAAGAGACAAGTATAGTTGAGTGTTTATCATTTTTTTTTAAATTTATAATAATAATTCAAATCTCTTTTAAAAAAGAGAGGGAGAAGTATGTTTTAGTGCTTAAAATTTGTATTTACATACATTTATATATATATATATATTTCAAATTATAAATCATGATTACTTTTTATTAAAATTATAATTTATTTATTTAATGATGTGTTAATATTAATATTAGAAAAATAATAATGAAAGTGGGTTTAATGGATAAATAATGTATTTCCTCTTCAAATGTTATATATTCAAATTTATAAGTAGTTAGAGTATATACTATTTTAGTGTTTAGTAATAATAAATTTGTTGTCGATTTATGAGATGTAGACTAGTTAATTTTCTTTTGATTTAGTTTCTTCAAGGTCAAATGTTTGAAAACGAAATCAAATTAGGAGGAATTAAACTTTCTAAGGGTGTTTTTTTGTTATTATATATATATATATATATATATATATATATATATGGCTATATAAATATTTTTATGTCATTTTCCATGGATTTCCAAAATCCTGTTGTCCTCAACCTTCCCATATATGTTGGTTGTAGTTTCTAAACAAAGTCGTACATTACCAAAAATATTTAACATCAAAATCAGAGTACATGCAAAAGCCATTATGAATTCGATGAAGTTACTAGAGCAGGATTATATGGTCATGGACCAGGTAATGACAGATTCCTGAATTCATAGTGAACATTCTTCTCCATATGGTCCCTATGGACGTCAATATGGTCCAAATTTTATTGTAGACTTGATTGTCCCCTTTGCAGGCTTTCCAGCTTGTCTTTCATGTACACTTAATTTATTTCAAAATAATTTAGAGAGGAAATAATTGCATTCCTATTATCATGCCTATCACTCGTGACTCAAACCACAAGAAATTTTATTTAAATGATCTGGTCCCAAATGTCGACCTATCCAGGCTCATGCACAAGAGAATTAGGTGGCCTTTTTGAATCAGGAACTAATTCCTCACCCATAGGAGAACACAACCTACATATCCTGATAGATTGACCTCTTTCGCCAATCATTTTCCACACACAACCACACTACTGAGGAATTTTTAACTTGAAAACAAAATAGTGAATAAAGAACACCTGATAATTGCAGTCACAATGGAATGATATAGCCTTCCACATAGTGCACCACTGGAAAACCCCACCCAAATTAAAGCCAAACCCTCTGTAATGCCCAATTTCTGCACATCAAGGTCCCTACAGGTGTTATGAAATTTAAAATTCCTAACCCACAAAAGAAAGGGTTGATTAAGGAATAGAGTTTCACCCCAAAGAAAACCATCAAATGCTAAACTGTGAGGGAGCTAGTTAGACAACCTGTGTGTGGAGCCTTCCCTCTCAATTTGAACCCCCACAATAGGAACAAAACCAAAATAAAATCAACCTAAGATAAAAACTCTTCAAACCATGAATTTGAGCAACATCACATTTAATACCACCAGGAAAAGGCGAAAAGTGTTAATGCAACTAGCACAATATAACAATGGTGAAATAAAACCGAACTAGGATGATATTTCGTTGTACCTTCTTCCTAGTGATAACGTTTTGTATCTGAAAGTCACTACAAGGACCCAATCACCATCATTACCAAATAATCCTATGCTTTGTAATGCCCTCGTTGCTACTCGTCTAGTTCAAGTTCGTTTCTCTCCCCTCCCTCGTCGATATGCCAACAGTAACTATAGGAAATATTCCTCTAAATATTGACATCCAAAATTCTTATCAGCCATGTATTTAAATGTTGAACCCTTTAACACTAACTAGACCAAAGAGGAGGAACCACTTTACTAGTCTTCCCTGTCAATTCATGGAGCACTAACATGGACTAGTCGATGGAGTCACTATTGCAATGAACATGGGTGCAAAACCAAACTTCTAGCCACCAAAGAAAACTAAAGACTGTGACCACTCTCCTCACCATTACATCCCTCGCGTAGCAAAGACATATTATGGCAGTAATCACCATTAAATAGAAACTACCTTGCATGAATTTGTGCATGGGAAAGGCGTGCTACCCCACCCTAGCCTAAATAAAAGATATTTCAAACATGTTTTTAAATATATAAATAAATTTAATACTTTATAAACTCATTAAAGAATTTTAATATACACTAATAAATTTTTTCAATGCTCTCCCTACTGGGGGTGTTCAATCACTGGGACAAGTGGGATGTGGGGGGTTAAGGCTCGCTCAACCCTCAGACATGTGCCTATTGACTCACCATCTTCCCATTCGCAAGTGATAATGGGCCTTGGGGCAAGTGATCCTACGGTAGATAAGCTGGTAGTTAAGGGCGGGATGGACGTCACACAAACCATTCGGTATCTGTGGGTGATGGTGAAGGTTGGTGCTCTGGATTACGTAGACAAGTAACCACTGGCTCTCAAGCCTTGGCTTGAGCTCCACCGGCTTGAGACAAGGAGGGTGAAAGTTTGGCTAGGTTACAGTGCTGAGATTTTGGCTGCAGGGAGCCATTTTTGAAACATCATGAGCATGTTGCAGCAGGAGGCGGACGAAGGTGGTGGAGGTGAATTAAGTGTGGAGGAAGCGTCTCTATACCGACGATCTTGGTGTTCAGCCCGAGTGCCTGAACATAATTTGCAGACTGCACAGAAGAAATTTTTCATTGGCTAAGCCCCAGGGTGGTTGTGCCTTGGGCTTACGCAGCACTCAGCCTCTCCTCCAATTCACATTTGCGGGTGGTGGTGCTTCTGCACCTCCTCGGACAGTAGTGTGGAGATTGGTGGCAGTCTACAGTGCTTGGGACGCGGTCACTGACAAACTTAGCCGAGGATACGTGGATGGAGCGTGGGTTGTAGAGGATGTAGGACCCAAAGCGACTTGGCTGTGCAGCTCAACACAACGTGAGGGAGTGGTGGGAGACTGCATGCCGCGAGAACGAGGTCGGGCACGACGTGGTGGGATTGGACACGTCATCTAAGACTACAGGTACTCGGGGACTGGAGCTCCCACTCGGTGTCTACGAAGAGCTAGCAATCGAAAACGACCATGTTAGTTTCTCCGGCCCAATCAACAGGCCAGATTGAGCCGCCATCCGACCTTGAAGTCATTTCTACTCAACTCCAACAGATCCAGATCAGTCTGGAGACCCTGCGAGAACAAAGGTATGATGATCGTATTGAAATAGTGACCTACATCAATGTTGTTCAAAACTTGCAGACGGAGACCTTCGAAGCTCTCGAGAGTCTGTGTTGTTTATTGAGGCGCTCTCAAGACCACCTCCAAGCTCTAGAGACACAAGTGGATCATATCAGCTACCACATGCACAATTAGGATAGTCTCTTCGTGGCTCCTCCGCCCGGTCCCCTGCACACTCCCCCATGATGATAATTCCAGTATGTTTATTTTGTAATTTTGTGTAGAAAATAACCAAGGACTTCGAATGCCTTGGCAAGCACCCAAGTCCCTCTAGGCACTGCATGCCTTCTAGGTTGCTTGAATGTAATATAACCATTCTCACTCCTATTGTAAATTTTGTTTCTGATATGATAATATAATCTCGACTTTTACCAACAAAAATAAAATAAAGTTTTTTAATGCTCACTTTAATTGTACTGTTTTTTTAGTTGAAATCCTAAGGAAGAAAATCCTAAAGAACTTAAAATTTGTAATAAACCACTTAAACTTGTAATTAAAATATAAGAAAACAAAATTTTGTAAAATAAACAACCCAAATATATATATATTTTTTAATTTTCTCTGAAATTTTGAGTAAACTCTTCTTTAAAAAAACTCAAAAAAAGGTCATTGATTTTCTCTCTTGATTAATTAAGCTAAACAATTTTTTAATCTATACAAGATACATTTATTAATAGAGTGAGCCGTTCCATTTTCTACATGTGAATAGAGATAGCGGTTCAATTTTCATATAGGAGAAGATCACGGGAGTCTTTCAACCATAGTAACTTCTTTCATGTCTACACGAAAAAGATCTTAGAGGTTGATCGTTTAACAAACATGGGACTTGAAAAAGAATTTAGTCTCGTGCACTATCAACTGATTGAGGGTGGTATTGCTCGGGCACAGGGTTTCATTCTTCTTGGCTAAATGTGTCATCACGTCTCACTGTCTGTTGGGCTGTACGCAACATTTTTTCTCTCTTTGCTTAATGCTTCTTGTTATGGGTTATACTATTGTACTAGAGATAGTTACGGGTTTATGTTTTTGGCTGGGCTGGGCATACAATTTTGGTTTGTGTTGTACTCACTAATTTTAGACAATGTTGAATTGTTTTTGTACATGGCATGGGAGAACTGTTAGGTTTATTGGGATATTCTGAACTGTTTATATTTTCTCACTAATGCACTGATACATAATATAACTCAGTAGTACATAACATATGCCAGTTGTTTTTCTTATGAAAAAATAGAATAAATTATTAGCGTGCCTTTTTAATGTCTCAATGCTTACTTTTCCATGATTTTCGAGTATAGCGTGGCATTCGTACTGGCCGTTCCCATAATTGTGAGAGTCTGTCGTTTTTATGAGAAATTAGGCTCACGAAGCTTTCAATTTTGTGAAGAATTTTATCAGAAACTCTACAGATTAGCTGTCAGTACTGTAAGGTTGATAAATCCTACAAAACAACAATTCAACAATTCAGTCGCTGGAGTGCGGCGTTGATACCGTATTCTAAATCTGGATTTATGCATGACAACTGACACCAATAAATCCGGTTATTGCTAAACCAAAGTCTCAAAGCTACGCAATAATGAATATAATTAAACCACGTCACCCTCACAGACCATACGATTTGTCAAGACCCACGTCCCGGGCCCCGGGGATCCAGATTCATAATAGCTTACGTTGCGGAGAAATTTTCGGGAGCGCGATTTGCTTTTTTATTCTTTAAGTGCGATGATATCATAGGATTCGGCCAGAAATATAGACGTGTAATGTTACGGAAACAACTTTTTGTGAATTTTTTTTCCCTTAACATACCTAGTGCTGTAAATATTAAAGAACACATCACAAAAATTATTTAAAATAAATATTAAGAGAATTCATAGTACAAACTTTTATTAATCAATGCAAAAATGGATGCTATCCGACGGATATCTTCAAAAAGCCATATTTCATTACATGCTGCATTTTCGTACGAATAAATTAGCACATTGAACAACCGTATTTTTTTTTACCATTTGAAACACAGTTTACATCCCGCGATTTGTACAAACAAATTAAGACATTTCACAATCATTTATAATACAATTTACACAAAGATGACATTTAAATAATTTAAAAAATAAATCAATGGAGACTCGTATATTTATTTTGTATTTCTATTTCTTACGAATAACAATTTTATAGCTAATTATAATAAAATAAATTATAAAATAAAAAGAATAACAGCTATATCACACATATTCCTTTGCATATATAAATATTTGAAAATAAAATTCTTTATAAATATGTAAAGCCAACCCCTTAAACCAAGCTAAATTAGTCAGTTCACATTAAAAGGTTTAACCAAACTAAATTAATCAGTTCATATTAAAAGTTGTAAGCTATATCGACTCAAATATGAAGAGAAATAACGCAGAAAGTAGGGTTATAAAAAGTTCGAAATTAAAAAACTAATTGAAGTGGGACCTGAGGTCTCAAAAGTGACCAATTTCACCTTTTCGAATATTGTTGCTACTTTGCACTAAGTTTGATAGTCCTTTGAACCTTAGGTCTCTTATGGATAGCGTTTTTATGTTTATTTTGTAAATTTAATAAGATTAATAGTTGTGATAAAAAATGACTTAGTGCTAATTAATTGGTTCGCTTCACACAGGTTTTTGTTTTTTTTGTTTTTTTTTTTTTTATATTGAAATATCTTCGCTTAAGCATTTTTTTCTCTCCGTTTTCCTCTCCAAATTGTCTTCCACACAACTACCATCAAATAACTTCCTCTACACACGCTTCTTTTACATAACTATATTTTGAATCAATAACACTTTTCGGTCAATTATTCACATTCAAAGTTTGAAGTTGTTATTAATTGATGTGGGTCCGAGATGTTGGGGAGAAGAAGCATTTCTTGCGAATACGTTCTTAAATAATAATTTAAAAAAAATACGCATATTTATTATTGTACTTGCCGCTGGCAGGATACTACGCATCATGGTTTTCCTGATTGTGACATTAATTTATCTTGATTAGACATATGTTTTCAATTTTTTTTTTTTTTTTTTTGTCATGGTTCACTAGAAGATTTATTATTGTTCATTTATTTTAATTATTTTAATTTGAATTATCTATTATCTAATTGGCCAAAAAATTTCACTTGTTATTGCAAAATGCCTAGATTTTATCACCATTATTTGTACTGCCATTACAAAAAAAATTATATCTATCCTGTAGGTCTTGTACTTTATCTCGAGTCGCATTAAGAAAAATAATGAGACAGTGCTGAATCCATTTTCCCCGTACGAGCTGCCCATTGTGGTCTGTCAGATAGCACGCATATCCGTGCGTATGCTCATATATCATAGTTGGTGCGCGATATATAAAGGTAGGGTATAATGCATTGTGGGCCTGGCGAGTGGTGTTGGTTTCTAAACCATAGGCAAACGCATAGATTATAATAAATCGAATGGACAGAAGAATTTATTAACCTTGTGGGACCCTGACGAATCGCATTGGAGAAAATCATAACAGCGGAACATGTTAATAAAAGTCCCGATGGTGATTGCAGAGCCGATGTGTTTATGGACTGTGATTTATATTTGTTTGAAGTTCGGGCTGTATAAATTTGAATAACTGATATATTATTCACCGAGATTATCCTGATCACACACTATTTTAGCTTCATGCATAATACAGAATATCTTCTACCATTGATCATCACATGTAGAAATAAAATCAATTGCATGCACACATTAAAACCATAAACAATCACACATATGAACACAGTATTTAATGGGAAAGCTTAAAGCTGAAAACCCCGACTATCTGTATATTATATGTCATGGAGATCATATAACAATCATAGTACAAAAGCTCCTCACAAGCTCTCATGCACACCCTCAATTGCTACACACTATCAAGCTAGATCTAGCAAAACACATGCTCCAATCTTTTGACACTTGATAGCCAACCTCTATTGCGTAATCAATGCTATGGGATGGCTTCATTAAATAGATAAACCACCTGGATTGTACTACGCAATCCTCATGGGCTTCTCCACCTGTCTGTGTGTTGCAAATAGCAACTGTATAGTCACAACTGATAGTTAACCTGCTCTTTCACCTATTTCTACACTGGTCTCCACTGAAACTGTCCATGCACTGAAGTCAACTAATGCATTCTTTAGTTGATTAATGAGTTTAAAATTAGTGGATTAATTAATAATTAATTCACACCACTCTCACTAATTGTATCAATTAGTTAAACTGAATACAAATAGCTCAACTATGTTTAGATTAGCTAAACTGAACACAACTCCATTAACTTCCTCAATCAACTCCACCAAAATTTGTCACATGAGTTCTAACTAAAGTATCCATGCAATAGCTCCACTTAACCCTCAGGAATAGCGTAATTCCTTCTGTCAGCTCCTGTGCCACATCTGTGCACTTAACTGAAGTGATCCAAGAGAATAAGATAATGTTTATAGTCCAAATATTATTAAGAGCTAATAATATTCGACATATCTATTTTTAGACTGGCAATCTAAAAATAGATTCCGCCCAATATGTCTAAAAATAGAAGTCCATCTATTTTTTCCGACTTGACTAACCATCCACAAATAGCATCCTGCAACTCATAGAACATGATCCATATGTCTAAAAATAGACATAGTCTAAAAATAGACTTTGCGCCAAAAATAGCCTGCGGGCCCACTTACTAAAGGCGACTTCTTTCCACTAAGCTCATCATCTTGTTGCAATCTCAACACTCCCTCTCAACAAGATATGGATTATCTGCAACCCCTATCCTGCCCCTGTGGTATTCGAATTTGCTCCTGGTGAGCGCCTTTGTCAAGATATCAGCATCCTGATCCTCCGTAGGAATGTATGAAAGTAACATGACCTTCTGCTGCACACAATCTCTGATATGATGATACCGGATGTCAATGTGTTTAGATCTATCATGAAATACTGGATTAACCGAGAGTTTGATGCAACTCTGATTATCACAATAAATCACAGTAGGATCTAAGTGTGAACCGAACAGCCCGAATAGGATCTTCCTCTTCCATATAGCCTCGCATGTAGCCAAAATTGCTGCCATATACTCAGCCTCTGCTGAACTGAGTGCCACAGATCTCTACTTTCTGCTATACCAAGAAACTGTTGTCGACCCGATACTGAAAATCCCTCCAGATGTGCTCTTTCTGTCCTTTGGGCTCCCTGCCCAATCTACATCCATGAAGCCACATAGCCTCACCTCATCTGACTGTCTGTACCATAATACATATCCCAATGTGCCTTTGAGATATCTCAATACATGCTTTCTTGCCTTCGAGTAGAGCTTGGTTGGCTTAACCATATCTTGTAAAAGCTGGTTAACAGCATAGCATATGTTGGGTCGTGTATTGACCAGATACATGAGCGACCCCACCAACTGTCGATAAATAGTGGCATCCACTACCTCCGCTGAAGTAGCATCCTCCTTCCTCCATCCACCAGGAAGAGGCGTATCAACAGGCTTGCAGCCATGCATGTTGAACTTCTCCAGTATCTCCCGGGCATACTTACCTTGAGAAAAAAACAGTCCACCACTGCGCTGCCAAATTTCATTCCCAGGAAATAGTGGAGGAGGCCCAATTCCTTCATCTCAAACTCCTTTGCAAGATCAGCCTTGCATGAGTGTATCAACAGTTCGTCACCTGTAAAAATCAAATCATCTACATAAAGTACAATGATCAACAACTTACCCTTCACCACAATCTGGTATAGGTTAGGATCCACTTCACTCTTGGCGAATCCAAGTCCGGTGAAATAACTATCTATCCGTGTGTACCAAGCACGAGGTGCTTGTTTCAACCCATACAGTGCTCTCTTAAGCTTGCACACATGCGACTCGCTGCTGAAGATCTCAAAACCTTCGGGCTGCTCTATGTACACCTCCTCCTCAATGACTCCATTGAGGAACACAGTCTTCACATCCATATAATGAATGTGCCACCCCATCTGCGCTGAGAGAGAAACAATCATATGTATGGAAGAATACCTTGTTACAGGTGCAAAGGTATCCTCATAATCGATCCCCTCAATATGTGAAAAGCCTCGGGCAACAAATCTTGCCTTGTACTTCTCCACACTCCCGTCAGCTGCCTACTTCACTTTGTAGATCCATCTCGAACCCACCACTGATTTCCCCTCCGGTCTCGGGACAATCTCCTATGCACTGTTTCTGACAATCGAATCATACTCTTCCACCATGGCATCTACCCATGCAGGGTCCTCCACAACTTCCTCGAAAGAGGATGGCTTTGTCACGATACACTTGCTCATAAGAGCCATGTATCCAGTACACCGGTCAGGTGACTGTCTCTGTCTGCGTTGTGATGTAGGTGCTCCCACAACCTTCTCTGCATCTTGAGCCAGTCGCTTAGCTTCTGTAGTGCGCTTCCGCCCTCTGATGGTTGGCGCTGCCTGAGTGGTCTCTTCCACTCCATGAACCTCCTCTTGTTGCTGATCCAAATTCTGAGGCTCATCATTAGGAACTAATAGCTCCTCATCTACATGAAAGTGTGGCTCCCTCTCAGGCGAACACTTCATGGCTTTCTCCTCATGAAATTTGATATCCCGTTGCACAACAGTCTTGCGACTGTCTGGCAAATACACACGATAGTTGTGGGGTGTATCAGTGTACCCCACAAATATCCCAACCTCCCCAGTCGGCTCCAGCTTCTTCCTGGCATCCTTCGTCACATGAATGTAAACAGGTGAACCAAAAATCCAGAAATGGGAAATATCAGGCCTCTTACCAGAAAACGCCTCCTCGGGTGTACTCATGCCAAGTATCATGTGAGGACAACGGTTCTGCACATATACTGCAGTATTGCATGCCTCATCCCACAAGTGTATCGGTAGGCCTTAATCATGCAACATCGCCTATGCAACACCCACGATCGTTTTGTTCTTCCGCTCAGTAACCTCGTTCTGCTGTGGGTTATGAGGTGCTATGATCTATCTTCGAATTCCTTCTGCGCTACAAAAGTCCTTGAAATATCTAGAGATGAACTCACCACCATTGTCGCTCCTAAGAGCCTTCACCTGCTTCCCCGATTCTTTCTCAACCAGTGCCTTGAACTCACAGAACTTTGAGTATGTCTCGCTCTTCTTCTGCATGAAGATCTAGCACTTACGAGAAGAATCATCAACAAATATCACATAATACATGTGCTTTGTTGTCGAAGCTGCTGAGAAAGGTCCACACACGTCTGTGTGAATTCTCTCAAGGATCATCGTGGCGCGACTATCCTTCTCGTGAAAGGTGGCTTTCACAAATTTTCCTAAGGTACACTGCTTGCACTGATCTGACTGTGCAAGAGTGCCTTTATGAATCCCAGTAGAAATCTACTGCAGTATCTTCAAAGCTCCATGGTGAAGGTGGCCCAATCTCTGGTGCCACAACTCACCATCATCCCGGCTCACCACTCCTTTTGCCTCGCCTGCCATTGCTACACAGCCATCTACCTGCAATTGATAAAGGTTCTTAACTCGAACCCCTATCCTCCGGGTCTCACTAGTTGCCTTACTACGCAGGAAAGCCTTTCCCTCACTACAGACATCATATCCCTTGTATTCTAACATCGCCACAGAGATAAGATTCTTCTTCAATCCTAGAACATGCATCACTTCCTTTAATACGAAGGTTTTACCAAACTCCCTCTCAAAGGAAATGGTATCGATACCAGTCACATTGTATCTACCATCATTGCCCATCTTGATGTGCACTCTAAGATATTTCTCATTTAGATCAGTAAACAAATCTTGATCTCCTGTCATGTGAAAAGATGCACCACTGTCAAGAAACCACACTTATCCCATCATACTTGAGACCAAGCATGTGATCAGCAAAAAATCCAGCTCAAACTGCTAGGCTAAGGCCTCTCCAGCTATAGTCCCAACAACCTGCTTATTTTTCTTCTTCTATGGACAATTTGTGGCGTAATGTCTGTGTTGGTGACAGTGAAAGCACTTCACCTTGGACATGTCCTGCCTCTTGCCTTTCGCACTGGATTGAGAAGTTTTCTTGCTCTTCCCCTTATTTTCTTTGGCAGCCAAAGCACAATTCTCTTCATCAGAGTTCTTTGATGAAGACCCCTCCCTGGTACTCCGCCTTATCTCCTCTTGCATAAGATTCGACCAAAGTCGCTCCCATCCTGGCAATTTCTCCTGACCATTGACAGAGTCCTGATAGGAGTACCAACTCTTCGAAAGCCCAAGGAGAGCCAAGCTCACCAAGTCATCATCATCAACAGTAACCCCCACACTTCCCAACTCATCCCTGCATTGGATGAACTTCATGAGGTACTTCAGCATACTGTCGCCTTTCTCCATTTTTATGTTCCTGAGTTTGTCCTTGAGCGCCAACTTACTCTGGTCGCTCTTGCTTTTGAATAAATATGTCAAAGCTTTCCACATCAAGAATGGAGAAGCATTACCATGAAGGTTGGATACTATGTGATCCTTCACACCTTCCAACAGAATCCTTCAACACTTTGTTGTCTTATTTTGCCATGCGTCAAGTACGGCAGCATCACTAGAAGTAGGCTTTGGAATTTCTGCATTTATGAACTCCTTCAACCCATTGTCATCCAACACCGCCTCGATCCTGTCCTTCCATGCAATATAATTCAAGCTGCCCTCAAGGGCATACTCCAATCGCAATCCGTTGAAAGACATCTCAACTTCGACACCAAGAAAACACTACTGCAAATTTGAATTCCACCAACACAAAACTCAACCGCTTCAATGTTTTGTAATTGTTCCAATGATCAATATTGCTCTGATACCATGTAGAAATTTGAATAACTGATATATTATTCATCGAGATTCTCCTAATCACACAATATTTTAGCTTCATGCATAATACAAAATATCTTCTACCATTTATCATCACATGGGGAAATAAAATCAATTGCATGCACACATTAAAACCATAAACAATCACATATATGAACACAGTATTTAATGGGAAAGCTTAAAGTTGAAAACCCCAACTATTTGTATATTATATTTCATGGAGATCATGTAACAATCATAGTACAAAATCTCCTCACAATCTCTCATGCACACCCTCAATTACTACACACTATCAAGCTAGATCTAGCAAAACACATCCTCCAATATTTTGCCACTTGATAGGCAGCCTCTATTACCTAATCAATGCTATGTGATGTATTCATTAAATATATAAACCACCTGGCTTGTACCGTGCCATCCTCATGGGCTTCTCCACCTATCTGTGTGTTGCAAATAGCAACTGTATAGTCACAACTGATAGTTAACCTGCTCTTTCACCTATTTCTACACTGGTCTCCACTGAAACTGTCCATGCACTGAAGTTAAATGATGCATTATTTAGTTGATTAATGAGTTTAAAATTAGTGGATTAATTAATAATTAATTCACACCACTCTCACTAATTGTATCAATTAGTTAAACTGAATACAAATAGCTCAACTATCTTTAGATTAGTTAAACTGAACACAACTCCATTAACTTCCTCAATCAACTCCACCAAACTCTGTCACGTGAGTTCTAACTGAATTATCCATGCAATAGCTCCACTTAACCCTCAGGAATAGCGTAATTCCTTCTGTCAGCTCATGTGCCACATCTGTGCACTTAACTGAAGTGCTCCAAGAGAATAAGATAATGTTTAGAGTCCAAATATTATTAAGAGCTAATAATATTTGACATATGTATTTTTAGACTGGCAATCTAAAAATAGATTCCGTCCAATATGTCTAATAATATAGGTCCATATATTTTTTCCAACTTGACCAACCATCCACAAATAGCATCCTACAACTCATAGAACATGATCCATATGTCTAAAAATAGACATAGTCTAAAAATATAGTTTGCGCCAAAAATAGCCTGCGGGCCCACTTAGTGAAGGCGAATCCTTTCCACTAAGCTCATCATCTTGTTGCAATATCAACATGGGCTTAAAATGCATTAATCGCATCAGAACATTTATGAATGCATCAATCGCATCGGAGCAAGGGAATTGCATCGGAACATTGGCAAATGCATTAATCGCAATTAGAAGCATTGAGTTGTGATTAATCGCATCGGAAAATAGAAAATAAAGGTTTATAAAGTTGTGGCACCTGAACTTTTCAAAGTTTAGCGTTGGGGTTAGAATATGAGAGCATATTATATGCGTAGTCTGCATTGTTTTAAAGCGGATATTAAAGTTATATTTTTTTAAATTATTGTAGTAAAGAATAAAATAATAAATCTATATCAAATGAACCTTTTGCGACTGTGGACCCCGCTGAACGTGAAAAAACTTAAACCAAATATGGAAAATAAATTTGCGTTATAAAACTTATCGGGTCCGAGACTTGCCATTGCAATTGGCTGAAGACATAAGAACTTGTGATTTGCGATTGCGATTGGGCGAATCGCATTGCATCATTCAACAGTAGCAAAAAAAAGCATATCAAGTTTTAGAAACTCTTCGATCCGATGAGTTAAAAGACCTTTTAATATATTTTTAACATATTAGAAAAAATTTATACTTAGAAATATGTTAAAATGAATAGTAAATCGCAATTGGAAATTTGGAAAAGTGGATTTGGTCATCACAATTGGAAAGTCGGCATGAATCATATTCTATTTATTCATCGCATCGCAAAAGATAAAAGGTGAATTTTAACATTTATTGCAAGGATTCATCGATCTCCAATTGTACTGTTAGCCACCTATAATATTTTGTTATACCAAAAGGTGGCTAAATCTGTTTTGAGCCTTCAAGGAACAATTTTTCATTACTAAAATTTGTTGGCTCTCGAAGACTCCTTGTAGGCCTCATGCCTCTGTCCAAAATCTTCATCACTTTCCCTATTAATTCTGTTGATTTCCTGTAAGAAACTGCTGAAGAAACCATCATTTTTTCCCTTTCTCCCACTCATAACTAACCTTCATTTACTCCCCCTTTTTCTCCATGTTATTTCCCTACTTTTCATAAGTTTCTCCTTCCATTCATGAAAATCCTCCTGACATGGTTTAAAACTTCTTTTTTTGAGTTGTGCCGAAACCCCCAAATCCATTTAAAACCTTGAAATTTTTCATAAAAAACAAAGTTTCATTGCTATGGACCTAAGCCCCTTGGGCTAAGCCCTAAACCACTTCCCCACCATACGCTTTGGGTCTGGAACCACTTGCTAATATGTTAAGGTGCTAATCGCATCGGAAAGAATCAAAGACGCAAGTCTTTGCCATACTCCAAAAGTTCCGATTGCGATTAGCCTTGCTGCTTAAGACCCCCGATCATATTATTTTCATATAACCCTGAGCCCGCCCTCGACGCTTAAACCTTGTGAATATTTCATTTCCGACCCATTTTTCCTTTGTAAATTACAAAAACCCTCTTTTCTAAAGTTTTGATTTAATGAGCCAAAGTCACATGTTAAATATAAAATGGTTAGATTAAAAAGACCGATCGCGCAATCGCGATCGGAGAATTCATAATGGGTTGATCGGAAAGACCAGGCCCATGATTCCGATTGCGATTGGCCTTTGATGTACTAAGCCCTGGGCCCTTTGCATTCCATATATCCGAAGGCCCCGCAGGCGGGCGCCTATCCTTTATATATATTTTATTTATGCCCTGATCCATTAAACCTTCATTTATATTAAAAACTTGGGGTTTTGATATATTATCAGGGTTTCTGCCGGTTCGTTCTAAAAACTAATCTCCACCGTTGATCGTAAGCCGATCAAACGGCTAGCGCCCAATCACATCGGGGTTTTCCATCGCATACACTTGTTTGCACCCGCCGATCGGCCATCCCCCGATTCACTCTCCGCCGTCGATCTAATCTGCAGATCGACGGACAGCGCTTAATCGCATCGGAGTTTTCCATCGCATGCATTTATTTTTTCCCCCGATTGCTGTTCCTCCGATTCGCTCCCCGCCGTTGATCTAATCCTCGGATCCAACGGCTATCGCTTAATCGCCTCTCCCCTCCCGATTGCGCAATCGCATTGGAGTTTTTTGTTTAAATCGCACTCTTTTCCTCATCCCTCCGATTGCGACTACCCCGATTCATTTCCCACCATTGATCTGAATCTTAGATCGACGGTCTGCGCTAAATCGTATCGCATGTTTCAAATCGGTGCATTTGCTCGCTACCCCCGATTGCGATCCTCCGATTGAATCTGGACCGTCCACGTGTCCAGATCGGACGATCCAAAATCACTCTGACTTGTTCATCTCCCCGCTCTCCTTTTCGCCTCGTCTACGCAAATCTCCCACCGTTGGATGTTTTCATCTGATGGATACACTCCTCCCCCGCCTTCTGAAGCAGTTTTTCCCCAAAAATGCAGGATTTCTTAAAAAATTGTTTGTGTTTTGCAGGTCCCAATGCTTTTTCCATTATAACAAAGGAAAATAAAAGCCGAGGGTGACGATCCTCTGGTCTTTCGTTTATCAAAGGGAAATAGATATAGAGGGTTTGAAGACATGTTTCATCAACGCTTCATAGGCGTTGATGCCATACGAGCCCAGCGCGGCCCTGCACATCGACAAGACACTGTTTTATTAAAAACACAGTTGAAAGAGTATCAGTGTTGAAGAACAGAGCGCAGCAGAGCAGAAGATTGAAGACAAATTTAGGGATTACGGCTAAGATTGACTATCAAAAGCCTAATCCCCAAATTAAACACAGTTAAAGAAAAATCATAAGTGTTTAAACAGACAAAAAGGCTTCCACCGTTTCAACTAAAGGCGAATTAATTCCTCAGCTACCGTAAAGGCCACCTGTTGCCTCAAACCATTCAAACCAAAGGCTGAGTTATTGAAGAAAATCAGATATCCGCCTCCAGCACAACCAGGGAGTTACTTCTGCAAGGAAACCAATGAATAAATATCTGCAGAGTTACTCCAAAACATGCACAGAGCCTCAAAGTCAAACAAAGCTTCCACCGAGCTTTGATATTTATTTTGAAACAGTTAATGTAGTGATCCACCTGTAAATTTCTCCCTCGAGCCTCTCAAAGGGCCGAGAAGTCTTCACTCTGCATTAATTGTCCTTGAGAAATTTTGTTAAAATCTCACCTCCTCATCCTTCTATAAATACCTCAGAAGAAGATGAGAAATTGTTGGTTTCAGAACTTTGAAATACACTTGAGCTCGAGACTTCTATTTGTACATAGTGTTCACTGGCCCTTGAAGCTCTGTTTGTGCTAGAGTAGTTAGGTTGAATAGTGAAGATGATAGCTGAACTGAAACATTGGACTTGAAGATTGTAACTGGTTTGACATCAATATAAAAGTTGTTTCTTGGGATCCTGGTCTTTATCACTGGTGAAGTGCTTCTTTCTTTGTTAATCATTTTCCTTCTATGTATGCCATATTGTTCATTTTCCCTCTGTAAAGAATAGTTTAAACAGGGTTAGGATTTTTTGTATAGCAGTAACCTTCTCTGGCTGAGAAATATTTATCTTAATGTTTTCTTCAGATTTGTTTATTTAAGAATGATTCAATACAATTTAAACAGTTAGGAATGTTGGCGTTCCCTCGTCCTTCTGTTTGCTCAAACATTGTTCTCGAATTTTATTTCCATTATTTGCTATTAAAGTTAGACTAGAGAAGATATGGTTTGCCCTGATTCCTAGATTCTTTTCTCCAAAGGCAGATTTTGAAAGTTTCCCTTGGTGTTGACTGAAAGCAGACTAGGTTTAAAAGTACTTTATCTGATCTTAAGTTACACTCTGTTTTTCTTATGTGCTTTCATACTTTCTGAAGGTAATTATGTGGATTACTGGATTGTTTGTCAATTAAGCTGCTTTAATAAGAACTTGCCCAAGAAGTCTATGGTTAGCCCTGTCCTTGGTTGGTTTTAAAACAATTACTTAAGAGGCTTTTCTTGTTTGGACTGACTATAAATCCTCTGAGAAATTATTATCAGTTTCCACCCCTCCAACATTTTAATGTTTCCATTCCATCATTTTAATCTCAATAATCTTGTGGTATAGATGACTTGCCCTTTGGATCACACTTGATGTTGTTGTTCAATTAAAGCCCAGATATGACTCCATAGCCCAATGGACTAAAAACCAGCGTTATATCTATCTATCTGCCAAAACTGTTCTATTTGCTTGCAACTTCTCACTTTTGAAACTTTTGCACTTAGGACTTTCCCCTCAAGTAACATTTCATGCTCAACCATCCAAAAAAATACAAAACAAAACCTTTGGCCTTCATAACTAGCCTAATATCATTACCTTAAGCTTTTCAAAGACAATATCCATCTTTGTACATATTGGAGAGATCCCTCTCCGGATTCAGGAGGGCTAGATCCTAGAATCCCAAAGTTGGTTGAAATGATGTTAACTCTGTGATTGGACTCTCCCAATCTTGCTAATAAATTACAGAGACCTAACATTTCTGGCGACTCCGCTGGGGAACTGAGTGTTTTTAATACCTTTTAGAGGCCTCAGAAAACCCTTTATTCGAGAACATTTTGAGAGTAAAAAGCATCTTTTTCAAGCACTACCAAGAAATGGTAATCATGATGGAGCTTGTTTGAATCAGTGACAAACTAGGTAGACCCTAGGTTTCTCTTAAGACTTCATCTAACCTTGAAAAATCAGCTGGCTTAGCCATAAGAGTAGACTGCCTTTGTCTCGCAACCTTAGCTAAGTTTTGAAACAAAGTTAGGATATTCTTAACAACCACAAAACTAAAAAATGACTTAGAAAAACCTAAAAATATTTCAGATTGGAATTAAATAAACATGGTGGTGGACCATAAGACCTTTTACCTCTGAAAGGAGCTAAAAATTTCCACTTGGCGACTCCACAATCCTAGCAGACCTTAAGACTCCACTAGGAAGAACCCTTATCATTATAAAATCATTCAAACTCGGTTAGAGGACTGTGGGATTTAAAATTGTAAAAACAGATTGGTTAACCTCTCCAAGATTGTCATATCTGG
The DNA here is from genome assembly GCA_034641835.2 of Pinus albicaulis. NCBI lineage: Eukaryota > Viridiplantae > Streptophyta > Pinopsida > Pinales > Pinaceae > Pinus > Pinus albicaulis. Next base: position 731,576,562 of record CM076577.1, on the reverse strand, counting down.
TTGAACTTTTCTTGTTTTAGGTCTAAACAACATAGCATAGTGGCTTCTAAAAAGATTCACACTAGAGCCCGCCAAGACCCTAACCCACCTGAGATAGTTGATAATCCAGAAAGTATCCTTTGGAAGTCTTCTAAGGTTAAATTATTAACTGTTTTCAAATCACCCTTGAGAGCTAATTCAGTCCCTGAAAATCTTTCAGCTCTGCAACAATCACAAACTGACTTAGTGAACCCATTTAGGACTAGGTCATTTGATGATATAATCCAGCTAGACTCTAAATCTTCACTTTTATCTCCCGAAACAAGTGAACATCCTGGTAGCAGGGAAACAACACCTCCTGATTTACATTTCCTTCACAATTTAGGTGTCTCTCATCCAAGATCATCTCAACAGTCTACTCCTGGTCCATCCACTTCTACTCACCCGACATCCACTGTTCAAACCACTTCACCTCAGCCCACTTTCCCTTCTGTAAATCCACCTCCACCTCCTGCCATGGCAACATGGTATGCTCCCTTAGTCCTTCATGTACCATTAGCCAATCTTCCACAGGACTATCAGTCCAAAATTCCATTATATGATGCTAGTAATACTATAACAACATCTCAACATGTGGACAAGATGAATGACTACTTTGATAGAAACGAAATTGATGATGATTCTGTCAAGTTGAGACTATTTGCTCAAAGTTTGGGGGGAGAAGCAAGAAAATGGTTTAAAGGTTTAACCCCCCATAGTATTAACGATCTCCAAGCCTTCCATCAAACACTCTTAAACAAATGGGAAGTGAGAAAGAATCCTCTCCAAGTCCTTGCTGACTATAACAATCTCCATAGGAACCCTGGGGAAAGTGTACAATCTTATTGTACCAGATTTAACAGCGTCTATAATGCACTTTCCCCCGAACTAAAACCTCCTCAGGGCTCAGCTTTAAACAAATTTCCTGAAGGGTTTGATCCAGACATGACCTATTCACTTAGAGAAAGAGTCTTTGCAACTCTTGAAGACATGCAGAGGGGTGCTCTTTCTGTGGAAGTAAACTTGATGGAGAAAAGAGCAAGAATGAAGAGCGAGAAGAGAGTATCTTTTAGAGAGGAATCAACCCCTTCCACTTCAAGCTCAAAGATAGAGAGAATGATGGAAGAAATGATGAAAGAGATGAGCATAATTAAGAGAGCACAAGCAAATCAAAATAAAACTGCTCCTCAAAATAGGAACCAAAATCAGAATGTTAGAAGGAACCAACCTCCAAACAGACCCAGGGAAGATGATCAACAGATCACCCCTCCCTTTCATCAAAACTATGTAAGTGAGGTTGAAGAAATAGAAGACATAATAGAGGAAGAGGATATCAACATGTTTGGGGAAGAGGATGATGACTTTGAGGTTCATTATGATAATAAACAAGGTCTTTACACACCTTACGATGACAAAAGAGATGATAATGAAAATTATTATCAGGACATGGAAAATGTCGTCATAGAACCTCAAAGATAATATGACCTTAGAAGCAAGACCAGTCAACAAGCCCCCAACACCAAAACCTCTGACAAATCCTCTCAAAGCAGCACCGCAGCTAAACCCAAAACAGCCAAACAAAAAGACAAAACAGTGGCTGTTAATTCTGATAAGGATAAGGAGAAAACACTCAAAATTCTGAAAAACAGAGTGAAGACATCAGCAGTACTAACACTTCAGCTAGTACTCCTTCTACAACAGTTGTGTCAAGTAAAACAAATCAGCAAGCTGTAATTGTTGATAGAGTGACAGCTAATAAGGTTGAAATAAGTGCTTCAAAGAATCAAACCCCTTTCAGCCTGGAATAGGAAATCTTAAAGATCAAAATCTCTATTCCATTAACTGAGTTAGCTGCCCAACATGTATATAAGAACCAAATTTTGAAGGCTTTAAATATAGAGGAGAATGGAGATACATATAATCTTAGTGACGACCTACCAGAGTTGATTTTTGGCCCTAAGATTGAAGGGAAGTTTCAAGAAGGACTAGTTCCTCCCTTTTATGTGAGTTTGAACATTCATGACAAAATTCTACACAACGCTATGCATGATTCCGGGGCTTCTCATAATTTAATGCCTAAAGTTGTGATGGAGAGCCTTGGTTTAGAAATTACCAGACCCTACAAAGACCTATACTCCTTTGACTCAAATAGAGTAAAATGTCTAGGATTGATCAAAGACCTCTCTGTTAACCTAGCCCAGATTCCAGCCAAATGTTTACTCATGGACATTGTTGTGGCTGATGTCCCCCCAAAGTATGGAATGCTATTATCAAGATCCTGGGGAGCTAAGTTACAGGGGACTATGCAGATGGACATGACATATGCGACCATCACGGTTTTCAATCAGACCAGAAGACTTTACAGGGAGTCTCATATGCAATACACGGTTACAAGTCAAGACAGACCACGAAACTCTCCTATATATTCTGTCAATACAGGCCTTGATTCTTTTATCATGTTTAAAAATGAAACTCCTAGTGAGCAAGTCACTTTAACAGAATTAAAGGCCGATAGGGAAGAAGAGTATAATAACGCAGAAGTGTCCAAACAGTTTGCCACATGTGAAAACATTAGTAAACAAAGCATAGGTCTTGATTTACCGGTTATGAGTCCATTGTTTTAGGACTTAACAACCCAGAAAATACCCCTAACATTTCTGGAATCATCCCTCAATCTATTGAAGAATTTGAGGAGTCAAAACAAATTCAATTGGGTGCTGCTAATCATGAATAGTCAGAAGGCACCATAGTTAAAAAGGACAATCGCCAAACAGACGAAACCGAAGACAGTCCTTTATGGAGTATGTATTTTGATGGGTCATGCACTAGAAATAATGTTGGTGCAGGGGTTTGGATCATTAACACTGAAAACAACCACACAGAATGCATCTCATGCAAATTAAACTTTTAGTGTTCCAACAACATAGCAGAATATGAATCCCTTCTCTTAGGCTTGCATCTCTTGAAGAAATTAGGAGCCAGAAGAATTAATGTGTACGGGGATTCTGAGTTAATCATTAGGCAAGTCAATGGGGAGTATAATGCGAATCATCCCAGCCTTAGAGCCTATCGGAATGATGTCATGGATCCGTTGACAACATTTGAGGAGTCAAACCTGAGGTTCATCCCAAGGAAAAAGAACATTATGGCCCACAATTTAGCTTTTGCGGCCAGGACATGTCTAACGCCATATGAGACTGGAGACAACACAACTCCGATAAAATTTAGACCGGCAGTACCTGATAACGAAAAATATTGGCAAGTGTTTGACAATGACAAACAAATGGAAGACTTCATGCAATTCAGAAATGAGTTCGAACTGCACAGTTCAGATTCAGATTATGATACAGACTGCGGTGAAGAAAACTTTCTTGGTGAAGAAGAATCGTCTCCTCAACCTGCCAATATTAATCTATTGTCTAGCAAACTTAGGAACAAAACAGAATTAAGTGCAGAGTTAGAAACGAAAGAATTACAAACTCTGCATTCTAAAGATGAAAATTTGCCAAGTGGTCTAACGCCTTTAGAGGAGTTGTTCGATTTTAACGATGTGGCCAATAAACCAAAACTGGAACCTGTAGAGATTGAAGTAGAGGAGTGCAATATAGGCAGTGAGGAAAAACCGAAAATGATCAAACTGTCCAAAACTTTGCCAGCTCACATTAAACTCAAATACATAGAGCTGTTCAAAGAATTTTATGATGTTTTTGCATGGAGTTACGAAGATCTTAAATCCTATGACACTGAAATAATATAGCACAAAATCCCTCTTAAAGAAAACCAAAAACCATTTAAACAGAAACTGCGTAGAATAAACCCTGTCCAGTTGCCATTGGTTCAGAAGGAGATCATGAAAATGTATGATGCTAGCATTATTGTCCCTATTAGATATTCTGAGTGGGTATCTAATCTGGTGTCCGTTAGGAAGAAGACTGGAGAAATCAGGCTTTTTATAGACTTTAGAGACTTAAACAAAGCTTCGTTAAAGGATAACTACCCTTTACCAAAAATGGATCACATTTTACAAAGGGTGGTGGGGTCTAAAAGGATTTCGTTGCTTGATGGCTATTCAGGGTATAATCAGATTTTAGTTCACCTTGCTGATCAATTAAAGACAACTTTCACTACTCCATGGGGCACTTTCATGTATGTGAAGATGCCTTTTGGTCTAATGAACGCTGGAGCAACCTTTCAGAGAGCCATGGACATAACATTCTCGGAAGAATTGGGCTTCTTCATCATTATCTATCTAGATGATGTCACTGTTTTTTCAAAAACAGATGAAGAACATTTAGAACATTTAAGAAAAGTTTTCGAGAAGTGCAAAAGGTTTGGAATATCTTTAAACACTAAGAAGACACTATTCGGTCTCCAAGAAGGTAAGCTTCTTGGACACATTATTTCAGAAGAGGGTATAAAGATAGATCCAAAGAGGATTGAGGCTATATTGCAAATCTCTCATCCTCGAAATATCAAAGAGTTGCAGTATTTCATTGGAAAGATTAACTTTTTGAGAAGGTTCATCCCTAACTTGGCAGAGCTCCTTAGAAATATCACAAACATGTTGAAGAAGGAGCAAGGGATAAAATGGACCTTGGAAGCAAAGACATCCTTTGAGCTGGTGAAACAAGCATTAACCAAAACACCGGTTCTCATAAGCCGTGATTTTTCAAAAGATTTTTATATCTTCTCATTTGCATCAGAACATACCATTGCTGCTGTCCTTTTACAGAAAAATCCACAAGGACAAGAGCATCCTATTGCATTCTTTAGCAAGGCATTGAGGGAAGTATAATATTATGGAAAACCAAGATTTTGCTTTGGTTAAAGCATTGAACGACTTCAGATTATACATCCTTCACTCACACATCATTGCCTTTGTCCCTAATTCAGTGGTTAAAGACATTCTAACACAGGACCCAGATGGTAAGCGAGGTAAGTGGATTGTTGTTATTCTCGAATATGATTTAGAGATAAAACCCACTAAACTCATCAAAGGCCAAGGTCTAGCTATATTAATGGCTGAATCCAATTTTGAAGCTCTTGATATTAATATGATTAATGCTTTGGATAGCCAAGAAGAATTCTCAACTCCCATTATTGAAAACCATTTTATGAATTCTCCTTGGTATGCTGATATCGTTTATGTTTTGCTTAATTTAAATACACCTCATGGTTTGTCAAAAACAAAGGCAAGGTTCTTAAAACTGAAAGCACTAAACTATTGCATTGTACATAGGTGTCTTTATTGGAAAAATGCTAGTGGTATATTGCTTAAATGTTTTCCTGAGTTTGATGCAGAGAAGGTTAAGCAGGAATTTCATGAAGGAGAGTGTGGAGGCCATTTGTACTGGAAGTCAACAGCCAACAAAATTTTGAGGGCTGGTTTCTATTGGCCCACCCTTTTTCCTGATGTTCACAAAATGACAACTACTTGCCATAAATGCCAATTGTTTTAGGGCAAGAGAAAATTATTACCCCTTCCTCTGCATCCAATCACTGTTGAAGCTCATTTTCCACAGTGGGGACTTGACTTCATAGGTGAAATCCATCCCTCATCTTCTGCCCAGCATAGATGGATCCTTACTGCCATAGACTATTTCACTAAGTGGATAGAAGCCATTCCTTGTAGGCAAGCCAATGATTCAGTTATTATAAAGTTCATAGAAACCAATATCCTCTCCAGATTTGGCTGTCCTACCAAGATCATCACAGATAATGCAGCAACGTTTGGATCAAAGAAAATGGTTGACTTCTGTCATAAATACCAGATAACACTAGGGCATTCCACAGCCTATTACCCTCAAGGTAATGGACTTGCAGAATCTTCTAATAAAAGCTTAGTGAACATAATCAAGAAACCGTTGGAGGACAATAAAAAGTCTTGGCACACAAAGCTAGTCCATGCACTTTGGGCTGACAGATTAACTTTGAAGAAATCTATTGGTATGTCACCTTTTCAGCTTGTGTATGGTACAGATGCAATATTTCCTAATAGCCTTGGTGTACCAGTTATGAAGTTTATCCAAGAATTGCAGACTGAAGATAATGACATGATCAGAAGAATAAATCAGACCATTCATCTTCAGCAAATCAGGGAGGAAGTGTACAACAAAACATTGCAGAAACAGGACAACATTAAGAAGCTTTTTGACAGAAGAACAAAGGCCAGCAATTTCAAGATTGGGGACAAAGTTTTAAAGTGGGACACAAAGAGAGAAGACAAAGGAAAGCATGGTAAATTTGACAATCTATGGCTTGGCCCTTACTCTATTCATTCAGTTGCTGGAAGCAATGCATTCTTCTTACAAGAGCCGAATGGAACAGACTTGTTTGGGGGTCCTGTCAATGGCAGGATGCTCAAGCATTACTTCTCTTGATTCATGATATATTTTTAAGCCTTCTTTTTTCTTTTTTTCATTATAAATATTTCATCCACCATTGCATTCAAAGTTATGAAAAATCAAAAAATACAAAAGCAAAGAAAAAAAAAAAAAAGAGGGCAGAAATGAAAAACAAGAAAGGCACAGCCCCATGCCAAAAAGAGAAATAAATCTGAAAGTGTGCAAGCTTAAATGCCACTCCTGCAAAACACACTTCTAGTTAGTCAAATTGTTTAATCTTGACTAATTAGCTTTCAATTTTCTGCTGATAGGGTAGTGAATTTTATTTGCCAAACTGTTTAATCTTGGCTTATCAGTAGATAGATTAGGATAGAAATTAAAGGTTCAAACATGTTCAAAATCTGAACCAAAGTTTCCAAAGAGAGATGACTCAAAAATGTTTTATTTTTCTGAGTCATAAAAGAGAAAAACTGGTTCTAATTTGCCCAAAATCTGAATCAGATATCAAGAAAGAGACAGCTCAAAACAAAATTAAAAACAGAGTTGTAAAGAAAAGAAGGCCATAATGAGAAACTTTCAGATCTTAAGCCTTCCATTTTGATTTAATTTTCTGCAAATAATAATCTATGAGCAGCGTGTTTTTATGCCATAGATCATAGCAAGTCGAACAGCTCAATCTTGACTTGACTATTTTTAAATTTCTGTTGTAGAATTTAGAGAATGAAAGTTTGTTGGATTGTTTAATCCCAACAAACAGTAGACTAGGTAGAGAAATATCTGAGCTCAACTGTTTAATCTGAGTTCAGGGAGAAATAAGGATTAGAAATAGATTAGATTTCCTGCTTTCAAAAGAATAAAATGTTGTGAATAGAGTTTTCCAATCCAAGTGCACTTTGATGAAGAAAAAATGCTAGATCTGTAGGATTGGGTAGGTAGCAAGCTTGCTGATAAAGGTCCATTGCTTTCATGGCTGCCAAATATGTTTTTAGAGAAGATCATTCAATCACAGAAGGACATCCCAATGGATTAGGTAACTAGTCAGCCTCCCAGAAGTCAAGTCTGAATTCTTGATGCCTTCAAGAAGGCACCATCCCCAAGTGGAGCCACTGTTAGCCACCTATAATATTTTGTTATACCAAAAGGTGGCTAAATCTGTTTTGAGCCTTCAAGGAACAATTTTTCATTACTAAAATTTGTTGGCTCTCGAAGACTCCTTGTAGGCCTCATGCCTCTGTCCAAAATCTTCATCACTTTCCCTATTAATTCTGCTGATTTCCTGTAAGAAACTGCTGAAGAAACCATCATTTTTTCCCTTTCTCCCACTCATAACTAACCTTCATTTACTCCCCCTTTTCTCCATATTATTTCCCTACTTTTCATAAGTTTCTCCCTCCATTCGTGAAAATCCTCCTGACATGGTTTAAAACTTCTTTTTGAGTTGTGCCGAAACCCCCAAATCCATTTAAAACCTTGAAATTTTTCATAAAAAACAAAGTTTCATTGCTATGGACCTAAGCCCCTTGGGCTAAGCCCTAAACCACTTCCCCACCATACGCTTTGGGTCTAGAACCACTTGCTAATACGTTAAGGTGCTAATCGCATCGGAAAGAATCAAAGACGCAAGTCTTTGCCATACTCCAAAAGTTCCGATTGCGATTAGCCTTGCTGCTTAAGACCCCCGATCATATTATTTTCATATAACCATGAGCCCGCCCTCGGCGCTTAAACCTTGTGAATATTTCATTTCCAACCCATTTTTCCTTTGTAAATTACAAAAACCCTCTTTTCTAAAGTTTTGATTTAATGAGCCAAAGTCACATGTTAAATATAAAATGGTTAGATTAAAAAGACCGATCGCGCAATCGCGATCGAAGAATTCACAATGGGTTGATCGGAAAGACCAGGCCCGCGATTCCGATTGCGATTGGCCTTTGATGTACTAAGCCCCAGGCCCTTTGCGTTCCATATATCCGAAGGCCCCGCAGGCGGGCGCCTATCCTTTGTATATATTTTATTTCCGCCCTGATCCATTAAACCTTCGTTTATATTAAAAACTTGGGGTTTTGATATATTATCAGGGTTTCTGCCGGTTCGTTCTAAAAACTAATCTCCACCGTTGATCGTAAGCCGATCAAACGGCCAGCGCCCAATCGCATCGGGGTTTTCCATCGCATACACTTGTTTGCACCCGCCGATCGGCCATCCCCTGATTCACTCTCCGCCGTCAATCTGATCTGCAGATCGACGGACAATGCTTAATCGCATCGGAGTTTTCCATCGCATGCATTTATTTTTTCCCCTGATTGCTGTTCCTCCGATTCGCTCCCTGCCGTTGATCTAATCCTCAGATCCAACAGCTATCGCTTAATCGCCTCTCCCCTCCCGATTGCGCAATCACATTGGAGTTTTTTGTTTAAATCGCACTCTTTTCCTCATCCCTCCGATTGCGACTACCCCGATTCATTTCCCACCGTTGATCTGAATCTTAGATCGACGGTCTGCGCTAAATCGCATCACATGTTTCAAATCGGTGCATTTGCTCGCTACCCCCGATTGCGATCCTCCGATTGAATCTGGACCGTCCACGTGTCCAGATCGGACGGTCCAAAATCACTCCAACTTGTTCATCTCCCCGCTCTCCTTTTCGCCTCGTCTACGCAAATCTCCCACCGTTGGATGTTTTCATCTGATGGATACGCTCCTCCCCCGCCTTCTGAAGCAGTTTTTCCCCAAAAATGCAGGATTTCTTAAAAAAATGTTTGTGTTTTGCAGGTCCCAATGCTTTTTCCATTATAACAAAGGAAAATAAAAGCCGAGGGTGACGATCCTCTGGTCTTTTGTTTATCAAAGGGAAAGAGATATAGAGGGTTTGAAGACATGTTTCATCAACGCTTCATAGGCGTTGATGCCATACGAGCCCAGCGCGGCCCTGCACATCGACAAGACACTGTTTTATTAAAAACACAGTTGAAAGAGTATCAGTGTTGAAGAACAGAGCGCAGCAGAGCAGAATATTGAAGACAAATTTAGGGATTACGGCTAATATTGACTATCAAAAGCCTAATCCCCAAATTAAACACAGTTAAATAAAAATCATAAGCGTTTAAACAGACAGAAAGGCTTCCACCGTTTCAACTAAAGGCGAATTAATTCCTCAGCTACCGTAAAGGCCACCTGTTGCCTCAAACCATTCAAACCAAAGGCCGAGTTATTGAAGAAAATCAGATATCTGCCTCCAGCACAGCCAGGGAGTTACTTCTGCAAGGAAACCAATGAATAAACATCTGCAGAGTTACTCCAAAACATGCACAGAGCCTCAAAGTCAAACAAAGCTTCCACCGAGCTTTGATATTTATTGTGAAACAGTTAATGTAGTGATCCACCTGTAATTTTTTCCCTCGAGCCTCTCAAAGGGCCGAGAAGTCTTCACTCTGCATTAACTGTCCTTGAGATATTTTGTTAAAATCTCACCTCCTCATCTTCCTATAAGTACTTCTACAGAAGATGAGAAATTGTTGGTTGTAGAACTTTGAAATACACTTGAGCTCGAGACTTCTATTTGTACATAGTGTTCACTGGCCCTTGAAGCTCTGTTTGTGCTAGAGTAGTTAGGTTGAATAGTGAAGATGATTGTTGAACTAAAACATTGGACTTGAAGATTGTAACTGGTTTGACATCAATATAAAAGCTGTTTCTTGGGATCCTGGTCTTTATCACTGGTGAAGTGCTTCTTTCTTTGTTAATCGTTTTTCTTCTATGTATGCCATATTGTTCATTTTCCCTCTGTAAAGAACAGTTTAAACAGGGTTAGGATTTTCTGTATAGCAGTAACCTTCTCTGGCTGAGAAATCTTTATCTTAATGTTTTCTACAGATTTGTTTATTTAAGAATGATTCAATACAGTTTAAACAGTTAGGAATGTTGGCGTTCCCTCATCCTTCTGTTTTCTCAAACATTGTTCTCGAATGTTATTTCCATTATTTGTTATTAAAGTTAGACTAGAGAAGATATGGTTTGCCCTGATTCCTAGATTCTTTTCTCCAAAGGCAGATTCTGAAAGTTTCCCTTGGTGTTGACTGAAAGCAGACTAGGTTTAAAAGTACTTTATCCGATCTTAAGTTACACTCTGTTTTTCTTATGTGTTTTCATACTTTCTGAAGGTAATTATGTGGATTACTGGATTGTTTGTCAATTAAGCTGCTTTAATAAGAACTTGCCCAAGAATTCTATGGTTAGCCCTGTCCTTGGTTGGTTTTAAAACAGTTACTTAAGAGGCTTTTCTTGTTTGGACTGACTATAAATCCTCTGAGAAATTATTATTAGTTTCCACCCCTCCAACATTTTAATGTTTCCATTTCATCATTTTTATCTCAATAATCTTGTGGTATAGATGACTTGCCCCTTGGATCACACTTGATGTTGTTGTTCAATTAAAGCCCAGATATGACTCCATAGCCCAATGGACTAAAAACCAGCGTTATATCTATCTATCTGCCAAAACTGTTCTATTTGCTTGCAACTTCTCACTTTTGAAACTTTGCACTTAGGACTTTCCCCTCAAGTAACATTTCATGCCCAACCATCCAAAACAAAACAAAACCCTTGGCCTTCATAACTAGCCTAATATCATTACCTTAAGCTTTTCAAAGACAATATCCATCTTTGTACATATTGGAGAGATCCCTCTCCAGATTCAGGAGGGCTAGATCCTAGAATCTCAAAGTTGGTTGAAATGATGTTAACTCTGTGATTGGACTCTCCCAATCTTGCTAATAAATTACAGAGACCTAACATGTACGACAAATGTTGAAAATACCGGGAGATTAAATGGTAATTAAAATTTTTGTAGTTGTTCTCATTATTGTGTTTTATTTCAGCTAAAAGCATTCATTTGAATTGCAGGAAAAAAGTTTGAATCCTTTCATTCGCAGAACCAGAGAGAGTTTACTCGACTCTGGAATCTCAAAGAGAAGCAGAAATTCTAAAGCTGCTTTTGTTGCAAATGCTCTTATGCTAAACATGCCGCCCAAGGAAAAACCGGCAAAGCTCAAGCTAGTTACAGACACCTCTTGTCAAGGACTGGGAAGATTACATGGGAGAATGTATACAATTTTCTTAAAAAAGAGAAACCTAGGGTTGTTGTGCCCAAAGCAACTGTTCCTGATGAAGAAGATTTAGACTCTGACTCTGAATCTCAACTTAGTGCATTGGAAAATTCATTTTTACACCGAGTTGCTGCCCGGGCGAATAATTTTCCCTACTATGATGTTATCAGATGGGTCATTGACAATGTGATGATTCAAAACAGGACTTTTGTTTCTGCTTCTGGATCAGTTTTTGGGTCATTCAGGGCAGAATATATTAAAGAAATGTACCATCTTCCCAATTCACAAAATATTTACAACAAAGAATTCCTTAAGGAATATGTTGAAGAACATCGAAACCAGGCAGAGCCAATCAAATAATGGAGGAATAACCCTAAGAAACATAAGCAAGAGGCATCAGGTATGTACTCTGTGGAGTCTCTTGCACCTCCATATTGTTATGCCGCATCAATGATGTGTAGGTTGTTCAGAAACGACAACTCTACTAGATTTTCCATTCAAATGGTCTCATTAATTCATTCTACTGTTAATTCTAAAATTATGGATTGGGCTGTCATTTTTTTGGATAATATAGCTAATCGAATTCTAGAGTATATAAAAGATAAGAATTCATGGAATTCTTCACCTTTCCATTTTTGTGGTTATATTTTGGATGCCCTCTGTTTCAATTCTGAGTTCCCCATGCTAGGTTCGAAATGGACTCCAAAAGAACCTATTCCTATTCATGTGTATCATAATTTATTATGGAAAGAACATTTTAAACTTCATGTTTACAGAGTCTACCATGGTTTTCTAATACCAATCTACCAAACCATTTTTGGTCATTTCCCTCTTAGACTGTCTAATAAAGCCAAGACTGATTTTTCCTCTATCAGACATTGGTTCGGAGAAGAAAAATTCACTTATATTAGAATTTTTGGGAGTATTGTTCAACCACATATCCTTCCCCTATATTTTTCAGATAAGATGTTAGCTCAGGAAATTTCCTATCAACTGATAGTTGAAGGAATGTCTAGAATTTTGAAAAGCAATAAAAAGCTTATGTGGCCTACCTTCCCTTTTAAGTGTGGTGACTATACTCTTAATAATTTTTCTCACGTTGAGAAAGAAGTTAGTAAGATTTCTAATCTTAAGTTTTCAACAATTCCTAGAAGACAATACGACCCAAGGAAAGTGGCACATGATTTTACTACCTCTGTTTCGATTGCTTGATTCGAGCATGAACTAGACATTTTTGATGATTTATTCGTTTCCATGGATGATATATCCCAAGTCTTTGATTCAGCCAAGTCCAAGTTACACGTCGAAGACTTGAAATTTTTGTTGTTGTATAGAAGCCAAAGGTTACTTAATTTTCCTCTTGATCAGTTGAGAGCTCCCATACAGGAGAAATCATCACAACAAGAAGGAAGTAGTTCTGGTAAAGAAGTAGAAGGAGCTGATCCTGTTTTAGGGAAAAAGGATGACAATAGTAAAGCTGACAGTGCCAAAACAAAAACAGCTTCTCAAAAAGATACACAGAAGGCTTTAGTGCAAACAGAAAAAGGGAGCACTGGCACAGATGCCCAGGTACATATTGAAAAGGGAAGTATAGAAAGTAAAAACATTGGATAGGCATCAAAAATTTTCACAACATATAGGATTGCAAAACAATCCTTAAGTTGACGATCCCAAAGATCAGGATGTGGAAATCATTCCTAAAAACCCCACTGGAGAAATTATGCTAAAGATAAAAGAAATCCCCCTTTTAGATATATTCTACAGTCCCAAACATAGGGCTATGGTAAGAAAACAAAGGAAAAGGAGGAGAACAGATCAAGATGCTCTTTTGGCATCACAGGGGGAATTGCTAAACGTTGTTTATAAAAATGCTGAGGTGTATCCATATCAGGATATCACCAAATTGTCTCAGTATACTGGTGCATGTAGTGCTGCCACTATAGATAAAGCTTCCGAAGTTTCACAGCTAGTAAAACAAAAGGATATGCAAATTACTATGTTTGAAAAACAGGTTGCAGGTGATCGGCAAAAGATAATTCAGTTGGAACAGCGGGTACAGGATGCAGAACTCAGAGCTAAAGAAATAGAAGAGCAACTCAACCTTGAAGAGAAAAATATTGATGAACAAGCCTTGAGCAAACAACAGGAGTTGACTCAAGAAGCAGAAAAGCTACAAAATCTTTTACAAAATGAGAGAAATTCAAATGTTGAACAGGAAAAAATGTTCCAATCAAAAATGGACAAGTTGAAGGAATATTCCAAGTTGGATCAATTCATTATTGAAGCTCTTGAAATGAAAAAACTGCTATCTCAACATTTAAATGAATTTTGTTTAAAGTTGACACAAATTGAGCATTTGTACGAAATTACATCGTCTTTGATGGATAAATCAGTCACTCTTAGGCAAGAAATTAAATATGTTGATGATAAAATTTCCGATTTTCTTTCATGGCAGGATACAAAGGAAGGAAAAAAAGCTAACCTTCCTAGAATTGAAGAGAGACAAAAGGAAATTCTATTTATGGAATGGGAACAACAGTTAATGAAATTAGAAAGAGCCACATCAAGGGCTAAAATTTTAATGAATAATACAACACAATTGATCAATGACAGCCTGTACGCTACGAATTTGATCTCAGAGTGTATTCCAAGTGAGTTACCTAAAGTAAAAGAAGTTAATTCTAGGTGGAAGCAAGAGATAATCGATAAAAATAAAACAATTAGAAAACTTCAAGGAATTTCATGGGATAATATGTCGTCTTATCTAATCAAGCCACACAGTGAACATATGGCCATCAAATTCCTTTCGAATGCTATTCAATGTATCATTCCTGAATTCTCTGATGCTACATACGCTGGACCTTTACATTAAAAAATGACTCGGCAAACATAATTCCAAGATATGCTCAATGTCTGCTAGTCTACTACAAGTTCTAAGGATTAATGAGCTAGTCTACTACAAGTTCGCATTTTAGTTTAAGATATTTTATTTTAGATAAATTGTGGGAATATTTTTAGTTATTTTGTTTTATTGAGTACCTATTTAAACCTCTTTCATGCATTTAGAAAGGGGTCCTTAATTTGTAATATTTTTTGACTTGGATATTACATTTTTGTACTAGATTTACTTCTATATTCTTTTATAAAGGGTCACATCTAGTGATTCTGTGCGGAATTATTTTTTAAGAGTTTCATTTCTGTAGGTCGGAGTTGATTTTGCGTTGTAATTTCTGGATTCTATCTATTCATTGTTAATTTCTTTTGTCATATTATATTCTCTTTTAAATTTGCTAATTTTCGAGGCTTCAATATCTTTGGGACTAGAAGGAGGGCCAAAGCTATGAATGGAAAATAAATCTAAATATGAAATCCATTGTAAGAGAAAATCAATTATAGAAATGCACATAACATCTTCAGAGTTGTAAGGAATTTGTTTCAGAAGAGTGGTTGGTTTAAGTATAAATGTGCATTTGTCTATTGGTGCTGTGTTTATAAAGTTGCACTCTCGTGAACTATGATTCAATGGTAGTGTTACAACTATGTGGACTGCTTGTTGAGCTGAAATTTGTTGAAGGTTAAGCAAAGCATATCCTACAGACTCTATCATTTGAATAGCATCAATTTTTCTCTTTTCATGTTGTTTTCATATCCTTTTGAATACATTTGTCATAGATCTGTCAACTTTGGTCATATATGAAGTGCAATATGAAACTGTAGCATATGCACTTAGAACATATTGAGAATCTGTATTTGCATTCCATAGGTGTGGAATATTGTATGCAAAGCTATTATTCCATATTTCTGATGGTTTTAGTTGCAAGAATACCATTGGTTGTGTTAATGTACTTTGTATTAATTCGATGTAAGCAGTTTCTGTTAACTGGAATTCAACTAAGAAATCTTCATGGCTAGTTAATTTGTGATAGTGTTTTTTCTCTAAGGTGCTTTGCAAAGACAAAAAATTTTCATTTATTGAACCATGTACCGTAGTAATTGGTTCAAGAATCCTTGTTCTTTTCATTGGTAGCATTGGAAATTTGTATCTACATTGTGATGATTTTCTTTTTTTATAGTTTTTGGTATGATGATGTTCATGTATCTTTGCGAGTTCTAGATCAAGGTGATTTGTGCTACATGTTATATAGTTATCCAAGAAGTTCTCAATTTCTAAGTTATTATTAATTCCATATACTAGAGCATTATCTATCAATATAGGAGAATGTTCATGTGCACTATCTCTATTTTGGAACTCAGTTACAAAGTAATAATCTAATATTTTGCCAAAAAATGTGCTATGTTGATAGATCAATTGCTTTAATGCATTTGTCTTATGTTTATAGTAATGTGTACATGTTACTGGGTCCTTCCTGACAAGATAATCAATGTTGCATTCCTCAATTGTTTCAATGTGTTTCTCTTTATTTCTATTGCTATGTAATTTAATAAGAATTTGTACTAGTGGTGTCCAAAGTTTCTTTGCACTTGTAAATGTAACAAAGAAAGTTGGAGGACCTAATTGTCGTATCATTGAAAATATATGTTTTTGCATTTGTTGATGGTAATCAGGAGAAATTCTTATGTGTTTGAAATCTATGTATTCAATGTGACTTTTTAGTAACTTTTCTAAGTTGGGCTTGTACTTAACATCTTTTGCCAACAACTTTCTTCCTTGTAATTTTCCTTTTCTTATTCATAATAAGATGCATGACATGACCTTTTCAATGAGTATTTGCATTGTCTTGAAGAACAAATTTGTGATGTCATAAGAAAAGTGACCACTGCAATGCATTAGTTCCCACTTTACTATTTCTTGGTAACGAAATATTTGTAGTATATAATCGTCACGTGGATCTCCAAATAATAGTGATATCACTATTAGTATCTATGTGATGTTTTCTTGCTAGATGGTAGTTTCAATTTCTATGTTTTCAACCATTTTTTTCCATGTATTTATTCTTCAGATTCGTATGGTGATTTGTTTACTAAGTACTATGTATCCTAGATTTTTTTTCCTCAAAGATGAGAAGAGCTTCTATAATATTTTTTGGTTTATTGAATATATCTCTATGACAATGTTTAGTAGCACAAAATACTAATTTTACTATTATATTGTATCTTTGATTTCAAAATAATAAAATAAGAGAAGCAAAGTTACAAGTAACTAGTTCCTATTTTGCATATCTCTATATTTCAAAAGTATCACTGCAAAACAAAGAAGATGCAATGTTTATTATTGTCTCTAAAAACATGAATCTCACATACAAGCTATGTATTCTAGAAATAATTTACTTTTGTATACAATAGAAAGCATGAAATACAGATTGTATGTGTCTTTATTGGTAAAGCTAATCTTGCTAGTTGTAAGTAACATAGTTATAATTACGAATATGTATGTATAGTTAGATATGCACTATAGCATAATAGAATCTTGAAGGCAACAATATGCTTCATACAAAGACAATTACTGATTCAAAGAAAAGTAGGAGAAAAAAAGGCTAACTGGGTGACAGCCTTGCAAGAATACGATATTGACATTAAACTAGCAAAGATTGTTAGAGGACAATTTTTTTGCAGATTATTAGTAGGAGCTCATAATATATCAGAAAATCAAGATCTAATGAATGCTAACTCAATGAGTCAGATAAGTGTTACAGATTCTGAATCTTAGTATGCTGATCTGATATTTTACTTGAAAAATGGGTGTGGTCCTTCTAATGTCAGCTATAAGAATAAACGCGCTTTTAGATTAAAAGCTACTAAATATTAAATCATTGATAATGTGTTATTTAGAAAAAATTGTGATTCAATCTTACTAAGATGTCATGAAAAGATAGAGGAAAAGAAGGCTTTGCGGGAACTACACGATGGACCAGCAGGAGGTCATTTTGGAGGTAATACCATAGCCCACAAAATCATCCATGCTAGATATTATTGGCCTAGATTTTTTAAAGATTCTTATGATTATGTGAGAAAGTGCAACATTTTCCAAACTACTAGTGGAAGGCAGAGGAAGCCAGCTTTTCCTCTACAGCCATTAAACATTGAAGAACCATTTGAGGAATGGGGGCTTTATATTATTGGTGAAATAACTCCTCATTCTTCCAAGTAGCATAAGTACATTCTCACAGCAACAAATTACTTCACAAAATGGGTAAAATAAATTCCTCCTAAGGTAGCCAACTCTCACGTAATTATTGATTTCATCGATCAATTCATCATTACCAGGTTTGGTGTATGAATAGTTAATGGTTAAAACGTAACCCTGTCGGGACTATGAACGTTTGCTTGCAGCAGAAGCAATAGCTGTGACAATAGGATATATTACATAAGCTAAACTTGAGAAAATTCACTTAATTTATTATTATCAACTAATCAAAGCTTGAGATAACACAAAAAATGTTTTAGTCCTTGAAGAATTACAAAGAAATTGTAAGTGATTTTTATTCTTTTACATAGATTTTATTTGAATTATCTTAAGAAAAGTTTTCATTATCTTTAGAAATTTTTACTTACTTGAAATATAGTATTCATTTAATTTTTTCAGAGATAATTGTTTCTTCCCCAATTGTTGTACTGTACAACAACCCTCCCCATTTTTAAATTTTTAGAATAAATTCCATTTAAAAATAATTCCCCTTTTTATATCTTTTCCATAAATAAAAATATGCATATCACATTTTATTCACAAAGTTTACAAGTTTTAAAAAACTTACCCATCTTATGATTTAGAAGACCTTTTAACATATTTCGAATATATTAGAAAAATTTTATACTTAGAAATGTGTTAAAATGAACAATAAATCACAATCGAAAATTTGTAAAATTTATTTTAAAGAGTTGTTATTGCTTTGAGAAGTTCCGATGTGATCGTGCTCAATCGCAATCGCACTTCGGAATAATATTAAGTATTTCACTTTTTCTATTTATAACAATGCGATGCGATTTATCGCAATCGCGTCTTGAGAAAAAGATTAAACATTGCATTAGTCTCATTGCAAAATTTCGATGCGATTTCACTCAATTGCAATTGATTTTTTGTGTTAATTCGATGTACGCAGTTTATACTTAGAAATATGTTAAAATGAATAGTAAATCACAATCGGAAATTCAGAAAAAGTTCTTTTAGAGAGTTGTTATTTCTTTGAGAAGTTTTGATGCGATCGGGCACAATCGTAATCGCATTTTGGAATAATATTAAGTATTGCACTTTTACTATTTATAACAATGCGATGGGATTTATCACAATCGCATCTCGGGAAAAATATTAAACATTGCATTCCTCTCATTGCAAAATTCCGATGCGATTGTGGTTAATCGCAATTCGATTTTTGGAGATAGATTGTAACAGTCCACTTCATTTTAAATCTCCAATGCGATCGAAATTTGTAAAAAACGTTTTCACTAAAACAAATCGGCATGAATCATATTCTATTTATCTTGCGCACCATTGAAAGCTTGCGATGCGATTGTTATTTTACCTTTATATTTATTCATCGCATCGCAAAAGATCAAAAGTGAATTTTAACATTTATTACAAGGATTCGCCGATCTCTGATTTCTACGTGGCTTCTCTAGAGGTTTATCACACACATTATAAAAATACCATTTACTACCTTGTGAGCATGCGATATACCACTACGTTTTTGTAACATCATCATTTTGCAATAAATATTTGAAATTATATGATATAATATTACAGAATAGTAGTGTATACAAGCAATAACAGAGAATGCAATTATAGAAATTTAAAATTTCAATTAAGTTATGTTCTAAATAAACTTTATCATTTTTGTATTATTATTTATTTTAATTATAAAAAATTTAAAAAAATATTTTAAAAAAATTAATTGTAAAAAATTGTTAGGATTGAAATTTGTTGAAATGCTAAATAAATCTAATACAAATAATAATACTTTAAATTGTTATTTTTTAAAAATAATTTTAGTAATTGGGATTATGTTAAATAGTTATAGTGAATAATTCTTATTTTTCTAATTCAGATTCAAATTTTTACCAATTACATGATAAACATTAATATGTTGATGATTATTACTTAAATTAGTTATATTTCAACTAACCTATACCATTTTTGTATATATGTAGATTAACTTCACAGTTTGACAGTTTTCAAACTCCACACCTCTAAGATATTTCAACCATGAGTATTAATTGTACTGTGGCTAATTATATCAATTTAATGGTTTTGATATTTCTCGGTATCTTATCTCATTAAGTATTTCGTGCCAATTTTTATGGCCCTATTACTTCTGTTCAACTTGCTATTTTAACTAATTCGCTTTTCGTTTCCTGTGCATAGAAATGCATCTGAGTCTGGGCAGTTCACTCTATTAGTGTCTTACGGAAGCTTGTCCATTGAAGGTTATAAACTTTTCCAATTAATATGACATTAACAACGTTCAAGTCTTGCCACATTAACTTTACTTTTCAAATATGCTTTATTCTGAATGTAGTATAGTTGAAACCATAGGTAATAAAAATAAGGTTATAAGCCCATAGGTAATTATATAAATACTTTTATCGTAAGTCGAGACGAGTAAATTAAGTTATGTTTGTACTATATATTGTACACTGACGAAAGAAGCTGATCCCCGAGGTACTTGACATCAGTGCTAAACTTCTCTAGACTAACCCGCAGTCATATATAGCATTACTAAGTACACATCAGCCACATGCTAATAAGAACATCATAAATAAAATTGTGATGCATGGAGATTTTATTACTTGTATGATTAGAAGTTGCAAATAGAACATATGGATAACACCTTAAAATTGGAATCTATCAAGTTTAAAATTCTCAACCATAGATTAACTAATTATAAGTATATTATAGTTAAAAAAATAAGTTTTTATTTACGTTAATTATAATTCAATACTTAATAAATATATATATAGTAGATATTTATTTTGTTCAATTTGCCACTTCTCTTTAAATTATTTGTGCTAATAGTTTGTTTATTTATTATTTTATATTATTATGTTTATTTATTATTTTATACTATTAAATATTGAACTGCAATTTCAAAATACTCTTAATTTATATAATTTTTATTAATGTAAATTTAGTGAATTATGATAAATAAATATAATAAATTATTTTTTAAAATAAGTTTCCACTTAAATTATTATTATCAATTATTTTTTCCTATAATATTAAGATATGATGAAGTTCTTATAAATTTAATTTGCATAATATCTATACATCTTATATACTATATATATATATATATATATATATATATATATATATTTTAAAATAAATATTCAATTTTATTTTTAGTACTTGCTACTTAGTTTAATTTAATTACTAATTTATTTCGTATTGTTATTATGTAATTGGTATTGGTTAAATGTACTTAATATTTAACTTGTTTCGGACCGTTGTTAAAACACAAATTAAGCTTAAAAAAGAAATTAGGCTGGGGATATTGTTTAGCCTTCATTAAATTATAAATAGTGATTAATATATTTTTTCCTTTCCTATGAAATTTGATTAAAAACGCTTTTAAGAACCATTGGATCCAGGTCATTAAATAATTTATTAGAAAACATAAATTACAGATTTATCTTTGTCTGATTCGAGAATTACATTAAAGTAAATCCACATCAAACCTACATGCTCCTACATGAAAAGATTTGGTTGACTGATCCCATGCATGCCAATAAGCATCAGACCCCATATAACTTATTCATTAGCAATATATTGCTCCAGTTACATTACTATGTAGGAATTGAATAGAATTACAGAGAATTAAATGTGGTAGAATAAATATTTCAATTTGTAATGTCATCCACATAGTTTTGACTTGCTGCTCCAAATTATTGAATTTTGGTATGTGGAGTTGTTTAGTTTTCATTACATTATAAATTAGTTATTAATATATTTTCTACTCGGTTGATAATTTTAAGAACCATTGTATTCACATCATTAAATAATTTATTAAAGAACACAAATTAAAGATTTATCTCTTCTCGCTTCGAGGATTACATTAAACTAAATCCATGTCGAATCTACATTTATCATCAGTCATTTCTTGATTGTACAAATGCTCATAGCTGCCCACCTATACTGCTGCGAAAACCATCATGAAACAATAAAACTCAAATATCAATGTTATTAACTATACATAGAATCATTATTAACAATAAGGTTTTTCACATCGAATATGTAATTTATCATATCCATTATGCAAGTGCAGATCTGAGTTGGAGGATCTAGTCGATGTCACAGACATCCCATGTAGATCTCTTGATATCAACAACCATTAATTCAAAATTAAATAGCATAAAATTATGGCAGTTGTACCATTTTCTACTTTTCAGTTGTTACATTGCTTGAAGCTTTGTAAATCTTATTTCCTCTCTTTAGATTTCATGTTCTTGACCGTCAAAATATTTTTATTCTGCTCAACACATCTGCAACTAGATTTATCGTGCAAATCGACACTGTGCAAGCAAGCTTTGGCAAGTCAGGATAGAACTGTTCACTTCCGGTTGCAAGGTTTGCTAAGCATAATTTCTCTTACTCTTTCACGTAATTCTATATATTAAAATCGCTTTCTTGCTTTGATTCTGAGTGCAAAGTGGATGATATTCTACCTACAATTTACATATTATGCACTGTGTTTTTAAATGATAGCATATGGAACATAGATAATTGCAATTCCATTAAAATTTGATAAAGTTGGTACGTCTTACAAATATCATTTCTTTTTAACAAATTTACAAAGTTCCTAAAATTAATTCTCAAGATTATGTCATACAGAGAAAACATAGAAAACAGAATTTTGTTAGGTCTCTAGGATGAGAATACCATTTGTATTAGCCTCAGAGGATTCAAAGTCATTTCCCTTGGAACAACTTTGTTTAATAAAGCCTCCGTTCATTAAAAAATGTAGATTATCATCATCATCATTTTCTGAATCAAATTCCACTTCATTTGTAGCTTCGGCTCATGAAAAAGGATTTGATTTGAGATTATGCAACTTCGACATCTCATCATGTCCGATATTGGGGGAGTCGTCCTTCTTCGAAGAAGCTTATCCGTTTGCAGTATTAACAACTTTGTTTACTAAAGCGTCTATTCATTAAAAAATGTAGATTATTATCATCATCATTTTCTGAATCAAATTTCACTTCATTTGTAGCTTCAGTGTTAGCAGCTCAAAAACTATGTTCTTGTTCATAGAACAACATATTAGCACGATTATTATAATTTCTATGTAGAAGGACTTCGACCTTGACTTTATGATGCAAAATTGGAAGATCTCCAATACAAAGTTTCTAGACGTTAAATAACATCGAAAGGTGTGCAAAGATGAAACAAATATTAAATGTGATGACAATAGGAGAGAGAAAATAAATACTTCTATTCCTTAACAATAAAAATTTCTATTACAATGTCTTCCTCTCACAGAGGGTTTTACAAAATAGTGACTGCTGCAAGACACAGCTGATTGTTCATCATTTTAGAAAGTATTTGGAGCACAAAAAACTGAAGATAAAAAATGGAATAGTGAAAACAGAAGTAGCTAATAGAACATATGCAAATCCAAGGGTAGTTAATATAGTCCCAAAAAAAAAACTCTATGAAAGAAATTAAAGTTCAAGCTATTTTGTGGTCATTGGTATCCTCGAAAAAATTATTGCATGTTGTGCATATTATGGAGGCAAGAAAATACAAGCACCTTAGTTGAAAGTTAGTCAGAATTAATCTTTAAACAATTGTTTCGATAATACCAGACACCTAACAAGAGTCATTAGTTTAATTTATTGACTAAAAGCAATACTAGGAGCAGTCAAAACAGAAGTAGCAAGTAGAACAGATGCAAAGGCAAGGGTAGTTTATAGGTTATGTAGTTCTAGCTTAGTGAGAATAGTGCTTGTTACACTATAATATAGATATTTATAGAAAATTAGAGTAGCTACCCAAATAGTCACATTAGTCTTATTGCTATGGACCTTTGGTGGTGGTAGTCTTAGTCCCATGCCCTAAGTTATTATTATAGGATCTTAGAGATTTCATATAGTATAAATCAAGTTTTTTCTATGTCATCTGTTATTCACATTATCCTGCACAAGTTACTATGTCTCAACTTCTGGTATTGCTCTTATTCTTTAGTCAATTGATACCTTTGGATAGTTAATTTGTTGTTTTTTTTCTTGATGTTTTAGAAAATTTAGGTGCCACTTGCTGCATTGAATGCAATATATGAATTTGGAATGATGGAATGTAGTGACATGCAACTTTCAAAGACGCTACAAAAACTAATAGCAGAAGAAGACACCGCTAATATCAAAATAGACTATAGAAACAAAGCAACGAAGAAAACAAGTGTTGGATACTTTGCATGTAGACCTTGTAAGAAGTGGTTTAGCTGCAGCTTCAAATGGTGCAAATGTTGTTGTTGTATGTAGTACATTTGTTAATATGAAAAAAAATAATAAGCAGTTGTCAAAGCTCAACACGAAGGAAATCAAAGAAAAAAACAAATAGTCAATACTTTAAATCTAGATGTCATACTAGGTCGTATAGATATGACTTCAGATGATCCAAATGTCGTTGTTGTATATACCATCATTGTTAATGTCCATAGAACAATGTCTGGTTGTTAGCAATCATCATAGAATACATTTATTCGTCATTGAAATGAATATTTTGTCTTATCACAAAAAGTGGTGTAAGCACCAAATTTTCAAAATATAATGATAGAATTAGTCCATATTATGTTGACCTATCTTGTCCAATATTTACTACGTTGACTTGCAAGTACATGCTTTGGTGTGATAAAGTTGGGACTTGCATAAGGAATGAATGCTTTGTAATAACTAAGTTGCTTCTCACGTTTGGCTATTTGTATGAAGCATATTGTTGCCTTCAAGTATCTAACTGTACATACATATTCGTAATTACAACTATGTTGCTTACAACTAGCAAGATTAGCTTTACTAGTCAAGATACATAGAATCTGTATTTCATGATTTCTATTGTGTAGAAAAATCAATTATTTCTAGAATACATAGCTTGTATGTGAGATTCATGTTTTCAGAGACAATAATCAACTTTGCATCTTATTTTTTTTGCAGTGATACTTTTGAAATACAAAGAGATGCAAAATAGGAACTAGTTACTTGCAACTTTTCTTCTCTTATTTTACTGTTTTGAAATAAAAGATACAATATAATAGTAAAATTAGTATTTTGTGCTAGTAAAAATTATAATAGAGATATATTCAATAAAGAAAAAAATATTATAGAATCTCTTCTGATCTTTGAGGAAAAAAAATCTAAGATACATAGTACTTAGTAAAAAAATCACCATACGAATCTGAAAAATAAATACATAGAAAAAAATGGTCGAAATCATAGATATTGAAAACTACCATCCAACAAAAAAACATCACATAGATACTAATATTGATATCATTTTAATGAACCATATTCTCTTTAGACTACAACAATTTGCATATACTCCTAAAGATTGTTTGTTCAATGCATTTGAAGTGCTTCAGCACTTTATTTACTCGTCTATTGAACTGCACAATGGAATAATAGACCATTTTCTCAATTGTCTACAGCGAAATGACATAGAGGCAAAAGAATCATACCAATATGAACTAGATCCTGTCATGTTATATCAACTTCATGGAATTCATGATGTTGACACATACCTTCGTAGAATGCATTTTTCTGCATCTAATAGCAATTTCCAATCTGAAATATGCCTATGGGGAGACAAATTTTGCATAAAGTGGCTATCAAAGTGGTTGAACATACCAATTGGAGTCTGGTTGCTAACAATGAAAACAAGGTATTTCTTCTTCAAACACGATCTAGATGCAATTCCACTAAACATTTTGTTTCATGATACAGATCCAATTAGTGGACATTTTTAACCCCTATTATATAAAATATTATGTAGATGTAACTTTGTGCCAAATTATTCCTTGTCACCTATTTGCAAATATCTTGAAAACCATTATGAATCCGTTTTTCATGAAATGCAAATTCATGGATTGCATATAGTAAAAAAAACTATGTCGAAATGTGCTAATAGCATGTTTACTGCAATTTGTCATTTAATAGCACTTGAATTTGATGAACAATCTCTCAGACTCTACATTGTCCAATCTTTTTGCAATGCACTAATGGCTAGGATCAACGATGCATTGAATTGTATAGAAAAACGCTTAACAAATGAAACTATACAAAGTCAAAAAATGTTTGCAGGATGGCAACAATACCTAATTAATATGGCAATGCCATATGAAAAAGGACGAGTTCAGGGAACATCATTTTGCTTCCAATGGACATTGATCATATTTAATGTAAACATACAAATATGATCATTTACCAGTAAAACCATTGTAAATTACTACCAATCAAAAACAAATTTCAACCAAACGTACAACATATTATCATTTGAAACAAGTACATCACACATTCATTATGAACCATTACTATCAAATCAAAATACAAATCGGTGCAATTTGCAACATAGAATAGTACAAATGCACGAAAACACCAACAATAGAATAAACTTGCGCAATTTGAAACAAATGATACGTACAAATGACCCAAATAAAATTGGAAAAAATAGCAATAAAATAGAAAATAAAAATTGCTCATCACGAAAAAGTACTCCCATAGAAATTTACAAACGACAAATCGAAGACACGCCAAAAATCAAATGTCCAATATGCAAGACATTGCAATTTCAAAAGAAAATCTCAAGAATTGGACTTGAATTAGAAAAAATGTACATAAACATATCTAGAAAACAAAAGACATTTCATTTAAATATCATTTGTCGATCTTGCAAAACAGCACTTGCAAATGCAAAGTTGCCTCGCTTTGCAACACCTGAACAAATACGACGTAACAAGCCATTGCAAACTGTAACAATACTTTTAGAGCTTGAGGAAAGACTTGTTGCATTGAGAATTCCCTTTGCACAAATAAGACAATGTGGGAAGAAGCGATCACAAATGGGCTTAGTTGGTTCAATAATCAATGTACCTGTCCAAATGGACATTGTCCAGAAAGCATGTCCACAATCCATAAACAATACAATCAGAATTTCTATTGCATTAAAACGATGACTAGAATACAAGAATGCATATAAAACAGGAAAAGTGTGTGTGCATATTGTCATGAGAGCACCTAAAGAACTATGTTCTCGAAATTTGTATAAAACTGAAAACATTTCCATTAATAGAAATTGGAATCATATACTTGAATTGGAAAATAAAGGTAATAAATCCGATGATGACAACAGCAAAAGTGAAACTGATAGCATTTCAGAAAGTGAAAGGCCAACTGAAACCTTGGTACATGGATTCATAGCTTCACAACAAATTCATGATTTATAAGACAAGCTTATTGAAATAGCACCAGCTGAGGGACAATGAACACTTGGGATATTCAAAGACAAACATGTAGAGGAAATGAGTTTCCCAACACTATTATTTAGAAATCCACGTGACGATGATATACTACAAAGATTTCGTTACCAAGAAATAGTAAAATGGGAATTAATGCATTGGAGTGGTCACTTTTCCTATCACATCACAAATTTGTTCTTCAAGACAATGTGAATACTCATTCAAAATTTCATGTCATGCATCTCAGTGCAAATAAGAAAAGAAAAATTACAAGGAAGAAAGTTGTTAGCCAAAGATGTTAAGTACAAGCCCAACTTAGAAAAGTTACTAAAAATTCATATTGGATACATATATATCAAACACATAAGAATTTCTCCTCATTACCATCAACAAATGCAGAAGCATATATTTGCAATGATACGACAATTAGGTCCTCCAACTTTCTTTGTTACATTTACAAGTGCAGAGCATCTTTGGACACCACTAGTACAAACTCTTACTAAATTACATAACAATATAAATAAAGAGAAATACATTGAAACAATTGAGGAATGCAACATTGATTATCTTTTTAGGAAGGACCTCGTAATATGTACACATTATTATAGACATAATACAAATGCATTGAAGCAATTGATCTGTCAATATAACACATTCTTTGGCAAAATATTAGATTACTACTTTGTAACTGAGTTCCAAAATAGAGGTAGTGCACATGAAGATGCTCTTATATGGATAGAAAATGCTCCAGTACATGGAATTAATACTAACTAAGAAATTGAAAACTTCTTGGATAACTATATAACTTGTAGCACAAATCACCTTGATCCAGAACTCGCAAAGATACATGAACATCATCATACCAAAAGCTGTAAAAAACGAAAATCATCCCAGTGTAGATACAAATTTCCAATGCTACCAATGAAAAGAAAAAAGATTCTTGAACCAATTACTTCGGCACATGGCTCAATAAATGAAAAAGTTTTGTCCTTGCAAAGCACCTTAGAGCAAAAATACTATGACAAATCAACTAGTCATGAATATTTCTTAGATGAATTCCAGTTAACAGAAACTAATTACATCAAATTAATACAAGGAACATTAACACAACCAATGGTACTCTTGCAATGAAAACCATTAGAAATATGGAATAATAGCTTTGCATACAATATGCCACACCTATGGAATGCAAATACAGATGCCCAATATGTTCTAAATGCATATGCTGCAACTTCATATTGCACTTCATATATGACCAAAGTTGACAGATATATGACAAATGCATTCAAAAGGATACGAAAAGAACATGAAAAGAGAAAAATTGATGATATTCAAATGATACGGTCTCTAGGCAATGCTTTTCTTAACCTTCAACAAATTTTAGCTCAACAAGCAGTCTACATAGCTCTATCACTACCATTGAATCTTACTTCAAGAGAATGCAACTTTATAAACACAACACCAATATACGAACGCACATTTATACTTAAACCAACTACTCTTCTAAGACAAATTCCTGACAACTCTGAAGATGTTATGTGCAGTTCTATAATTGATTACTATATCAATAGGCCTAATTTTATTAAGCATATATGTTTAGCCGAATTTGTATCAAAGTATAGGAAATATGGAAAACCAATATCAAAAAGAAAAAAATAAAAAGTGATTTGATTCATTAAATACAAAAAACACATTTACTATGAAAACTATTACAGAGAAAAACTTTTGCTATATTTTCCATTCGGAAACAATGAAAATGAACTAAAGCAAGACTGCTCTACATGGAAAAGTGCATACATTTTGTAGAAGAACACAATAAAGAACAATGAAACTAAGTTCACATATAACATGAACAAGAAATGGGGTGATTTGGAAGAAGCAATTCAAAAAATTGATAGCATCACCGCAACTTCTAATCATACAATAAAAAAACCTAGAATATCTGATGATGTTACTGAGAAGTATGACTTGGCTAAAGATTTGAAATTTCCCCAATGAAATGAGAAAAAAAGACATCTTAACATTGGTTTTCAATTTACAGAACATCCATTTATGCTTAGCAATGAAGAGTACTACAAGATTAGGAGAATGCTAAATAAAGAACAACAAGCAATACTCAAAGACATTGCAATGAAAAAACGAAAGAACATAGACAAAGCATTCTACTTATTTTTGACTGGAGGAGCTGGTACTGGAAAAACATTCACCGCAAAAGAAATATTCCAAATTCTCATGCGCATCTACAATGAGCATTACAATACAGATCCTTTGAAACCAAAAGGTTTGATATTAGCATACACAGGTAAAGCTGCATATAATGCAGGTGGAGTTACAATTCATTCTGCATTGTTAATGCCTTTCAACAAATCTAGTTTTATTCCACTTAGCAACGATGTATTAGACAACTTAACAAAACTGTACGAAGAATTTTAAGGGTTGTTCTCATTGATGAAGTATCTGTAATTGGAAGTTTTTTTCTATATCAAATTGATGATCGACTAAGAAACATTAAGGAAAATCAAACAAAATACTTTGGAAACATTGATATCATATTTTGTGGCGACTTGTACCAAGCACAACCTATACAAGATTAACTAATATTTGAACAACCTACAATAATAAAGCAACCAATAACATATGACTTTTGGAAAGAACATGTAAAGAACTATGAATTTCAGATTGCAATGCGTCAAACAAATGAAAAATTCATTAGCATTTTGAATAGGATGCATTTAAATAATCAAACAGAAGATGATTTGAATTACCTAAATAGACATTGTATTCGAAATGCTCCTAATGATCCTACTTTCCCCTATCTATTTTTTAGGATTAAAGATGTAGCATTACATAACAAGAAAATGTTTTCTATTGTTCCTGGTGATGAAATTGTAATTAATGCAATTGATTACAAAGAAGAAAACCATGGACCCATACCATCTCATGCACAAATAGAAACATTGCCTTCACAAATTGTCCTAAAACTTAACATGCTAGTTGAAATATATGTAGGAAAATATGACTTACAAGATGGTCTAGTCAACAGTGCAGATGGTATTATTAAAGCATATGTAAAATTAGACAACTTTGATGTAATATGGATCAAATTCTATGATGAAAATGTTAGCCGTCAACAAGCACATAAATTTTCTTTTCTATTTAGCAAAGAAATTTCTATTGATTAGACTCCCATACTGCGCACAACAAAGCCAGTTTCTGTATTAGAAAAAACAGGCAACTTGAAAATAAGAAAACAATTCCCAATCCAACTAGCATGTGCACGTACAATACACAGATCACAAGGCTTGACACTAGACAATCTTGCATTTGATCCTTTAGGAATACGACGCCATGGATTAGTATATATAGCTCTTTCTCGTGTGAGAAACATAGAATCATTGTATTTTCTTAGTCCACTTAAGAAACAAAACTTCCAAATTCAACACAAAATTTCTGTTGAAATGGAACATTTACACAGAAACGCAAAGTGGCAACTAGACTACAACTATTCATTATTAGAAACAAAAGCATATATTTTAATTCTTTCTCTAAACACTCGCAGTTTACAAATACATCTTGATGATTTGTTAAATTACTATAATATAATGCAATCTAACATCCTATGTTTACAAGAAACACATTTGAATAATTCGATGCTTCTAAAAAGACTTGCAACATTCAATTGCATATCAAGTCATAGTAAACATGGTTTTCTAATTTTTATTAAAAAGCATATAAAGATCTTGAACCATATTCATTTTGAAGAAAAAAACATTGAAGCTACACTAGCAAATCTGCTTCTTCATGACATCGATATCATAGTTGTGAATGTCGATGTTGCACCATATGCAACATTGAACAATACATTGGATCTTATTTCAAAATCACTATGCAAAATACATTCAAATAAAAAAATAGTGATTTTCAGTGATTTCAACATCAATATGCTTGAAAGCAACAACAAAACAAACAAACTAAGATCATATATGCACAAGTACAACCTTAATTTTATTTTAGAGACAAATAACAATCAACAATTATCAATCATTGATCACATATGGTCAAACATAACTTGTAGCTATAAGACTTTCAGATTAGATACATATTGGAGCGACCATGATACTATTTGTCTCATCATTGAAGACAAAAATGCAACACAAATACAGTGCAAACAAAAGTATTCTAATGCTTTTTTCTAGTCAATAGTATCATAGCCTCTTAAATACTATGACTTTGAATTATAATTGTATGTCTTGTAGATTACTATAGCTTTCTACAATGAGTCAAATAGGCAAAGACAAGTCACAAAATGAAATAAACACATCCAGGTTTGCTTACTACACTAAACTTACATACCCTTCAATGCATATGTATAGATATATCTCTATGTTTAACTATTTATTTCTTTCTACAAAACTATTGCAAGACCTATTCTTATATCACTAGTGCTGACTTCTATAGCACTGTTCTTCATATAGAATTATACTATGCATCAATAATTTATTTCTCAACCATCATAGAATTCATTTTAATTCTTGAATTTTTCTTCCAACCCATTGTAATATTTTAATGTACAAATGAGACACGTCCCATTGCAAATTGAAAATTATATATAATCACTTTGGAGTTATCTAACAATAAACATCACAGAATACTGAATCTTATTCTCTACAGTATTTTAGCACTACAACACAATTTATTTCCCTTTTCATCATCTCAATAATGTACCATGCTTAAACTTGACAATCATCACCAATTTCTTATTTACATCAGAACTGTTACATGCATAATTCTATGAATCCCAGTCTTCTTATTCTTTTTTTCTTGTCAACCTTTAATTCTTTTTCCTCACCCTTCTCTAGAAACTTGTCAAGCTTCCTGTTCACTTTACATTTGAATCCTTTTTTACTAAGATCTCCTCCAATTTCCCATGTTGCTTCTTTTCAACCTCTAAATTTCCATAAACATAATGTCAAATACAAATTAAATTGCTTCAAAAATTATAACTCCATTTCAGTTACATCAAACTAAATTATTTCATAATCCATATGCATCTTAATCCACATTATGCAATTTGAACAAAATGTATCCAATCTCATCATTATTTCTCTTAATACCCCTATCATCTTTGAAATTTTATATATACATTTTTTTTTTGGTTTCTTTTGTCCTGTGGTGTTTCTATGTTATTTTTCGTCGAGTAGTACAACAAACTCAAATGACATATATCTTTATCAACATATTTATTCTGTAAACTACCAACTACCCATAATAAGTAACAACATTGGAAAGTGAGCTTGATCAAGAAACACATCCAGACTTGCTTATTACGCCCAAATTACTTAGTCTTTGATGCATATGTAACTGTTTTCATGCCAATCAGTAGTACCTGAACTTTCATACATCTGTACTAGATGCATTTACACGTTTCTATAGTACTGGAATTGAGTCATTTTTTCTATCAGCGAAAAAAACTTTTAATATTTGCAACTAAGATCAGTATATATCTTTATTGCACCAATAGAATTTTCTGAATTTAATATTGTATAGTTTATAAGTATTCCATTATCCAAGTTTTTAAATGCAGTTAATATTTCTCTCAATAACTAATATTCAGTTTCTAGTACAATATACAATAACCTTATACTTTTTTTTTTAATTCTTAGTTATTAAAATTTACTAAACACTTCGTGGTTGTGTTCAAGCGCATGATTCAATGGCATTGCATCTTTTTCATCTCGCAATTCTGGACAACAACCTACAATAGACAAATAACAAAAAATATCAAGTCCAACTGAATCAGACAAGTAAGTAAACTTGAAACAAATTCTTATACGTACCATTCACATAACATTCATAATTATCACCAATATATTTTACTTCTAATTGTTTCTTTTGCCACATCAAAATCATCAATACACAGATCAAAAGAAACATATTTAGCTCCAGTTACCATTGAAGAACTAAAAATTCGCAAAACTAAAAGAATGTTCAATGGAGATGTTATGGTTATCTATAGAACATATCTTGATAAAGTCCATATAGCACGACCAATACTACATGCAGATTTGACATATGCCAAAGGAATCATGACAATCACATTGTCCATATCGACTGAGCTTATTGAACAACATGGCCAAAAAATATCACCAGGAAGAGCAATATCTATTAAAAATTTTAAAGTTCTTCCCAAAACAAATTATGACTGCAATGATTGTGATTGGATTCTGCTGCTAATTGAACTAAGCATCGTACAGAACATACCAACAATTTGCAAAGAATAAAAATTCATTCCAGATACAACAATAAAACACCTTATAACAAATACAGAAACATATCCAATTGGAACGATTGCAGCAGCTGTCACAGTTGCATGGAAAGTTGGTTTCCAATATACATTGCAAATTAAAGATGGAAATTTTGATGAAAATAGAGCAACGGTAACATAAATTACTTTGTAATGTTTTTATATTGCTAGTTCCATCCTACATTTCAATTCAGTTTCAAAAAAAAAAAAAAAAAATTGTGTTCTTTTGCAAGTGCAGTTATTTAAAACATTTGCACCGCTCTATGAGGAAATTGAGCAAGAATTGCAAAAAGGCCATCTTCCAATTATGTTATTCAAAAAAATAACAAACATGAAAGAACTTAAGGACATAACACTTCGAACAGCACAAGCTACATTAATCACAAAATTGAATGCAGAAGCAGCATAAGAACTCAGAAAATTGAACCCTCCAACATTCTCTGTAAGTACAAATGAAACAGTACCTCTACTACTCAATATGAAATTGTTTCCCCATCTGTTTCTATTTGACATATACTAATTGTCCTCCTCTATGAATAGATAAAAGGAACATTGACAATTGCAAGCATTTACTCTACGCCATTTGAACCAGTTTGTGTTGAATGCAATTCACCAATACCAGCCTCTACAATGATAGAGGAGAATATAGTTGATTGCCTAAAGTTCAATAAAAATTCATCCTTTTCCTATTCACAGTGTCTTAATTTCATAATCAAGTCCAACAACACCAATTTTCAATGTTGCATCTGAAGCAAATTCCTCTTGAAACAGTTACTTCCCAACCTAGCGCATATGTCTTTTCAAGACTATGTTAAAAGCAAACAAGCAACAATGTATATGCTATGCGATTTCAAAATCAATGGTACATTTACAATAAACGAAGAAAATGAGAGCCAATCTATTGACAGAAATGAAATCCCTACCAAGGCTAGGTATACTTATAATTACTCTTCATCTTTCAACAAAAAATCAGATATATGAAATTTAAATTATGCTATCCAAAATAGCAAGATTTGTACTAATTTTTCCCTTTTCTTTGCAACACTAGCACTTCTTCAAACATTGGCTACAATAGAATCACATAGTAATCCAGAAATCAGTGCAAAGTTCTTCTCAATTTTTGTACAAGATTTTACTTCTCAAATCTGCCTTTCTCAAAGTACAGTATGTCTGCAACATTTTGCTAGAACAAGAATGTTTTCATAGAACGATTACAAACAAAAATCACTAGTTATAGTTAGAGTGTTTCTTCTACCTATTCACAAATACTTTCAGACTTAATATATGTATATTTAAGAAATATAGATTTTCCATTTGACGTTTACAAATGTTTTCAGATTTCATACATATATGTTCAATGAATAGAACCTATGTTTACAATTTGACATTACATATATAAATGTTATAAATCTATTTAAAAATTTCCTGAAACAAATATTTGTGCAGACATGATCCCTGGGCCACTTCCAGTCTTCTGTCTTTTTTTTTATTGGTTTTGTAAAAATTGTAATTTACATCTGGAACATTAATTCATCTCTGTAAAAGAGGGAGAGGCACTAATATTATTTGTCCATACGATGTGCACTACATGTATCCGCCTCTGCAAACGAAGCAATGACATTAATTTTTTATATATTGTTATGTATCAACTTTGAACAACATCTCTCAATTTGGGAAATATTGTTATGGTAACAGAAATAGTAAATCGCCATTTCTAAGTTTATGCTTCCTTAGCTTATAAGTTCATATTTTTTTTTGCAGATTATTATATTCAGTGTTAATAGTAATGCACAAAATTCTATGTCTAAACACTGTACTAAGACTAAAGTTAGTCTTATATTCCCTGCTCTTCGCCTGATCATGACCATATTTTGTCGTCATGCACTACAAAATAGTGAAAAAAACAATACACACTCTGTGTTTTTTTTTGTTTTAAGAAAAATAAACAGTAAAAAAAAATTACATACCATCTTTCGCACTCTGGTATGCTTTCAAAATAAAAACATTATAGTCTATTACAATAGCCTCTCAGGATTCTTACTTTATATATGCCACACATATTAAAACATAAAATGAAAACTATATGAAATGAAACTAAACTAAAATTTGTAGGGCCTATTACAAATGCGCTTTGTATATATTTAAAACAATACAACAAACCAAATGTTGTAAAACCTTTTGTCACGTCATAAAAACATTAAAACATTTCATTTGTGCATATACCGTCAGACTTGAAAAGAGATTAAATCCACTTCATAAACTACATTGGGTCTGAAACATAATATTACAAAGCAGCCAATACAAAAATTTCGGATGCCGATTGAAACGCGAACCCACGATCAACTATTAACTGCACCATATAACATAGATTAGGTCTGTACTTATAACATAAAAAATGGTTCAAATAAAAAACTATGATGCCGATTGTTAATCGTACCCGAGTTCAAATATTAGCTACGGCCTATAATATGCATTGGGTCCGGTTCCTTTAACTGTTCAATTGGGCCACAAATAAAACGCTCCCGATACGTTTCAAATTGCGATACAATATGATAATTCCACGTGGTCTTGTCGACCGACGGACCTTGGCTTAAGTAGAGGCCCATTCTTATATGAAATAGCATGTGATGTGTTTTTCACTAACAATAATTATTTTTTAATTAATATTTTTGTTCAATATTGAAATATATATATTTTTATTAACATTTTTGAATT
Source organism: Pinus albicaulis (assembly GCA_034641835.2). Lineage (NCBI taxonomy): Eukaryota > Viridiplantae > Streptophyta > Pinopsida > Pinales > Pinaceae > Pinus > Pinus albicaulis. The sequence goes on along the minus strand of CM076577.1, from coordinate 731,540,675 downwards.
ATTCAATAGACTCATTATTTAATTTATTTAATATAAATAATATAATATTATGGCACATAGACTAGAAATAACTTCTCATCACAATAAATAAATACGATAACATTCAAAATTCTAGATATTTTGTAAGAGTAAAAGTGTGTTCTCTTATAAATCATTAACTAATTATGCTAGATAATATGCTTTTTTTAATATTATTGATAAATAAACTTACATTTACCAACAATCCCTCATAATAATTGTTTCCATTACTAATTTCACAATAATAACTAATTGCCATATTTTTTTTGTAAGTTTAGTAGGTCCGTACTATTTTCTATTTATATAAAAAAACAGGCATATTAGATACAAAAATTAGACATCAACCTTCCCGAAGGAAACCAAGTCTATTGGCCATCTGAGTGCATTGTACGCCATCCAAAACATGTACTTCCTTAGATTCCTACAAAGAGTCTTTAGCTAAATAATATTAGAGTTTACTAATACTAACAGTGACATAATGCATGAAGAAAGTTAATAGCTAAAAAAACTGAATTTGGCTACTCTAGTCATCATCTAACTCCACTGGGGTCAGATCTTTAACACTGGAACCTGGCATGTCAACTTGTTGGATGGCCTTAATTTCCTTCTCCATTCTGCCAAGACAAGCATACTAATGTAGTTAACACAGGTTGATTTCCAGGATGCTTTTGTTAATCTCTGCCAGGGTGGAGATTGCCTTGGGATCCCCTCCTACTTCCTGAACTGAAGTATTGGCCTTAACCAGCAAGCATTTTACTAACCAGTAGGTTTTGATTAAGTGATGAAACAATGAGATTCTCCCTCAGGTATGCCCAGGGTCAATAATCACATGCTGTAGTTCTTTCGCTACCATATCATCCTCTTCTTCAATTTTGGTTCTAACTTCCGTCTCCCATCCGTTAATTAGAGATTTTATAAAACAGGGTTTTTCCTCTAAGTATACCTAAAATAAGGGCTCCATGAGCTCTCTACTAGATTTCCTGCCTCTCTTGGCTGGCGAACTTGAGATTTTTTCCTTGGCTTTATCCATATTGACCTCTCTGCCCCTATTTTTCTTCACCATATTTGGATGTCGGACTAAGAGGAAGACGATAACCACTGAAGAAACAACATGATAGAAAATACCAAAACAGTTAATGAACAAAACATACAATTGACAATGGTTGAGGAAGGTAGTTGAGGGATAGCGATCGTGAGCCCCATGATGCTTCAATAGACTATAAGCATTCCTCCCACCCCCTTTTCCTTCTTACCTAAATTGCTACCTACCCCAGTCCAGAGCAGAGGAAGATTAATAGGAAAATGTAACCAGGGGGCATGGAAAAACAAACAATTGTCCTCTTCCCGTCGCAATCCTTGCCATTTGGCACCCCGATTGGGGAAACTAATTCCAATATTTAAAAAGTAAATATAAACATATTTATTTTTTGCAAATATTTCTATAATTTGTGAAATATTTTTATTATTATTTAAATAAAACTATATTGATTGAAAAATCCAAATCACATTAAATTTACTTAAATTTAAATTATAATATGTTTATTATTCTAAAAATAGATATAAATCTATTTTTAATTTTAAAATTATTAATTAAATTTTAATTGTAATAACTAATTTTATTATTTAGAAAGTTATTTTTATTTATTTAAAATACTCTCATTATTTATTTATTTATTTAAAATAATATTATATATATAGTTGTAGTTTTTGTTGGTATATTGGATCACCTAATGTTATAAAGTGTTTGAATACACTAATTACATCAAGAAAATATGGATGAAATTTAGGTTGATGGCCAGCTTTCATAAATACCTAAATATAATTAAAAATATATAATATTTATAAAACTAAAAAATTATAAAAATTATAATATTTTAATATTTTTTTTATTTACATTTATAAGGTGTTTGTTGTCTTTAGAAGCAATTTATATTTTGTAAGGAGAGATGTGTAGGCATAGATATTTGTAAAATTTAACATTTAAAATTAATATGTGGTAGTCTTACTTTGGCACGTACTAATAAATCGAGATGTGAATTGGATAAGTAAATTGCTTACCTAGGGAGAAGAACTTGCATAAATTTAGGTGATTTCTCCAGCCTTAACAAGAATTAGAATAGGCTTGAAACCGACTCTTATATACGATAGGTTTATTCCCTTTTAAGGCCATCCCCTTAACCACTTCCCTGTATGACCCTTGCGCTAAGACGAAGTGCCAACTCGTAAGGCACTTATTGCATCAGAGGATTGGAGCGGAATGCCTTTTTCCTTTGTAAACAAAACCCCTGATGCGATAGTGTTTTTGTTATGTTGAACCCCCACCATGATCGGAGCCGTCGATCTCCCTACGTCCGATGGCCTAGCGCTAATCGCAGTGCGCCCGTCACCCCTATCCATCCACTCCTCCGATTGCGTGCGAGCCGTCGATCTGTCTCTAGATCAGACGACGGTCATTCAATCGCATCTCCGCTCCAACCGTAGTTGGAACTTCTTGTTGTGCCACCCCTCCCTCCCTCCCGATTGCAACCCTTCGATGAGATCGCAGCCACCCGTCTCCCATGATCTAACGACCCTCAGTTAATCGCCTTCTGCAAGCGCTGGGTGCCACTATGTTAGCCCATTCCATCACATTCTCACTCATTACCTTTGTAATCCGCCTGATTTGAACATTAATATTCCATATTAAATTTTATTTCATTTCTCTGCCTAACTGCATATTGACATTCCCGCTATAGCCACAGTTCCCGCTTCTGCGTCACCACCCCACCACTCCTCCACAACATTCTTCTGCCACTGCCCTGGATTTTATAATTGGTTTGTTTTCTTATGCAGGGTACAGAGAGTGATGAATTCATTCTATTTTCCATAGTCGCAGTCACTGCTCATATTAATTGAATATTTGAGACCTAATCCCGTGGTCAAAGGAAAAGACACAGGTACAAGATAAAGAGCGAATGAATCAAGCCATATCTGCCCTCAGCATCAGCAGTACATTTTCTCATAACAGTACGCCCTCAACAGAAGTTTTCATGCCTCCCCGAGTCCCCAAAGGCCACTCCACTGACAGAAAGCTTCCAAAGACTATTAGGGCGACAATAATGTAGGTATGGAAACCGAGAAGACCTTCAGTCGCCTTACTTGCTTCAAAAGATAGAACAGACTGCCTTACAGTCAGAAAGGACTCCAAAGAAACATCTTAGGTCCCTATCGACCTGACAGAGACCTCGAACTAGACCACCAAGTACAACGCATTTCTATTAAGCAGAGTGGGCATAAGCACCATCCCCCACTTTGTCTTAATGAATATATTTAATGTGTTTAACCTACTCCTGCTATCCATTTTTCCTATAAAGAACCCCAAAGAACATTTTGTAAAGCGTTGGATTGTGTTATTGCGGATAATAGAGTATTTTGCAAAGTAGTAGGTTGGAAGGAGAAAGTTGAGACTGTAATCAGCTATTTGATCTCAGTGTATGTGACTGGTTTTGCATCAATTAATCAAGAAATTTCACAGGATCCTAGTCTATTACTACGGGTGATGTTATTCTTATCTCATTTTTATTTACATTTTTCATGTTGTTCATTGGTATTCTGGTACGCATTAGAAATATACCATAGGATTTACCCTCGCATCGTACCCTCTGTTTCTGCTCTCCCTACCTTCAATTTTTTCCCCTAAATGTGAATCTAAGAGTAAACTCATGTGACTTAACCAGCATAGTAGATTTTATTTACTACTAGTTGATGTCTGAACTCAGAGCTTGTTGCTTCGATGTTTCTTGCTGGTGTCAAAGCAGGGAAGGTTAAAGGTCCTTCTCCGATCTATAGACTCTATTTTTGTGTCAAATATTGCCTCTACTTTTCCCTTGGAACATGCTAAAGTAGACCTGGAGTTAAATGACCTCTGGTCTGATCTATAAGCTACCCCCTAGTGACCTCATTGAAATCTGCCTTTGAATATGTCCAAGCAGGTCTGGAATTAAATGACCTCTGACCTGATCTGTAGGCAGAAATTGGGTTTCTTTCCTTCTTTCACCCTCACCCTTATTGCCCCATTCCACCATCTATCTAAAAGATCCTTTAGTATAGATGACTTTCCCTTTGAAAACCTTAGTTAGTTGTTTGCATGTAATTACCTTTCATGAATCCATGGCCCAATGGATGGTAAAGACCACTTAGCCTACATTGGCTTCTAATTACTGATGGTGGACAAAAGCCTGCTCCAAACAGTCAAATTCATCCACCTGGAGACTCCACACTCCATAAATCCCAGAAGACCAAATGACTCCACTGGTAGAATACTTTGAACTGGTTGAGAAGATATAGTGACCTTCTTTGCAAAAACATGGATCCAGAAGTGGATAGAGATACAAAGCTAGATACTTTGTGTGATCAATTAACTGGAATATCACACATGTTTGGTAAAGTGCTGGAGATGTATATGGCTAATATGAATGCAAATGATGATTACTTAGAGAAGCCCATGCATTTCCCAGACCAAGAGAAAAATCCAGACCCAGATAATGAGTAGGACAGGTATGATGCTTAGTTATCTGTGGAAGATGACGAAGAAGGTAATCAGGAGGTTCCTGATGACTCACCCCTGTCTTGCACTATGCTGACTAAAAAATATCACAGCCTGATAACGAAAGCTAACAGGGAGTGTTGCATTGAGGGAACAACTGACCACATATAATATGCAAATTCTGAGGCAGAAGAAGAACCAGCACGCATGGAGGCTCCTCCTCTTGCTGATTATTCTTCTCAAATTCCACTAGAAGAGTGGCACCCTAATCATCAGGAATGGACTGAATTAGAAAGAGATAAGGAAACCTCAAAAATTCCTCAGAATTTCCCTGCAAGCACAAGTGGTGATCCCATAGAAGAGGCTCAAGAAGATATCCAGCCTCCAGGTTAGTTAGTACAAGAAACAGAGGACTCTTGTTCTTCTGTCTATGTTAATGAGCAGGACATGTATTATGCTCAAGTATTTGTGGAAGATGAGGAAGAAGGTAATCGGGAGGTGCCTGATGGCTCACCCCTGTCTTGCACTATGCTGACTAAAAAATATCACAGCCTTAGCAAAAGCTAAGAGGGAGTGTTGCATTGAGGGAACAAGTGACCACATGGAAGATGCAGAGTCTGAAGTAGAAGAAGAACCATCACGCATGGAGTCTCCTCCTCTAGCTAATTATTCTTCTCAGATTCCACTAGAAGAGTGGCACCCTGATCATCAAGAATGGACTGAATCAGAAAGAGATCAGGAAACCTTGGAAATTCCTCAGAATTTCCCTGCAAGCACAAGTGGTGATCCCACAGAAGAGGCTCATGAAGATATCCAACCTCCAGGTCAGTTAGTACAAGAAACAAAGGACTGTTGTTCTTCTCTCGATGGGAGAAGACAAAACTCTCCATTGACAGAAGAAGAGATGGACCGAATATTAAACATGCAGTCCACCTCTGAAATCCTCCATAGATCATAAACCCTTGCTCATTCATCTGTGCAGTTTGATGATAGATGACCTATCTATGATACGGATGAAGAAAGTTATGAAATCCTAGTGATAGATGAAGATTCATTGAGTCTTCACTCTGTTACTCCTCTGATCATCCATCATAGTCTCATCGAGCTCGGCACATCAGAGCAGACTACATCAAACCTCCGAGAGGACACAACTACAATATACGATGAGTCCTCTAGTTCAGAAGATGAAGGAGACACTCTCGAGAGAGAGAGTCTTCCCCTTGATCCAGTGCAAGAAGGAGAAATCCTAGTCGAAGCCTGCTTGTCAAATATTCATAACCAGCTATCTTATCATGATCCTTATGTTCATTTCCTACAAACATTTGAAGAAGGATCAAAGGTCTTTTTGAGTAGCATGTTGCAAACAGAAAGAATACTTTTCGAAGCTACTGTTGAAAAACAGAAAGAGTGGGAGCAGCCCTGCCTAACCAGCCTCCGGTCATGGGATCACTTGATGTACTAGTTGCATTGGAAGACAATGTTTGTAAGCTAGACTTATTAATATTCCAGTTAGGATAGGGTAGGTAGCAAAATATCAATAAAGCTCAGTCTGTGAGCATTTAGTCATGTGTTTTGAATCTCTACAAAGTTTTCAGTCCGTGAGCAGTTTTGTCTTTATGCCACGGTCCGCAGACCACTGCCCTGGATTTTATAATTGGTTTGTTTTATTTTGTAGGGTACACAGAGTGATGAATTCACTCTATTTTCCATAATCGTAGTCACTGCGATCCGAAACACAGAGAAGGCCATTATAGCAGTATCTTAGTCAAACAACAGAGACAGATTAAGAGGATTAAGGCATGTTAATTGAATATTTGATACCTAATCCCGTGATCAAAGGAAAAGATGCAGTTTGAAGATAAAGAGAAAATGAATCAAGCCATATCTGCTCTCACAGTGCATTGCTATTAAGCAGAGTGGGCATAAGCACCATCCCCCACTCTATCTTAATGAGTCGATTTAATGTGTATAGCCTACTCTTGCTATCCATTTTTCCTATAAAGAACCCCAAAGAACATTGTTTTGGGAGAGGATAGCAGAGTAGTTTGTAAAGTAGTAGGTTGGGAAGAGAAAGTTGAGACTGTAATCAGTTATTTGAGACTGGTTTTGCATCAATTAATCAAGAAATTTCACAGGATCCTAGTCTATTACTACGGGGGATGTTATTCTTATCTCATTGTTATTTACATTTTTCATGTTGTTCATTGGTCTTCTGGTACGCATCAGAAATATAGCATAGGATTTACCCTCGCATGGTACCCTATGTTTCTTCTCTCCCTACCTTCAATGTTTTCCACTGACTATTGTTTTTGTTTATTGGAGAGATCCGTCTCTGGGTCCAAGAGCACTAGATCATAGGGCCCCAAAGTGGTTATGATCTTGTCTCATCTTTTGGTCTTGCCAATCTGGCCAAAACATGGGAACCCCAACATATTTTTTCTTAAAAATTGAATTAAAAATAAAAAAGTTATCAAATAAATTCCACCTTTTATTTCAGTACTAAAAGTATTATTAGTACTAAGTTAGAAATAAAAATATTATTAGTACTAATTTATAAAAAGCAATCATTGATAAGCAACAGGTAGTAGTTACTCTGTCATACTCATATTAATCCCAAAAATAAGCTAAGCATATGTAGTAGATCTAATCTACACAAAAAATGCATATGCTCATGGGTCGTCCTAGTAATTATCAATTGTTTACCATCATCAACACAAAATTTATCTTATTATAATTTAGATAGATTTAAACTACTACTAAATAGCACATAAACTTTTAATTTTTACTTCGATTTAATTATATTTAAACTAAATTAAGCAGCAACTTTATTACAAAGAAAATACTAATAGATATATCTGATTACCTAGACTCACAAGAAAAATACCTCAATTTACCATTTACTAAAAAATCTAAATTTATTAGATTGTAAACCTTAACACTTTAAACTAAACTAAACAACAACTTTATTAGAAAGCAAATCCTCAAAAACATGTTGAAACTAAAATTGCAACATTTCTATATTTGCATTAAGAAATAGGCAGTATCTACTCTGTCATACTTATATTAATGCCAAAAAAATCTAAGCATATGTAGCATATCTAATCTATACATCAAATGCATATGCTCATGGGTCATGCTAGTAATTATCAATTGGTTACCATCATCAACACAAAAATTGTTTTACTATAATTTAGATAGATTTAAACTACCACTATATAGCGCACAAATACTTATTTTTTACTTTAATTTAGCTATATTTAAACTAAAATAAATGAAAAATTTATTAAAAAAAAAATCCTCATAGACATCCTTTAATTCAAATGGCAACATTTATCAAATCCTCATAGACATGCTCAAACTCAAATTTCAACAAATATTTCTAATTTAATTTTAACTATACTTTATTACAAAACAAATCTTCATAAACATCCTCAAACTCAAATTGTAACATCTCTATGATTACATTAAGCAACATGTAATAGCTGTAATAGCTATCCATAGACATTTTCCAACATCACATTGCAACATTACTATATTTAAACTAAGTGGCAGGTAGTCGCTACTTGTAGCCTTGTTTAAAAAATAAATTGTTATATATAACAAACATTAAATTTAACATTATAAAATAATAATTGTTACAATTAGCTAAGAGGTGGAATACCTTACATAAAAATGAAAACATAATGCTTTCAAATATGTGCACAAGGATGATGTGTGGAAGGAAGGAACATAAAACTCTGCACTTCAGACTAAAGGTTTTTATTCCTAATATTTTACTATTAAATAATGAGTATATTTTGTTCACAATAACACTAAAGAAAGTGCTAGAATTATATGATATTGTTAATAATATTTTTTTCACAAACAATGTGTATCTTTGTATTTTATTTTGTTGCAAGAGAAGTTTGCATTATTTTTCATATAATATAGAGGTATTTCTTTCTGATCAAGGAGATTAATTTTCATATTCTTCACCACGAGCTTTGTTTATGACATTTTCTCTTGAAGTAGGCATATGTGTGGAAGCATTGATAAAGCCCATTGTGGGGAGGTAGCTTTAAAACACCCTAGTCAATGCAAAGGACACACATTTTTAAAATAGAGCCTAGACAAACGGTGCACCTATACGATATTATTGGTATTTTTTTAATTATAGGTAATGCTTTTATCGCGAGTATTTTAGTATTGAATAATCCATAGTTTTTGTTAGCAATATTTTAGTTATATGTAATGCAAATTTTGTATTCCCGAATATCAATAGTCAATTTAGTAATGATTTAACTATTTTAGGATGCAAAGAAACAATAACGACATTAATTTTTAGATCGTTGGGCACAAGATTTGTTTATGGTTACCTTGATGAAATTAGACACCTACGTGGAAGTGCAGAGGAATTACATTTTGATGTGGAATATTTCAAGCTTTCATTGTGTGGATATGTGCAGTTCGCACTAAGGACTTTTGCCTATGAATAATAAATGAAAAATAATTCAAAACTAATATACAATGTTGCACAATCATTTCATAACCAATATACAATACTAGTTTCCGTTGATCGAATTTAATGTTGCATATTGTACTCGCTATTTTGTAATATAACATTACTATTTATAACATAATTTATTATCGAATTACTGTAATGATAAAATTAATTTACAAATTGTTGGAAGATTTTTTTTTTTTTTTTTATGGTCAAGTTACGTTAACTGTGCATTATTTGGCAGTGGTTTTTTCAATTTTAACCAAAGTTTTGAGAAAAATTCTCATATTTCTATTTTTTCATATATTAAAAAACAATTATCATTTTTTTAATAAATGCTATTTATACTTTCTGATTCGATGCCAAGCTTTGTTTATGGTTATCTTTCTGAAATTATGCACATGTTCAGAAGTGGTGAAAATTTTGATTGTGCGGATGAGGCTTGGAAGCATTCATTGCTGGAATCTCTGGACTCCCCATTGAAGGTTTTTAGATGTAATATTTTAGTATTAAATAATCCATATTTATTTTCTGCAATAACATCAAGGCAAGTAGTGGACCCATACAATAATATTGCTAATATTTTAATTATAAATAATGCTTTTATTGCTAATATTTTAGTATTAAATAATCAATATTTTCTCTTGGAAATATTTTAACTATAAATAATGTGTATGTTTGTATTCCCAAATATTAGTAGACAATTTAGTATAGGTTGCACTGATTGCAACGAAAATTGGATCATTGAGCACAAGCTTTGTTATGGTTATTTTGTTGAAATTAGGAAGATGTGCAGAAATAGAAAGGAAGTCCATTTTGTTGAGGAATCTTTCAAGATTTTATTTTGTGAACCTCTACATTCCTCACTAAAGGATTTTGTATATTTTTTCTCGAAATATATGCATAAGTGCATAGTCTTACCACAGAAAAGTTTAAAATTGATGTAGAATATCAACTTTAAGTTATCAAATTTAATATCACATATTATGCCCATTATTTATGTAATATAACGTTAGTGTTTATAATATATTTAATTGTGTAATTATTGAATATTTTTCCTAGGTAGTTGTAAGGGGCAATGTGGTTGAAATTAAAGGCCCATCTCAAAAGGGTTAGATGATCCATGTAGAGCTCTATTTCCACCAGTAAAACAAAATAGTTGTAAACCTTCAATTCCACACCTACAAACAATGCACCAACACATAACCCATACAATATTTTGTAAGAAAATTTATAGTTATGTGAATTGGCCTGGTTTCATTTCTTCGATGCAATACTCAATATAGTTTGAATGGTAATCTTTTACTAAATAGTTTTAGAATTATTTCTATTATGTTGTGCCTATATGAAAATGAAACATGGAAACAGATAGTGTTACTCAACAATATTTTCCTGCTGATGTTCAGAGAAAAGTGGCTTTTGGCAGTGCAATGATCCTGCAAGTTTTCTTAATGCTAAAAGTTTTGTTAGAATGTTCTAGAGTTCACAATCGAGTATTTTGTTGTGAAAAATTCCTTATAATAGTTTTGGAATGCTAAATTTTAGCTTAAAATAAAATGAAAGAAACGATATAAATCTATAAATCGTTACATAATTACTTTTTTTTTTTGTTTTTACAAAATCGGTTGCTATTACTATTCAAAAAAAGGGGAGACGAAGCTTTGGTGTTACAAGCTGTGATACATAGGGAGAAATAAAGATTGTGGTGATGGTAACTGCTACAACCCTTTTTCTTCTAACTTTCTTAAAAAAATGAAATACAGAGGGTGCATAGATTCGATTGAAATGAAACAGTAAAGAGATAAATTTGCAGGACATGCTTAGTAAATATTTATATGGCTGATCTGGCGGGCAGTGGAGTCTTCGGGATTGGCATCTGCTCGCTGATTTCTTAAATTTTTAGAAATGGAACTTGGTGCGGTATTCTTTTCCACCATATACTTCATAATTTCAATTGATTCTTGAGCATGGGTGCATTTGTTGGAGAGGTCTTTGAACTATTCCTGTAGAGAGGATACCCTGTGATGGAATAAATTGAGATCGGCTTCATGCCTCTCAATAGCCATCTTAGCTTGGTATTGAAGCTTATCATCTAGGATCTTCTAATGGGCTCAAATTTTCTCCAGTTCGACTTGGAGGTCTGGATAATGTAAAAAGTCTTCACTCCTCACCATTCTGGGAAGAAAATACAAGGTTCCAGTATTCAAGAACTGTAACTGGGAATAAGGGAGGATGGAGCGCTGCTTCAGGCTACTGAGGACAAAGTAGAGGAACAGGGAGGCAATGGGACAGAGGGGCGGAAGGTGCACCAATTGAAATACAAATGAGGGATCGGCTTGGCACAGAGAGAAGGGAAAAAGAGCTCCACAGTAGAGCAGTGAAAGGAGGGGAGTGAAGGTTAGGAAGGTTAGGAGGGTATATAAGAAGGGAGGGAAAATAAATGGAAGGCGATGAAGGCCAAAGGAAGTCACGAGAAAGCAGAGGAAAAATGCACGTGAAGGATCGGGTAGAACAGAGTCCTCAATAGGGGATTTCAAGTAAGGAAGAAAAAAATTTAAGGAAGGAGAGAAGGGATTCGAAATAATTGCAGAGGAGATAACAAAAGGACCAAATGCAGGCTCACATGGCACAGGGATCCATCTCCGTCTTGAGGTAATGATGAGAAAGGCACGCCAGGTCCAAGGTGTACAAAGTCCTCTGCTGGGGATCTGGAAAAGATTATGCAAATTCATGGAAGATGGATTTGGAAATCGACATCATTATAGGAGAGGCACCCTACAGTTTTTTTACAGGCCCAGTTGGCATGTAGGTCTGCCTCCTTGTTGAGGTTGTGAATAATATGGCAGAAGCTAGTACCTTGCATATTTACGATAAGTGATTGGCTCTGCTGGTGATTTGTTGAAGAGCCACATTGTAAGCCAAGCGTTTATGGATCATAATGATGATAATAATAGCTGAATCACCGAAGACCATGGTGTTGGTTATGCGAAGGTTTTGCAGTTGTGATATACCTTGGTACAAGGCGAGAGCTTCGGCCCTGTTATTGGAAAGAGAACCTAGTCCCCATTCAAAGGAAGAAATAATGATACCATATTCATTGCAAATGATACCACCAGCCCCAGCCACGCTCGTATTGGACTTAGACACGCCATCGAAGAATAGGGAAGGCATTTTGTGACTTTTTAACCAAGTGATGAAATCCTCCTCACTCAGTCGAATTTTCCAACTGTTATTGGGGATATTCCATTGATTGATGAGGGCGCTGCTGCTTTTGATGTTATTATTTTTGTCCAATAGGTAGCTTATGAAGTTTCTCTCTGCAACACATAGATCCTTATAATCAATTTTGTTTGCTTGACTCTTAGTTGAGATGGTTTCAAGAGTAAGGCTTCCAGCCTTACTACAAATATTCCTGAAATTAGTTTCTTTATCCTTGAAAACTTTTCGATTTCGAGCCAGCCATATATTTGAGAGAGATGTGTAGGGGAGAGTATCCCAGACTCTTTTGGCTATACTATTCTTTTTACGTTTCCAGGGTTATCATTTCTTCCATAAGCCCAGAGCTTCAATAATGGAGCTGTGTGAGCTCCATGGGAGATGAGAGTTAGGAGTGAGCTCCTTCCAACAGTTGGTGGCAAAGGAAAATTCTATAAAGATATGCTGAATAGTTTCTTCAACATCTTGGAAGCTTGGGCAGCGAGAGGGACCAATCACACCTCGAATGGTTTTTAAATTTTCTGGGGTTAAGATTTTTCCTTTAAGAAAAGTCCAAATGAAGACTTTGATCTTAGGGAGGGCCGCAGATCTCCAAGATACTTTCCATATTAACCATATGGATGTGGGGTATTCCATATTGCAAAGAGTTTGATAAGCTACTTTAATAGTGTAGGTCGATCCTGAGGAATCCCAACAAAATTCATCTTCGTTGTCTTGTTAAATAGGAGAAATGCCATGGAGATGAGTTTGGAGGCCTGCAAGATGCACCTCTAAGTAGGCAGGGACTTCAGGAAATCGCCACCCAGTCCATAGGAGAGATTGAGCATCCCAGTTTGAGATCTGATTTAGACTATGCAACCCCATGTTACTGAGATAGGCTAAAATATGGTGAGTTCCCTGATTGCTATTAATGGGGGGCTGCCCCATAATTCTATCCACCCCAATGCTGATATTGCTGCCACCATTTGGCACTTTCGACACATTTTGTGCTAGAAACAAAATAGTTTTTTTACAAAGCCCCCGGATTCTGGTACAAGCTTTATTGGGGATAGCTTGGTCAAGAAGGTGCTGCCTGGAAGTATTGAAGTATTTAATTTCTAGAACACGCTTCCACCAAGCATGCTTTCCACTAATTAGTCTCCGAACAATCTTTCCACCAAAAGCCAGATTTAGAAGCTTTGGAGAACGGATACCCAAACCTCCATGCTCCTGATCTTGGATGACATGTCTCCAGTTTATGAGATTGTATTTTATTTTCTCACTTTTACCCCCTTGCGAGAGAAATTTTCGAATGATGGCCTCCACTTTATGATGGAAGATGGCAGGGTCTTGAAGAAGGGTAAATTGCTATAAAGGAAAGGAAGAGAGACCAAATTTGAGGAGAATGAGGCAACCAACAAGATTGAGCCAAGAAGAGCCCCAATGCTGCCCTTTTATTTTCATTTTTTCAATGATAATGTCCCATACTTCAGCCTTCAGAGGACCTATTCTCACAGGCATGCCCAGATAAGAAAAATTCCCCCATTCCAACTTTCAAGGGACCCCAAAAATGTTGGCAATGTTGTGCAGAAACTGAGCTAAAGTATTCCATCCATAAATACAACTTTTAAGATGATTGATCATGCCTCTAGAGTAGCTCATTAATCTATCTAAGAGGCTTTTGAAATGATGAGAAATGATGTTGGAGGCACCACCCATTAGTAGTGTATCATCTGCGAAGTGAGAGTGGTTCATGTTTTTGACTCCATTACCAAACCTAATGCCAATGATAAGCCTGACTCGACGCTTGTGATCCAGGGCGTTATTGAAGGACTCAACCATTAAAATGAACAGATAAGGAGATAAGGGACAACCTTGTCTTAATCCATGAGATGATTGAAATGAGGGGGCTGGCCTACCGTTGATGAGGGGGGAGATCCAAGGACCAGAAATGCAAGATTTAAAAAGGTCAAGGAAGGAGGGGTCAAATCCCATTTTTTTAAGGACAACAATAAGGAAAGAGTGCCTAACCCGGCCGATGGCATTGGCCAAATCAAGCTTTAGGATAAAGCCTTTTTCTTTGCGAGAGAGGCTAGAATGGATTGCCTCTTGAACAAGAACGATGGAGTCAGATATTTGTATATTTGACATGAAACATCCTTGGTTCTCAAAAATGAGAGTATGAAGAGGGGGTTTAAGGTGCAATGAAAGGATTTTGGTCATAATTTTATAAGAGGAGTTACAAAGAGAAACGGGATGAAATCTATAGAAAGATGAGGATCGATTTTCTTTGGGAATGAGGGCGAGGTGAGTGGCATTGGTATAGCCTCCAATTTTTCTCCTGTGCTGGGCCCATTGTATCATTTTGACCAAATATTTATTAATGATTCCCCAATATGTCTTGTAAAAACTAATAGATAAGCCATCTCGGCCCGTAGCTTTATCTGGATGTAGGGTCCATACTACTCTTTGGATCTCTGTTTCTTCAATTTTCCTATTGAGAAGATCATTTATTTCCTCATTGACCATAGTGGGAAGGTACTGGAGGAAATTAGAGTACTCTTCATCGCCTCTCATCTCAGTGAGAAAGTCTTGAAAGTTTGCAGAGGCAGCTTTTTTGATTGCTTCTTGATCAGAATGGGGATGGCCTTCTGCATCTATAACGGAATTTATATTGTTCCGAATTTTCCTAACGGAGGCCTGTTTGTTTGTCACCTCCTTATAGCCAGAGTTGTCTCGATTTAATGCACCATTTTTCCTCCTCCTCTCTGTTGGCGCGGTAAAGCTGACAGTAAAGATCATTTTCAAGTGCACGATGTTCATGGATGAGCCCAGTTTTTTCAATTTTTTCATGCATGCCTTCAAATCTTCTCTTTATATCTCATTTAATCCTCTCTTGTTCTTTGTAATGGAATTTCACCCATTCCTTGAGAGTGATTTTAGAGCTCTTTAGTTTGTTTTCCCATATGAATACAGGTGATACTTCTATATGTTGGATCCAAGTATACCGGACAATTTGATTGGCTTCAAGAATATTGTTCCATAGAGGACCGTATTTAAAAGGAATAGGCCCTAAAGGGTGATGATCTTCAAGAGTGAGCATAATTGGGTAATGATCAGAAGTAGAAAAGGGAAGCACGAGGGCTGAAACCGTAAATAAAGATGATAGGAAGGAGATATCCACAAGAATTTTTTCTAGCCTCTCCATGATATTGTCCTTCCCAATTCTTCGGTTACTCCAAGTAAATATGCGATTTTTAGGAACTATATCTACCAATTCATGCTCCTACATGATGCCTTCAAGCTAAGCCCTAAATGGATCTTGGGTGAAACATCCTCCTCTGTTTTCATTGGAATGAATTATGAGATTAAAATCTCCTCCTATTATTATATTATTGTTCTCTTCTTCATCAATATCAGCCTTGATAGAATTCCAACACTGTTCTTTATCTCTGTAATGATTTGGGACATAAACATTGTAGATGGCTATTTTTTTGTTGTCTCCGAATTTCTCTAATATGACTTTGATCCAGTTATGATTGATTATGTTGCCATTAAGTCTCCATTCACTATTGTTCCAAAGCGTAACTAAGCCCCCAGAAGCCCCTCTTGATTTAGAAAGAAGGCCTTCATACTACTTGAACTTATCAATTATTTCTTTCATTTCTGGTTTCCCTTGCTTAGTTTATTGTAAGAGAAGGATTCCTGGTTTCTCGTGATTTATCATATCTTTGAGGGAAATTTTTTTGGAGGGGTGCCCTAATCCCCTATTGTTCTAAGAAAGGACTTTCATCATTGAGTACAGGTGGTACGAAGGGTTGCTCACCCTCCTTGATCCTTAGGCCCTGCCTCTTTACTACTTTGACCCAAAATGTAGGTTTCTATGGGGTTTTGGGTGCCCATTGCAATGTCGTTTTGAGAATTTTCATCCCTTTGTTGCTTCATGGATATCCTTCTAGACCCTTTATTTTTATGAGGCTCAAGGTTTGCACCATGCTCTTTCGAAGAGTTCCTAGTAGCACGAATGGAGGGGGGGTCAGGAGCAGAGGGAGGATCCCGAAGGGGTGGAGAGGAGAAATGGGCTTCAGGTTGAGAGAGATAGATGGAGAGAGGAGGATCATCAACGGGAGGTGAAATGGAGGAAAAGGGGTTCGAAGATTCCAGGGCGGTATTGGGGGGGGGAAGTCAAGACAGAGGGTGCTGAAGGTTGGATTAGGGGGTCCTGGGAAGAAGGGGAGGAGGAGGAGGATAAGGGATTGGATTGAAGATGAGCGGAGGATGAGTTAGCCTTAGGGTTAGAGGCAGTCTTATTTTTTTTAAACGTTTCCCGTTGTGCATCTTGATCAGGGCTTTCAACATCAATTACTTTAGTACAACGATTTGCAAAGTGGCCATATTCATGACATACCTTACATTTGAATGGGATATGCTCGTAATCCAGCTGCTGAATATTGGTCCAATCATCCACTTTGAGCTTGATGGCCTCTGGGAGACCTTTACCAAGGTCTACCTCAACACAGTTCCTGGCACAGGCTTTCATGTTTTCCTTTTGTTCACTACGATCAATGAATTTTCCGATGGCATTCCCAATGGCACGAACCGATTCTTCTCCCCAAAAGTGGAGGGGAAGGTGAGGGAGGCGAACCCAAAACAGAACCACGCTGGGCACATCCAGCTGGGGATCGAAGTCTAGGGTCCATTTGTTCATATACAGACCTTTAGATTCCATGAAATGAGGCCCATTCCTAAATATTAAATCCTTTTCTTATTTGGATTTGAAGTGAAAAGTGAAATACCCTTTCCCACAAAAACGAATGGAGATTTTTCCATTAATTTTATCGGCCCAGTTTCACTCAACCCATTGTTGCACCGTCTTCGGAGAGGGCCAATGCCCAGTAAATTGCCCAATAATTCCATTTTTAGCTAGAGAAAGAGTGGCCATGCAAGGAAGAGATGGAGGAAGAATGACTTCCTGCAGACCCTCGAGTTTCTTTACAAATTTAGATATCGCAGGTTGAGGCCTCTAAGGCGGCAGAGATTTAAGAAGGGCGGAGAAAGCTAGTTGAGCAGCGGAAGCCTTCGGGGAAGAGCTCGGAGGGGCCATGCTAGTAGAAGGAGGGGAGAAAATGACAAGGGCATTGGCTCAGCCAAGCACGGCCACAGCAGCATGCCACCTAGAACATCTCCGAGTGCAGCAGCAGAGGTCAACCCCTATGGAAAAATGATGTTGCATCTGTTACATAATTACTTATTTCATTGAATAGCTTTCATTTTTTGGATAATGCGACAAAGGAGAAAAGACAATCAAGTCATGAATTTCCATCTAGTATCTAAAATTACTTTTGCAAAGTAGAAGTTGTCCTATAAAAAAGAAAATCTACATGGTAAATGGATTCAATACACGTTATTTCAGTGAATAATTATAGAAATAATTTCTTTATTTCCAAAATAGTGTTACTTAATGAAAATATTATTTCGTTTACGATATTAATAAAATAGTATCTCAATATCGATTTGGAAAGTGTGTAATATGGATTAATCCTGAAAAAAATTCCCTAAATAGGACTATTTAAAATTGAAATTTATGTAAAATTTATATGATTTAAAGTAACATATTTTGGAAGAGTCTTTTCTGTTTAAATATCGGGAAAATCTGTACTATCCACATTGATGACGATTGCTAGTTAGTGGATAACATTAAAATCAATAGTATTTAAATGATGTTTCATAAACATAGATTTCAATTCATGATTTAGATGACTTATTACCTCTAACATATATATATATATATATATATATATATATATATATATATATATATCATGTAAACACATTTTTTCAATGTTCATTTTGTTTTAAACTCGTTAGTAACTTATAGGAGATCGAATTTTATTGTTGTTCCGAAACTATTAAGTTTTTAAGATTATTCTTTATAATTCTTTATTATATTTTTCATTGGTTACTAATAGTGAAGGGATGTCCCAAAGAAATAATGGAAGGAGAAAAGAGGAAGAGGTACATGCAGTGAGCCAAGATATATTAATGCTCAACAAAGATAACTTAATGCTTAGCAATGATATTTTAGTCCTAATTGATAAAATAGTACAAATTCATCAAATTCTTAGGCCTGTTGAAGATGGAATATATGTCATAAGAACATTCTTAGAAGAATTCTTGCAAAACATGAATGAATGAATTAATTCTTGAATATGGCAGCACATTTAGTAGAAGCATTAATGCCCAAAAATAATGGTTAATTAGTAAAGAAATCACAACCAATTATTTCTATTTGATGAAGAAATTTTGAAATTCGGTATATGCTAAAGGTTATGCATTGTAATATTCTTGAAAAAGTTAAAGAAAAAAAACATATGAAACCACTATAGATTACAAATATATGTGTAAATGAAAAATGTTTTAGAAGCTATATCATAATCTTAGTTATTTAGTTTAGAAATTTATTTCATCTTTGTTTGAAAATGACTTATTTATATATTTGGTTAAATCATGTATGTAATAGTTTTTTAAACAGGAAAACATATTGGATTAGACAACAGTTTAAACAAAGAAAATCATGATTGTAATGTAATGTCACCGGAAATTGCAATGTAAGCAATTTCTAATATTGCCTCAGTATTTATAGAACTTGCAAATTTGAGAAATCAATAAAAAAATGTAACAAACAAATAAAAAAAATAATGTAAGAAATTAAAATGCAAGAATGCAAAAAATGACATAACATAGTACAAAATATAGACCCACAACAAAAATACTTCATTGGATTAATTTTATGTACCATGTCATACTAGAATTTGCATTGTAAGAAAAAATTGTCTTGTTTACTCCGCTGATTAAATTTCTAACCTCATTCCCATGAGTATATTATATTGATCAATAATGTGACATCAAATCCCAAAATATCGAGTAAAGGAAAGAGTTTTTCGAGAAAAAAAAAGATCAATTCGAGAACGAGAAAATTTCAGGCAATGTTAGGATGCCTTGTAATGCAAGGAATGAGTATTGGGTCGTTATCGAATTTCTTAACAACATAAAAAAATAATCCTATCATTTTATATGTGTCCAACTATGTTTTGGTGATATATGGTAAGTGTGCCACGCGTCTCAAATTCGGTCAATATTTCAATAGCATCTATTTTTTGTGCACAGTATTGGTCATATGAAATTCGTCAAAGTGCATGTAATAATTTTTCCAGGTCGATGCCCTTTATATTACACTGTATTTTATATTTTTCACTCGCATGTATGATGTAGTTTAAGCGATGAAAATAAAGAAAGAAAGATTCCTCCTTGCAGTTGTTGCAATAAAGCATAGTTTTGTTCATACTTCTAGTAGTTGTAATTTGAATACTGCATCTCATGCATAAAATATTGAATGGATTCATACACACATTAATTTCTCTCACGTATCCTTGGAAATACTATAAAATTGATAAAGAAAATAAGTTATTAGTAACATTAATTCAAATGTCTTTTTTATTTCGTGTTCTTTATCTATGTCTATTTAAACTATGTGATATAAGTTACTATGGATATCCCACTTCGTGAGGAAAGAAATTTTCTTAGAATGTCAACTCTCTTTCTTGTGTTCAATGAACATATGAATGTCAATTTTTAAATTTTGAAAATTCTTTCTTGTTTTTTAAATATATTTTTTGGCAAGGTGAGCGGAAAAAGTTTTGTTGCAAATCTCTTTGAATTGAAACACATGTTGAAACAAGTTTATCATGAACTTGAACCTGTTTACATATGCATCATTCTTAAAATAATATGGAGTTACATTATTCACTTATAATTTCACTATTATTATTTTTTTTACACTAAAGTATTTGTCATCTATAATGAACGAAACTATTATTACTTATAGATGTTGGGTGTATATAAGGTTCTCTTAATATTATTTCCCATGTTTGTAGAATGAGGAATATTAAACTATGTTTGTCACATCCACAAGTTTTTCTACCAATCACAATATATATTTTTTTAAATTAGAATTATCATTACTTACAACTATAATAATGATTTCCATGAAAAATGTATCATGAAAACAAAAAATCAATATGCTAGCTTACTACTGGAGAAATGAGTCCCCTTGATGTACAAATTTTTATCATATTCTGATGTTTGGTGTGCTATGGGTATCTTTATTGTCACTTATGTAATATATGGATTATTATCAACATTACCACATATTATGGAAGTTTTTAGAGGCTTCTCTTACCCTTCGTGACTGATATTTTTTAACATATAAAATAAATTTTGATGAGATTATGACTGACTACCATCGATTATACCCTTGTTTTTAATTGATACATTGCATAACAATTCTTAACTTATGTTTATGAATCCCTCTTGATGACATCTTCGCATATGCGCTACCACATTGGTTCAATTATTTAATGATGTATAATGGTTAATCCAATTTGATTATAATTCGTTTCTCTATCATTACAATTGTGTCTGTGAGATAACATTGGATAGTTTCAATATTTTTTCTTAATCACCATACATAACCTTGCTTACTGTACCTTAGTCATGCATTGGTCATATGATAACCTTTGTATCTCATTCTTAAACTTCTAAAATTGAATTCTTTGGAACTAGGTTTATTATATCTTTGCCAATACCGAGGAGATAGATTAATTTGGTGAATAATAAATTATAAGGAAATACGACCAAACATCTAGGCCCTGCATCTGTGGGGAAGAAGATACAACGATTGTAAATCAATTTCCTTAGGTCATGTGTAAGTATCCTCCAAGAATTGTCTTGTATTGGAAATTCATTGCTACAACATAGGCCAGGAGAGGAGGCTCTACACTTTTTAATTCCACCTCTTATGGATTTCTCTACCTTCCCGAGGTTACTTTCCAGTGTTTCAACTTAGCAGAGCTTCTTCTCGAAGCATTTTCTTAGGTTCAAAATCATCACCAAGTAATTTTCCTTTGTCAGAGTTTTTTTCCTTGACAATTTTTTTTCTTTTCTCGTGAACCTTATTGTCCTATTTATGGTCTCTAACTCTAGATATTATCCCTCTCTTTGGTATTACAAGGTTAAAATCTAGAAGAAGAGGCTATGTTGGAGCTATCTAGTTTCTGGCGTGACTACCTTTATAGGATTTTGAATTGGTGAGTAGAATTTTGCTTAATCTGCTTACTTCCAACATTATTTCCCTCAACCACCATATAGCCTTTCAGGGACCTTATTTTAAAGTCAACTATTGTATTATGCACATGATAGTTTTATTCTTCACATGGCATGGAGAAATTTGGAGCATCATCCTAGGTAAATTCCTCATGGGTTATGATACTCTCATTTATTTCTTCTTTACGAAGACTTACCTTCCTCTTCAAAAATTTGGTTACCATATTTGCTAATGAGTTATGGATTTTATATGCACGCTTCCTCATCATTCTGGTATGAAAATAACATAAATTATTCCTTCAAATGCTTTCTCTTGAATTCAAATTTTGAGGTGTCGATTTCTTCTTATTGTTCCCGCGTGACTTACCTTATAGACCTGCTAATTTTGTTGGCACCAGACACCATCACCATAAAATTTTACAATGTAAATCATTAAAATTAGGGTTGATTTAGAGGAGGAAACTCCTAGGGTTTTTTATTTCACTGATATGGAGGGTTAGGGTTACATTTTTGGCCTATTTTGAACCATGGTCAAATATTGCATTGTGACAAGGATTGTCTCGATATGGAAATCAATCATGGTCAACCACGTAAAACCATTGTCCAATATCACATTGTGACAAATGTTCTCTCAATATGAAAATCAATGATGGTCAAACATAGTCCAACGTCACATTTCAAGAAAAATATCAATATGAAGATTATGGGTGGTCGATCATGGTAAACCATGTTTATTTTAGGGTTTATAATAATTATCTTAAGGTTTATAATATTAATCACTTGGGTTTAATATTATTCCCTTGAGTTTATAATACCTTAGGGTTTTAGAATTGATCCCTTGAGATTATTATTCCCTTGGGTTTATAATATCAACCCCTTGGTTTTATTAATCTAAGGGTTCATATTCCTAGCGTATAATATTAACCATACGGTTTACAATGTTGATCCTCAGGTTTGATATAAATTCCATGGGCTTAGAATCATGGTCAAACATGGTCCAATTTCACATTATGCCAAACATTGTGCTAATATGAAAATAAATCGTGGTCAACCATGTTTATTTTAGGTTTTACAATAGTTATGTTAAATTTTATATATCTTGGATTTATAATGTTAATCTCTTAGGTTAAATATTATTCTCTTGAATTTATGATACCTTTGGGTCTTAGAATTGATTCCATGGGTTTATTACTCCCTTTGGTTTATAATATCAATACATTGGGTTCATATTCATAGTGTATAATATTATTCATATGGTCAATAATATTAATTGTATGGTTTGATATAAATCATGTGGGTTCGGAATCATGGTAAAACATGGGCAACGATAATCCAGTGTCACATTTTCCAAAGATTGTCTCAATATGAAAATAAACCATGGTCAACCATTGTCGAACGTCATAGAAAATCAACCATGGTAGAGCATGATCAGCCATGTTTATTTTATGGTTTATAATATTTATCTTATGGTTTTTATACCTTGGATTTATAGTATTTATCCCTTGTGTTTAATATTATTCCCTTGGGTTTATAATCCTTGGGTTGTTAGAATTAATCCCTTGTATTTCTTATTCCCTTAGGTTGATAATATCCATTGCTTCGGTATATTAATCTAAGGGTTCATATTCCTAGGGTATAATATTAATCACAGGCTTTATAATATTAGTCTTTGAGTTTTCAATATAAATCAATTTGTTTTACAGTCACGGTAAACCATGTTCCAACATCATATTGTCACAAATATTTTCGGAAAATGAAAATCAACCAATGTCACACTGTCACAATGATTGTATCAATATGAAAATCAAGTATGGTCAACCATGTTTGAACATTGAAAAATATTGTCTCAATATGAAAATCGGCCATGGAAAATTGTGGTTAATCATGATCAACCATAGTCAATAACCATGGTCATACATGAGAGATATTTTCTCTTGATACAATGCCACATTGTGACAATCATGGTCATCCATGGTCAACTGTGGTCCAACATTCCTTTGTCACAAACATTGTCTCAATATGAAAACCAACCATTTTCTACCATGGCCAACCATTTTCCAACATTGCATTATGAGAAGTGTTGTCTCAATATGAAAATCAATCATGGTTAACCACCGTCCAAATTCACATTGTGACAAATATTAGGTCAATATGAAGCTTAACCATGGTCAATCATGGTTAGCCATGTTTACTTCAGGGTTTATAATATTTTTCACGGGCTTTATATACCTTGGGTTTATAATATTAATTATGTGGGTTTAATATTATTCCCTTGGGTTTATAATACCCTGGGGTTTTAGAATTGATCGCTTGGGTTTATTAATTTAATTATTCATATTCCTAGGGTATAATATTATTCATAGGGTTTACAATATTAATCCTACGGTTTAATATAAATCCCTTGGGTTAAGAATCAGGAAAAACTGTGGTCAATGATGGTCCAATGTCACATTTTGCCAAATATGGTCTCAATAAGGATATCAACCATGGTCGACCATGGTCAAACGCCACATTATGATAAATATTGACTCAGTATGAAAATAAACAATGGAAAAGCATGGTCAACCATGTGAATTTTATGGTTTGTAATATTTATCCCTTTGATTAAATATTATTCCAGTGGGTTTATAATATAAATCCTTTGGGTTTACTAATATATGGGTTCATATTTATAGGGTATAAAATTATTCATAGGGTTTATAATATTAATCTTTGGGTTTAATATAAATCCATTTGGTTTATAATCATGGTCAACCATGGTCCAACGTCACATTATCACAAATATTTTTGCAATATGAAAACTAGTCAATGTCCCATTGTGACAACTATTGTATCGACATGAAAATAAATCATGGTCAACCATGGCCAATAACCATGGCCACATTGTCACAGAGATTTTCTCTTGGTCCAATATCACATTGTGACAAGCATGGTAATCCATAGTCAACCATGGTCCAATGTCGCATTGTGACAAAGATTGTCCCAATATTGAAATCAACCATGGTCAACGATGGCCAACCATTGTTCAGCGTCGCTTTGTGAGAAATTTTGTCTCAATATCAAATTCAATCTTGGTCAACCATATTCCAACATCACATTGTTGCAAAAATTATTTCAATATGAAAATTAACTGTGGTCAACGACGGTCAACCATGTTTAATTTAGGGTTTATAATATTTATCTAAAGTTTTACATACCATGGGTTTATATACCTTGGTTTTATTATATTAATCCCTTGGGTTTAATATTATTTCCTTGGGTTTATAGTACATTGGTGTTTTATAATTGATCCCTTGGGACTATTATTCCCTTGGGTTTATTAATCTAAGGGTTCATATTCCTAGGGTATACTATTATTCATAGGGTTTATAATATTAGTCCTATGGATTTCATATAAATTCCATAGTTTTAGAATCATGGTCAACCATGGTCAACAATTGTCTAATGTCAAATGATGCCAAAAGTTTGTGTTAATATGAAAATCAACCGTGGTCAACCATGTTTGTTTTAAGATTTATAATATTTATCCTACGTTTTGTATACCTTGTGTTTATAATATTAATAACTTCAGTTTAATATTATTCCCTTAGGTTTATAATACCTTGGAGTTTTAGAATTGATCCCTTGGATTTATTATTCCCTTCGGTTTATAATATCAATCCCTTCTATTTATTAATATAACACTACAAGGAAAATACCCTCTAGTGGATGTTTTTGAGGAACCCCTTATAAAAATACCCCAGAAATCCATTTCTAATGGAGGTTACTAGAGGAGGTTGGTGGGCGAATGTTTTTGCAGATGTTTTCTGCTCGATGCGCTTATCATCCAAAACCACACCAGTGCGCTCAAAAAGCTAAAGCACTTATGTGCACAAAACATAGGCACACTGAACACCATGCGTTCCGTACACACCCGCTCGGTGCGTCTTATTATTGTAGAGCACCAGTGCTTTACAACTCTTCCTCACTGGTGCGTCATTAAACACTGCGCCAAAGCAGAACCTGCCTGGTGTGGTATTGAGAAACCACACTCATGTCAAGACCACACTGGTGTGCCTATAAAACCTCATGCACCACTACAGGGTTAAATAAAAAAAAATATGGTAAAAAAACCACATGTTTCACCTTTCTGAGTGCTCTAGAGCTCTCAAGCACCGACGCAATTTATCCTTGTCTGAGCCGCCCTGACATCAGTGCTCCCATTGCACCCATTGCATGCACTGTTGTTGTGAATTTCCCACCAATCTCCAGCTTGAATTTTGCAAAACGGTGGCCAAATTTTCTTTTGAAAATTTTACAACCAATATGCCTCCTCGATGACCAAATTTAGAGGTATTTTTCTTGTTTTTCCACAATTAAGCTTTTTAGCGGATTAGAATTTGAAATAACCTTAAAAATAACCATTTAAAAGAAACAAAAAAAAAAATTGTCGCGTTATGCACTCGAGCCATTCAGCTCGCACTGGTAAGTGGTGCTACTTATAAAATTTACAGGCCACATCGCAACCGGTTCTAATGGTATCTGCACCGTTTCCGGGGCAGTACCAAAAGACGCACCATGTTATTTTAAAATTTCTAAAAAAGTGTGGTGCGGTCATTTAGCTGACCACATCATTGACCATGTGGAATTACGGCAACATGGTGTGTTGAAGGACATATCCGCCCCAGTGTTTGGCAACACATCGCATTTGGCATTCTAACAGGGTCAACGGTGGGGCCTGGTAAATGACCGCACCATTGACTATGTAATGAAGTCAGGAGGTCAATGCACTGACACAACTATACACGTCGGGGTGTAGATTTTAGTCAGTGCACCACACTCCTGACACCGTACATCGTCAACGGTGCTATGAAAATTTTTAGGTGCACTGCCTACGGTGCATTGAATGTCATCTGGGGCACCACACTAGGTGCGTGATAAAAAAAAGATGCACGGGTGCATGGCTGTTTTTTGTGGTGCATCGACTGTTTTGTTTTTTTTTTCCCAAAAATGTTTATATATGTATATTCCTAAATACATGTCTCATTTAATAAAAAAAAATTATTTAATATGTCAATCATTCAAGGAGAAGAGGGGAAACAAAAAGAACAACACGCAGAGCAGTATGACATGGTTCGTGTGTGGGAGGCATGAGAGAGGGAGAGAGATGTGTACTCTCACCCTATTATAGCAGCTACCCAGGGGCTCCTAAGGAAGGTGGGCCTCCGCAAGTTCTATGAGGAAGCTACTTCCCTAAAGCGCCATGGTGTGTTTTTGAAAATTTTATCTGCAAGTGGAATGCCCACTGACAGGCGTTCCAGGTTGGTCCTAACCAATGGTACACACCCACTGAGGAGGATATATATTTCATTACAGGGATATCGAGGATAGGGGTGGATTTTCCCTCATTCCCAGAGGTTCCAGCTGGCTATATAGCACGGAGTCAGTTAGTGTACTCCTAGATATACATTGGAGCAGATGTACTGTCTCCTTCAAATTTTCAGGTCGTTGGAGGTCAGTTACGTATTGGTGCATTTGGTAGTGAGGAGGTAAGGTGCCTCTCACTTTTTATTTCAAAAATTTCACACAACATGAGTGATGGGCAACACATTAGTTTCTCGATTCTATATTATGTTGATTCTTTAGTACATGAGCCATGAATTTTCAGGCGGTCTGCCATATTTTTGCTCCAATTATGTACAACCTTAGATAGATGTCATGCTCATGCACAAGGGAGGGTCAACTTCCCTTTTGCTACAGATATTTTTTGTTTATTTTTTGAGAGGTTTCCAGAGACGAGGCCTAATTTTTTTCAGTAGCCTTGTAGGCCGATGTTCGAGGCACAGACACACATGTGGGGATAGATGATGCCCAAGAGGGGCAAGACTGTGTTTGTAGTGAGGATATCGCATGATGCACTAGAGTTGCTAGACAATGTTGACAAGTTGCATCCCTTAATTATGGTTCCTTGTCCTTGTGATAGATTTGATTGGAGAGGGTGTACCAACATCCTCTTCACAGATGATGAGTTGCTAGATGATAAACATAATATTACTGATTTATTTAAATTTATTTTAACATGTTCTTTAACTTGTTTTTATTAAATTGTGTAATGAAATTGTCTAATTATTGTTGTGTACTTGTATATATTTTGCAGACATTGGGTCTTTTGATGGTGAGGACATGCTGCCACCACCACATGATCCAGGTGTGGATCTTGATGACGATCAAGGCATGCCAAATACCAAGGATCATCAAGAGGCTAGTTCAGAGAGACCTGCTCCTGCTGGTGCACCAGTACCACCTTTTGCTAAGTGAAAATGACTTGATACTAGATATAGGATGGATTTGGGCGACCAAATCAATACATTTATTATTGAGGCGGGCATCAGGCTCACTTATATCAGAGACATACACGCTGATGGTGGGCTGTTACAGATGTGGAGAGGCATGTCATGTGACATGTGCAGGCTAATGCGGCATGTTGTAGGAGCTAGGACCTTAGTTACGTGGATGAGGATCACCGCTGCACGTTATAGGCGTGGTCAAGACATAGTACATGATCGACAATCCATGAGTAGTGACTCATCATCTCATGATCATTCACCTTGAACCATGCCAGATGAGCAACCTCAACTAGCATCTAGCAGCAATAATCATGGAGATGAGGTTGGACCATCGGCCACGTCCAGTCAGTAGCCTATAGTATCCAGTAGTACTCATGATCATGAGTAGGCTGGACCATCGACTATCATGGTTGCACCATTGACTGAGAAAGCTTCGACTAGTACTGTTATTGATGTTGTACCACTAGCTTATCCATGACATTTATGTTATAGTTGTATATTTTTAACATTATATATATATATATATATATGGTCCATGTATTTTATGTTCGTGTTGCAGTTGTACTTAATTTACATGTTGGTGATCATCATGATGTGAATATTGTTAGGTCATGTTAGATATGTCCATTTAATGTGCAGCTTGCAGATAGATGTGTATGTGATAGCATGAGTTATTTGACATGATACGTATATTTGTTGTTTGTGTTGTGACGATGTTATACAATGTTAGCTGTGTTTTGTTAGATGATCATGATCATGATGATGTTAGTGAATTTTAATGTGTTTTTTAGTTGAATATGATGTTTGTACGATGGTTATCATGATCGTGATGTTTATTAATTAATTTAATATTAAATGACCATGATATTTTATGTTGTGATTTTAATTGAAGTTTAAATTTTAATTATATGTAAAATTGTATTTGTATTTCTAATTGTAATTTTAACTGTAATTGTATGTAAAATATTTGATGTAAAATTCTAATTGTAATTGTAATTTTAATTGTAGTTGTATGTAAAATTTTTGTAAATTTTTAATTGTATTAATGTGAAATGATTTTAATTGTAATTGTATGTAAAATTATAAAATTGTAAATCGTAATTTCGTGGAATTGTGAAATTCTAATTGTAAAATTGTAAATTTTTAATTGTATTAATGTGAAATGATTTTATTAAAATTTGTAAATTTGTAAATAATTGTAAGATAATAAATCTAGAATAATATGAATTTTTGTAACATAATAAAGTATAGAAAATAATGCAAATAAATTCATCTACTTTAGAATATCATTATTTTATTATGATGTTACATACCAAAAAAAAATAACTTTATACAGTACGCCATTTCTAGCGGAGATTATTGGTTTTTCTTCTTGTGCACTTATCATTATAACCCGCACCAGTGTGTCTTAGTAGTGTAGCACACTAGTTCTTCACAACTCTTATGCACCGTTGCACCATAAAACACCACGTCAAAACATAAACTACGATATTACGAAACCGCACCAGTGCGCCTATAAAACCCCATGCACCCGAACAGGGTTAAATAAAACCTCGCGCAAACCAGGTATGTCACTAAAATATCTTTTCTAAGAAGGACAATTTATTCTATAAAGTGTAGTATTGGAGTACCAGAGGGTTCGGATCGTGGGCAGGAATTTTTCCGAGGAGATGAGGATTTGAAAAGACGAGAGTTCGATTTTCAGGTGAGAAGTTTATAGAAAATAAAATGAGTGATTCAAATATAAATACAAAAAAATATTCTTATAAGGATTTAGACAACTACAGAGCTCGAGAAAGTACAAAATGAGAAAATATTTATGAAAAATCTAAGAAGGGCGGTCGAGAAATATTCGTTGAGACCAGCAGAGAGCATTTGGTTGAGGTCGTTGATAAGGCCAAGAGGTCCCATGATGGAGAAAGGGAGAGAAGAGTTGATGGCAAAGAAATACCTGTCAACGCTCAAGAGACTAGCAAGGTGAAATGGTCCTTCGAAAGAAAGGAGTCCTATTCACTAAGGGATTTCAGAGAGAGATCAATTGAGTCTTTTGAACTAACTAAGAGATCACATGAAGGTAACGATTCTCATTCTTACAAGGATTGCAGGGAAATATTGGACAGTAGAGAAACATCAATTGAGGGAGTCGATAAAGCCAAGAGGCACCATGAAGGGAAGGATTCTCATTCCCTTAAGGAAAACAGAGAAATATCAATTGACGTTGTTGATCGGATTGGTAGGTCCCATGAAGGGAATTATTCTCCAAAATGTGTTTAAAAGGAGCTGGGATTATTGTCCGAGCTTCGGTTGGCTTACATAAACTTTTACCGGTAAAGTTGACGTCGCATAAAATCACATATTCGGCTTTCAATTGAACCTGAATGGCATCTCTAACTTGTCTGAGTTGTGGTCCTGTGGATAAAGTGGAATATCACATGGAAGGTACCCAAAAATCTAAAATTTTGAAATTATAGGTGAATTAGCACTTATCAAAGAGCTAAATGTTGAACAAAATGCGAACGGGATACACTTAAGGATTCCCTGGTTCCATTTGTTATTGAAAATTATGCTCTCTCTGGATTAAACCAGTAAAATGCATGCTTGTATTATAAATGGAAATCCAGTAACCATTTCTATGGGAAGAAAAGCATAGATACCTGCAGCTACCATATCTTCACCTGCAAATAGGTTTCCCATTGGAAAAGCTAATTTAATAGCCCATTTTTTACTCCACATGTAATAAATGCATTGTCTAGTAGAAAATTAGTCTTCTTCTGCTGACAAATGCAGAATGAAGGATTCATTTTTATTGCTCCCAGAACATTCAAGATCAGTTTATCGGAAAACAAAGATCGTATAAATTTTGTTAAGATAAAGATAGAAAGCACAAAGGAGAAAAGAGGAAATTGGATGCCAAGATGGAGGAGGAACTTAGAAATGAGCAAGTAGATCATGGGGAACCTTTTCTTGTTGCAGGTTATCGAAAGGGTCAAGTTTCTTTTTTTGAAAGAAGAAGAGGTGTAGTTTTGAAAAGAAATGGCCCAAATATTTTCACAACAAAATTTACATTTCCAACATGTCTAATTTTGGTGTACACATGTAAAAGTGATTTCGGTGCCTCAACCGCAAATCGGTGCTAATGTACAGATAACCGCAGTGGTGCATTCTAGTTACTGCACACCGGTGCATTTTAGTTACTACACACCGGTGTCATGTTACCAATGGACACACAAGTGTGGTGCTATTAAGTGATGCACCGGTGATGAATAAACACAAATAACAAAAGCACAAATCCATTTTCTTTAAGTGAAAAAAGTGCCAAATTGAAAAATGGGAGGCAAAATATTTTCAAAAATCTAATTTCATAAAATAATTCTTTAAATACTAAACACTTTTCATTATTTCACTATTTTTGCAAAAATTTTCAGCCAGAGATTTGCAGGAGACATACCTGGAGCAAGAGAGCATGAGAGCACTATTGAGCAATGAAATATGTTCAAACAGAAGTATTCAGATAATCATAATCCAAAACTTTGTTGACTCAAACCCTGTAGAATAGAATTTAAAACAATCTCGTGATTAAATTTGATTATTTCTTTTACTTTTTTCTGGAGTTTTATACATTTTTACCTAAACCCTTTTTTTTTTTTGTTTCTTCCCTTTCTTCTCCCTGTTTCTGTGATTTCAGAATTAGGGCTTTTCATTTTATATTGACATCCAACCCATGGGGTGACTTGCACATTCAGATCCCAATCCATGTTGGCCCTTGTGTGAATTTTTGAAAAAAATGGATTTTTGTTTTATCAGTGCACCCTGTGTAACATAGCGCACTAGTGCACTATGTTATATAGAGCACCACACAAGTACTGTGTAATAACAAATTTAAAAATATTTTTTTTAATTAGAGCACCATATCAAAAATAGGGCACTAGTGTGCTATGTTATGAGGATAGAACCGTATGGTCTATTATATTGTTTGTGCGATGCATTTATAATACCCACACACACCGACATCGATGCATACATCATGAAAGCCACACCGGTTTCTTGAGATTTATTTTTTACCTGGAAAGTTGACAATTTATTTATAAATATATTAATGAATGATATGGTACAATTTTCAAATTGATAAATAAATGACTAACAAGAGTCAAGTAACAAAAATACCGATAACACATCAAGAAAAGAAAAAAAGGTAAGTTCCCTGTAAATTATTTACAAAAAAAATGATTTTTGAACTATATGTAAGTTTAAGTAATATTTATGTTTTACTGTGTATCATGCAGAGCCACAAAATGATGAAGCTCGACAAGATTATTTTTGATGTAGGACCAGAAGAACGTAAAATGTTGATGGAAAATTTGCAAAACGCTGAATGAGGTGAATGAAAAAATACAATAGATCCAATATGAGTTTCTTTTTTAAAATTTCATTAATAATATACTTAAAATTATTAGATAACATGTGTAAAATAGTCTATTAATTCACAACTATTTAATGTTCTATAGGGACCAACAACTTAGAAAATGAATGTTGTTCTAAGAAAAGAAAAAAAATAGAACATGCAAATGAAAATGAATTGCTCCTTAGCTCATCTGGAGTGGTGCTGCAGGTTAACGAAAGGGGGAAAAACCTTTACAAAAGTTTGAGGGATTTAGTGCAACGCATATATATACGTTCTTTCCACTTACAATACAAAAACCAATCCAATCATTCCAAGAACCAGATTTTATCTAAACTACAGGAAGAATTTCCAGAGAATTAGTCAATGAGACATGTCAGAGTTTTAATAGCAAAAACGTACAAGAACAAAAAAGAAGGAATGCAAAATTAATATTCCTTTGAATGTTTGTCTAGAATTATTTATAAATATCACTTTTGTTATATTTACTTTTCATATATCAATATAAAAATTAAATCGTTTATTGTCATGTTAAATTTTCAGGAAGACGATGAAAATCTCAAAATGTGAACGAACTGATATCAGAAATATGCCAGTAGGAATGTCCAAAAAGGTGTACAAGGAGATGGTCAAAGAAATGGTCAAAATTGCATCGCAGGGGGAGCCATCTCAACAACAATGTGCTTCAAATGTAATATGCAATCACTGAATTTTTCAATCATTAGGTACAATAAATAAAAAATTTAGCATCAAATATTAATTTTCAAGAATTTTCTTACAAAAAAGAAAAGAAAATGGAACCTATTCAGCACATAAAATAGGAATAAAAGGAAGAAAATGGTTGATATCTAAGTTTGTGAGTAATTGTTACTTCCTTATAACAACTTAACTAGATTTCATTTTTTGTATTTTTTAGTTGTTTTACAAAAATCATCATTGAATGTCTCCAAACAGGTTCTAACATACAAACAAGAACTATCAGATGAATTGATTGGCATTGTATTAAATATGGGTTGTGAGTATATGTTGGCATATCAAAAATTAATTTTGGAATTGAAAGCATCTATCGATCTTGTTTTACTTAGTTCCTCCTATAATTAATAGAACAAAAAAATCTTTTATATTAAATATATGACTTGTTATGGGGTATAAAACTTGCAAGAAACAAAGTATGGAACTATGCCAAAAGATGAAATCTTGAAAGATGGCATAGTACATGGTTTTGAAAAAATGTGTATAGTTCATGAGTCAATTGTTGCTATGGTACATCATTTTTCTTTTTGATTTACATTGATGTATATTATTTAATATTGCAATTTTCATTATTCTCACCAATTTATATAAACTCATTTCAGTTTATTTTTATTTTTTTAGATGGAAGATGAAGAAGAAGAAAACAATAAAAACTGTGAAAAAAACATTCCTGAAAATAACCCAAGTCATGGAAGTACCTCTAGCACTGACAACAGTTCAAGCAAAGAATGATGATGACTATGTTTGGATATCAAAGTAAAGCATTGTATTTTTTGAAATATTTGTCTATGAAATCAGACATTTTGTTTAATGTAATGGACATAGTGTCCCAATTGAAAGACAAAGGGATACCAATAACCGTCCCATTTTATATGACAAAGACTATCCTATTCACACACACACACACACACACACACACACACATATATATATGTTTTAATTTATTATATTTCGTTCTCCATTGTCGCTATTCCATTCTACATTGTCATTTTCAAATGCACTAATAAAAATTTAATTCATATGAATATTGTTATAAGATATATATGTGTTGACTTTTGATGAATAATGAATTTTAAAAAACCACAATAATTATGATATGATATAACAAATTAATCCAAACATCCATTCAAATACATTAATAAAATTTTAATTAATATGAATATTTTTATAAGATGTTTTGACTTTTGATGAATAATTAATTTAGAAATTTCACAATAATCGTATTGTCACAGGTCAAAGTTTCTAAAAAAATACAAAATGAACATGAGTCTGTGTCAGTTAGTGTACACTGGTGCATTTTTATGTTGCAACACACCGATGTGTTTCTATGACTTATGGGCACAACACAAATACCAAACCAATCTAAAATCTCGATACATTCTTGCGATACTGGACATCAGTGCTTTTATGTAAGACTACGCACGAGCACATTTGTACAACATATGGGCACCACAAAAATACCAATACCAATAATAAATATAGGTGTGTTTTTCTGATATGACACACTGATGTGTTTCTATTAGTCTACATATCGGTGCGTTGAGACGACCTATGGACATCGTAGAAATCCCAAGACCAATTAGTATGGCCCCTTGTGTTGTATCACCAACACTGCGCCCGGTGCGTTTTTATACCTTGACGACCTAGTGAAGGAACCTTTAACTACCCCTGGGCCACCGTATAGATGACACACACTAGTGTGTTGAGACCTTACTAGCGCACCAATGAAAAAAATATCCGTAATAACCTCCGGCCGCGCAGTTTTTTTAGTTGTGTTGAATTTCCGTTAAAATCTCCCCCAAAACCTCCATAACCATTAATAGTGTTGTAGCAATTTTTTTTTTGAAAATTTTGGCCAGTTTTTTAACACTAAAAACCTCCTTTATAACCTCCGCTAGAGGGTATTTTCCTTGTAGTGTAAGGGTTCATATTCATAGGGAATAATATTATTCATAGGGTTTATAATATTAATCGTAAATTTTGATATAAATATCGTGCGTTTAGAATCATGGTAAACCATGGTCAACGATGGTCCAATGCCACATTATGCTAAATATTGTCTCAATATGAAAATTAACCATGGTCAAGCATGGTTGAACATGCCATTGTGACAAACATTGTCTTAGTATGCAAATAAATGATAGTAAAGCATGATAAACCATGTTTATTTTAGGGTTTATAATATTTATATTAGGTTTTTGATACCTTGGGTTTATAATATCAATTTCTTGTGTTTATTAATCTAAGGGTTTATATTCCTATGGTATAATATTATTCATGGGATTTATAATATTAATATTTGGGTTTCCTATAAATCCATTGGGCTTATAATAATGGTCAATAATTGTCCAATTTCACATTTTCATAAATATTTTCTCAATATGAGAACCAATGTCACATTCTGAATATGATTGTATTAATATGAAAATGAACTATGGTCAACCATGTTCCAATGTTGCATTGTGAAAAATATTGTCTCAATATGGAAATAAACGATGGTAAATCATGGTCAACCATGGTCACATTGTGACAAAGTTTCTCTCTTTGTCGAACATCACATTGTGACAGTCATGGTCATCCATGGTAAACCATCATCCACTGTCACATTATGACAAATATTGTCTCAATATAAAAATTAACCATGGTCAACCATTGACAACCATCGTCCAGTGTCATTGTGACAAATGTTGTCTCAATATGAAAATCAATCATGGTCAACCATAGTCCAGTGTCACATGGTGACAAATATTGTGTCAATATTAAAATCAATCATGGGAAACCATGGTCCACTATGTCTATTTTATGATAATATTTTTCTCACGCTTTATATAGATTAGTTTTATAACACTAATGCCTTGGGTTTATAATACCTTGGGGTTTTGAAACTGATCTTCTGGTTTTATTATTCCCTTTGGTTTATAATATCAATCCCTTGGGGTTTATTAATCTAAGGGTTCATATTCCTAAGGTATAATACTATTCATAGGGTTTATAATATTAATCATTGGGTTTAATATAAATCCCTTGGGTTTAAAATCATGGTCAACCATTGTCAATGGTGGTTGAATTTCACGTTGTGACAATCATGGTCATCCATGGTTAACCATTTTCAATGGTGGTCCAATGTCACGTTGTGATAGTCATGGTCATCCATGGTCAACAATGGTCCAATTATGCATTGTGAAAAACATTGTCTCAATATGAAAATAAACCATTGTCAACCATGGCCAACCATTATCCAACATCGCATTGTGGAAAATGTCGTCACAATATGAAAATCAATCATTGTGAACCATAGACCAATGTTTCATTGTGACAATGATTGTGTCAATATGAAAATCAGCCATTTTGAAACATGTTTATTTTAGGGTTTATAATTTATCTTATGGCTTATATAACATGGGATTATAGTATTTATCCCTTGCGTTTAATATTATTCCCTTGTTTATAATCCATTGGGTTTTCAATTTTAATCCCTTATGTTTATTATTCGCTTGGGTTTATAACATTTATGTTAGGGTTTATATACTTTGGGTTGATAACATTGATCCCCTAGGTTTAATATTATTCCTTGGCTTTGTAATACCTTGGGTTTATCAATCTAAGATTTTATATTCCTACCATATAATATTATTTATAAGGTTTGTAATATTTATCCTACAGTTTAATATAAATGCCTTGGGTTTATAATCATAGGGTTTAATATAAATCCATGAGGTTTATAATATTCTTCATAGGGTTTGTATACATTTGGTTTATAATATGTATCCATTTGGTTTATAATCCCTTGGGTTTAAAAATGAATGAATGTAATATTATTAATATTTATTAATAAATAATATTATTAAATTTAATTAAAAATAAAAATAAAAATATTAATTAATAATATTAGTGTTGGTACTATTTTATTGCTACCCTTTTCTCTTAAAAATCCACCATTTATCTATCATTTTTCTCCATAAACTTCCCATAAGTCCATTGAAATTGATTAGTGAAGCATTATAGTTGTTATTTTGCATTAAATTTAATTTATGAGTTTTTATGTTAAAATTTGGAAATTTTCAACAAAATTACAGGATGTAGTGACTTCCTGTAATCAGTTTATGTTGTGACATGTGGCATGACAGGAACATCAAAATAGAAGGCATGGACGTGATCTAGGATTTACAAATATGGTAGAAAGTCTATTTGCCATCGAATTTGGAGTTCCTGGATATATGGTCAAAGACGGTCAAACTCGGCCTCTTTAGCAGAAAAATCAGAAGCTATAATGATGTACTTGATCTTTTGCTTGAAATTAGGAATTCTAAAACTAATTCGAACTATGTTGGAATTAGTTAAGATGAAGAAGGAACGAATATAGCCTTCTAGTTGTAAATTTTAATAAATAGGAGGATTTTGATTAGAAAGTTTAGCTAATGAAAACGTTGAAGAAATCGGACTTAAGACTGTAGAGCGTATTCCAGCACTCTGTTTTGAATGTAATAATTTCCAGAACTTAATGAAAAGCAGAATTTTACCAATCACAGTGTTTACGAGTTAAAGGTTTATCATTTGAAGTTATCAAAGTGTGCCATCAGTGCGTGGAAGGGCCCTACGTAAAGATTGGTACACTTTCTTTTACGTTTTATGTTTCATAGAGTTTAGTTTTTCAGATCTGAACAACGTATTTCATTTCATTGCTTGTGAGTTCATTCATTTAATTAGAAGTTCTTGAAATTGTTGTTAATTTATGGTTCATAGCAATAGCTTGAAGATTCGATTGCAGAATTATTGAAACAATCCTTGTAAAAGGTGTAATCGAGCATTGGATTTCAAAATATCTCTATGAACTCTGTTTGTTTTTATGAATTTGATTTCTAGAATGTTCAGTGTGTTATCTTAAAGGAGTTTTTGTGAAACATATCCTCGTAAGAGGATTGAAAAGCTCATATTAGAAACACTCTGTTTTTAAGATCAGTAGATTAAAATTTGATAATATAAGTGTTTAAATTGTGAAAAGGAAACATATTTTAACCTCTTGTAAAGGAGTACTGAAGCCTGTCACAATTAGACATTT
Source organism: Pinus albicaulis (assembly GCA_034641835.2). Classification (NCBI taxonomy): domain Eukaryota; kingdom Viridiplantae; phylum Streptophyta; class Pinopsida; order Pinales; family Pinaceae; genus Pinus; species Pinus albicaulis. The sequence continues at coordinate 731,502,758 of CM076577.1, read as the reverse complement.
ATTTAAACATATAGAACAGAACCTTTTAGGTCTAAAAATATTAGATGTGCCTCTAAGACTACTGACCCTGGTCGACATTAAATGAGTCTAATCTAGAATCCTAGATTAGTCGTTACATTTTGGCGCCGTTGCTGGGGAGGCGCAACTAGAGGAGTTCTAAAAAAAAAAACTCAAAACAAACAAAAACAAACAAAAACATAGATTTAATTTTAATTTTAGAAGTCATGTTTACATATGTCTAGACCTAGGGATGATAAAGGCAGATTTATAAAAAACCCCCATCCAAGAACTAACCCACCATTAGGAGCAGATCCTTTAGAAAGAATTGAACACACAACACCAGCTGGGAAAGTCACTGTACAAGAACTAGAGGATAAACAGAAATCAGGCCAAAGACTTACACTTATAGAACGACAAATTCTATTAGCATATGAAACAAAGAAGAAACACTTTCCTGAATCCTCTACAACAAGAGAAGGCATCAAAACAACTCAACAATCTCTCCTTGAACCTACTGTTATTGAACAAATTCAATTAGGAGAAAAACCAACACAACAACTTCTCTTTGAAACAAGTGACACTGAACAAGAACTTAAAACAACAGAGGAACCTATCAAAATGGCTGAGGAAGGAGGAGGATCAGCAAGAGGACCTACTCCTGAACAACTTAGAGAATATGAGAGACAACAGGAGGAAAGAAGAAGACAACGAGAAATTGAACTAAAACAAAAACAAGATCAAGATCAAAGAGAGGAGGAAGAGTCAACCTTTAAATTTCCTATTCAAGAACCAGGAGAAAATCATGATGAGGAAATCAAAATGAAAAACATACCTCCATCTGTGTTACCAAATTTTTATGGCATGGCTTCGGAAGATCCTGATTCATTCTTGTTTGAATTTGACATAGTATGCCGAACATATGGTTACACAGATGATGCCCATAGGCTTAGACTCTTCCCAGCAACATTAAAGGCATCAGCATTAAGATGGTTCATGGGACTAGGTGAACATGCAATAACTGATTGGGATGGCATGCGAAAAATATTCCTAAAGAAATATCAACCTTATTGTAGATCAAAAGATTCTAAAGATGATATCTTCAGAATGAATCAATAGGAGGATGAAACTTTAGAGGAGTATTTGGAACGATTTGTCTACAATTTACAAAAATCAAAACATAGAACCATGTCACTTGATCTTATTCGAACAATATTTTTGAAGGGCATTCGAGAGGAATACTTAGATGATCTTAACTTAATGGGCAAAGGTGATATTTCCACCTTACATTTTGATGAAATTGCTGACTTATGTGAAAAGTATTCCAGGAGCAAAGCTAGAAATGGAAAAAGAGTTATATCATCCAAAGCCACAAAATCTGCTTCAGCTAGTGTCACAAGGGCTGAAATAGGAAATCTATTAGAAGAATTCAAAACAGACCTATTGAGCACCTTAGGAAATCAAATTGACACTATGAAAGCAAAGAAAAGACAAGAAGAAGAAGATCAATTAATGGTTGTCTTTTGTCCAAAATGCCGGAAGAAACATGCTTTGAAAGATTGTCCTTTAGAAAACATTCAAGTGTGTGCCTTTTGTACTGAAAATCATGATATATTTCATTGTTCTAAAATAAATATTTTGCAGAATTGTAACTTGGAAGCCAATGCAGATTTGGAAAATGTGTATTTCATGGGTGCCAAGAGACCATGGCAGCCAAGACCTCCACCTCCAGGTATGTTTCCAAATCAGAATTTTCAATTTCCTGCACAAGATCAAATGTATGTTTAGAATTCTTGGAATGTACCCATGCCATGGCAACACCAAAATTACCCCCAACAACAATGGAAACCATTTCAGCAATACCCATCATATCCTCAACCATACTCATCATATCCTCAACCATATCAACAGTATAATCAGCCATATCAGCAGTATCCTCAAACATATTAGCAATATCCTCAGCAGCAAATTGTTCATCCACCCCAAAACATTCAACAAACATTGCCTGCTCCTCCACCAATAAATCCACCCCAATTACAACTTCCATCTAACCAACCTCCTAGACCCACTCAGATTCCTGCTCAACCTGTACCAAATCCAAATAATAGAGCAGAAAGACCAACTTACAGTGTAGATGAGGGACCATCATATCCCACATTACCTTTACAAAATATTGAGTTGAGGTCTGGTAAGGTACTTCAAAAAGAACTTCCCATAGCTGAGAAACAAGAGGAAAACAAAAACATTGAAAATGAAACACCAAATCAAAAGAAACAAAATGAAGACATCAAAAATAAACAAATCCAACCATTGCAATCACCACCTTTTCCGGAAAGATTGATCCAACCAAGGCTTCCCATATCTTTACCACAGTTTGATGCTTTAGATGAGCTGAAGAATGTCTATATAAAAATTCCACTTCTCCAAGCCATAAAAGACATTCCTATATATACTAAAGCAATTAGAGAGTTATGCCTCAAGAAGCCTACAAGAAAAAGACTTGATCCATAAACAATTCACGTTATTGGACACCTAGCTGGCCTTATGTCAAACACTATATCAATGGAAAAGTATGTTGATCCTGGCATTCCCAGAGTCACTACAATCATCAACAACATACCTATTCCAAACACTTTAATTGACTTAGGGGCAGCAATAAATGTGATGACTCTTGACACAATGAAGACACTCCAACTGAGAAACTTGCAATACACACCAATTGTTTTAGAACTAGCTGATAGGTCTAAAGTGATTCCTGAAGGAATTTTGGAGGATATAATTGTTTCATTGGACTCTTGGGAGTATCCAGTGGACTTTTTAGTTCTTCAACCAAAATCTAATTTAGGAGGTCACCCTATCATTCTTGGTAGACCATGGTTAGCAACTGCTGATGCATTCATAGGGTGTCGATCAGGTAATATGATCATTTCACGAGGAACTGAAAGGAAACAACTCACTCTTTACCCATCAGCACAAACACCAGCAGTAGCAAACAACTTATGGCTAGATGATAAATACAATGATAAGGAAGAAGTTCAATCTGTTTTTAGCATCAATCAGATCTATGATTTTCATGAAGACAATAATGATGATTTGATAGAATTGTTCCTTTCTGAACCTGAAATGTCTGAAGAAATAAGAAATGAACAATACCATGCTGCAGATGAATTTTTGGCACAAAATTTTCAAGAAATATGCACACTCCATTCTTTGCAATCATCATTTGAAAACATTTTTCCCATTCAATCTATCACAAACACTCAGAGTAAGACTATAGAGATTAGTCCGGGCAAAACATTGAATATTAGCACTCACCTAGACTTATCTCAGGAAGAAAATTTGATTCAATTATTGAGAAAGTATCAGCAAGCATTTTCTTGGGACTACACCGATATGCACGGAATCCACCTTGAAACATGCACTCATCATATTTACACAGATAATAACATAAAACCAGTGAGGCAACCACAGAGAAGAATGAATCCCATTCTTCAAGATATTGTTAGAGAGGAATTGCAAAAACTATTGAAAGTTAATTTTATATATCCTATCTCTGACAGTCAGTGGGTATCACCATTGGTAGTAGTGCCCAAGAAAAATGGCAAGTGGAGGATTTGTGTTGATTATAGGCAATTGAACAAAGTAACCCTCAAAGATTATTTTCCACTACCATTCATCGACCAAGTGCTAGACACTTTAGCTGGGAAATCATCATTCTCTTTTCTTGATGGTTTCAGTGGCTATAACCAGATCAGGATAGCTTTAGAGGACCAGGATAAGACCACTTTTACTTGTCCCTGGGGCACTTATGCCTATAATGTTTTACCATTTGGACTTTGTAACGCTCCAGCTACATTTCAAAGAGTTGTTTTAGCTATTTTTGCTGATTTAGTTCATGAATGTGTTGAAGTTTATATGGATGATTTTTCGGTTTATGGTAATTCATTTGAGCATTCATTAGAAAATCTTGAAAAGGTTTTAAAGAGATGTATTGAAGCTAATCTGTCTTTGAGCAATGAAAAGTGTTTTATGATGCTAGATGAAGGGATAGTATTGGGTCACTATATTTCTTCTCAAGGCATTAAAATTGATCCATCAAAGATACAGATCATTGTCAATTTTCCAATTCCGAAGACTCAAAAAGAGGTAAGAAGTTTTCTTGGGTATGCAAGCTATTATAGACGATTTATTGAACATTTTAGCAAAATGGCTCTACCTTTGTTTAAACTTCTAGCAAAATATACACCATTCAACTGGAATGAAGATTGTCAGAAAGCTTTTGAAACACTCAAAGAAAAATTATCAACCACACCAGTCTTAAAAGGACCTAACTGGAGTCTACCATTTCACATCTTTTCAGATGCATCTGACACTGCAACAGGTGATTCTTTAGGCCAAAAGGAAGATTCTTTCAATTATGCTATCTATTTTATCAGCAAAAATCTAACACCTGCAGAATTAAATTACACAGTCACTGAAAAAGAAATGTTGGCAATCATACATGCTGTAAATAAATTCTGACACTATATCACTGGTTATGAGGTTTTTGTACATACTAACCATTCAACCATTAAATATTTAATGAAAAAACCAATCACTAATGGCAGAGTTATGAGATGGCTGTTATTACTACAAGAATTTAATATTACAGTGTTAGATAGGCCAAGTAAGGAGAATCAGGTGGCAGATTTTCTTTCTAGACTACAGAACTCAGGTGAGATTATTCTGGTTGAAGATTCTTTTCCAGATGAAAATATGTTTGCAATTTCAGTAGTAGATCCATGGTATGCTGACTTAGCCAATTATTTGTCCACAGGAAAGACACCTCCACATTTTACTACAAAGGAGAAGAAGAGGTTGATCAAACAAAGTGCTAGATATTCATGGATCAATGGAGATTTATTTTACACCGGTTATGATATGATTATTAGAATATGTGTAAGAAATGATGAAATAATTGATATTTTAAAATCTTGTCATGACGAACCGTGTGGTGGGCATTTTGCAGCCAAGAGGACAGCATTCAAGATTCTCAGCCTTGGCTACTATTGGCCATCTATTTTTAAGGATTCCAAGAGGTATGTGAAGAGTTGTGACAGTTGTCAAAGAATGGGCAGACCCACAGCTTCAGATGAAATGCCACTTCAGCCCCAAGTACATTTAGAGCCATTTGAGAAATGGGCTCTAGATTTTGTAGGCCCCATCAATCCACCATCAAAGGGAAAAAAGTACATCCTAGTATGTACTGATTACGTGACAAAATGGGCTGAAGAAAAAGCATTAGTCTGAGCAACAGAGCAAACAGTGGTAAACTTCCTCTTTGAAGAAATTTTTGTAAGGTATGGAGTACCTAGGGAGATAGTCACAGATCAGGGTACTCAGTTCACTTCAAAGTTAGTTCAAGATATCACAGAAAAATATAAGATCAAGCACAGAAAAATCACACCTTACCATCCACAGGCCAATGGCCAAGTGGAGTCAACAAATAAAACTTTGGAGGGGATTATTACTAAAACAGTATCAATGAATAGAAAGAATTAGGAGGAAAAGCTCAAAGATGCACTGTGGGCTTACAGGATTACGTGGAAAGACACTACTGGATTTACACCATATCAGTTGGTGTACGGAAAAGAGGTACTGCTTCCTATCGAATTTCAAATACATACTTATAAGATGGTTGCAGATTTAGGAATTGATCTCAATGAAGCACAAAAGGAGAGAATTATGCAATTAAACCAGTTAGATGAGATGAGACAGCAAGCAGAAGAGAGAACAATCCTAATGCAGAGACAAAGGAAGCAGTGGCATGATGCACACATTAAGAAGAAGGAGACTCGGCTTTACTCTTTGACTCTAAATTCAGAGACCATAAAGCCAAATTTACAACACATTGGATGGGCCCATATGAAATAGTTGAAGCATATGAGAATGGATCGGTCAAAATTACAACAATTGATGGAGAAGGCAAGACCTTTACTGTCAATGGTCACAGGCTGAAACTCTATCATAAGCCCATAAGCAAGGAAGATTTTATTGAAACAATATCTCAGCAAAAGGAGGTTGAGATATCACAGCCTTCAGCTGTGATATCTCTACCTTAGTCATTTCAATTTCTTTTGTTTAAAAAAAAAAATAAAAAAAATAAAAAAAAAAACATAAAATAAAAAAATAAAAAATAATGGTTTAGATGTGAAAACCAGACTCTGGCACACTCTAAACCCGAATTCTTACTTGAAAACCAATCATTTGGCTGGTAAGAATTCTTTGTTCTACTTGTTTATTGTTTTTCATCAATTCAATAATGACTTGAGGACAAGTCAAACACTTAGTGGGGGAGAAGAATTAGTGGTTTTTCTCTTTGGTAGAAGAATCAGTGATTTTTCATCTCCTCATTTTTAAATCTTCAAGGAATTTGTGTCAGTTATTCAGTATTTCAATTCAGTTGTTCAGTATTTCAATAAAGAGCTACTTTTGTTCTAATTAGAGGGACCTGTTTAAGCAATAAGATTTGCAGTGGGACCTATTCAAAAGACTATGTCAACATTATCAATATCAAAAGGACCTGTTAAGGACTGCATTAAAGATTTGCAGTGGGACCTATTCAGAAGACTATGTCAACATTATCAATATCAGAAGGACCAATTCTACTTCAACAAAAGATACATCATCAACAAAGGCTACTTCAGAGGGACCTGTTCTACTTCAACAAAATTTTCAAAGGTAGTTTATTATCAGAATTCGAAGGCTACATCAACAACAAAGGATAAAAGAAGCTGCATAAAGATGGTTCTTCAAATTTTAAAGGGACCTGTGTTACTCATTTCAAAGGGACCTGTTTTGAAAGATGAAGATCAGTCATACATGTACAAACAGATCAGTCACCTGTGCAAGCCAAATCAGCATTCTGTCAGTCAACAAGTGTAAAGTATTGTTGAAATTTTCATTTTTAACATTTAAAATTCTTAAATTATTTTAGTGTTCAAAAATGATAATTATTATTTCTTGATTATCAATTTCAAAAATCCCTATATCCATAACCTTTGTTTCCTATTCCTTATGCCTATTTCTAAATGATCATTGCCATTTATACCTTAGCCTATTATTCTATTTCCTATTTCCATTCATACCTTAGCCTATTATTCTATTCCCATTCATACTTTAGCCTATTTTCTATTTCCTATCCTTATTACGCTCTTCAAAACCACTCTTCAAAAAAACTCATCATTTTTAAATACGCCCTCTGTCAATAAAGGTACCAACAAAGAAGTGGTCTGTATGGACACTCAATGAAGAGTCAGCTCAATGGTAAGACATTTGTAAAACGCATGATTACATTTCATTTCAATTGACGGAGTTATAAAAACAATGCTCTGACCCAAATTCGTTTATGGAGTGGAATGTATCTGTTATCATCACACGATTTATATTATGATTATGCTTTTATAAATCACTACTCCTTTGTATTTATAATCTGAATGCATTGTTCGTCCCTGCAAACAAACTCATGACCAATTTGAATGCGTTGTCCGACCCAAATTCATAACCTTAACACTCTGTTCTCTGCATATTGTATGATACCAAGCAAGTTGAGGTCGGTTGTTGAATTTTTAAGTTCATAGAGTGGTTAAAGAGTTAATTTTTAGACTCTGAGTTCTTAAGAAGGGCTGAGATAGCATGTGTGGTTCCATTGAAGAAATATAGCAGACAAGTTATCCCGGGGTTTTTCTCTACTGCCGCCCAGAATTTGAAGAATAACACAGTGAAGAAGGTCGCCCAGAATTTGAAGAATAGCACAGTGAAGAAGGCCACACAGAATTTGAAGAATAGCATAGTGAAGAAGGCCACCCAAAATTTGAAGAATAGCTCAGTGAAGAAGGCCACCCAAAATTTGAGGAATAGCTCAGAAAATTAAAGAAGGCAGCTCGAAAAATTGAGGACGTTAACCAGGTTAGAGAAACGAAGGAGAAGAGGTAACCAATTGAAAACCTTGATAGAACTTTTGAAGCATAGAAAAGGGGTTAAGAACAGAGAATTTTTTTTTTTAAAACAGAGGAAAAAATGACCAACAGAGTGGGGCTCGAAACATTTGATAGACTGAAGTATCACGAGGACTGTGTCAAAATTCTAGAAGAAAGACATTGGTTGCCTTTCTTACAGAAATTTAATGGGAATAATGAAGAGGTCACGAAGCAATTTGCATTTTCCTTCAATGGAGAGAAAGCTCTAGTAGGAAATGTCTCTTTTAGAATTTCAGAAGATATAATAGCAGAAACCTTGGAAATCAGTCCTGAAGGAGAGAAGTACTTCAAAACCAAACAGTTCAAGGAAAAATCATGGACTCAATTCATGTCCAGGTCAAGGGTTTCTTCAGTTAACTGGAAGAAGGGTGTCCCAAGAAGCTGGTTAGTGCATCCATGGGATGAGATGGTGTACATCATTCAAAAATTCATTACATGTGAAGGTCGTTATAGTATTGTATATCTCTATCACATAAAACTTCTGTTGCATTTGAAAGGCCAATGCATTATCAATCTACCCTATTTCCTTTTTGCAGAGTCTGACTAAGATGTCAAAGACTATTCAGAAGCACAAAGGTAATGAAGACAAGAGTTTATATCATTTTGGCTTGATTAAAATACTAATTGAATATGAGTTACAGAGAAGAGGAAAAACATGGAAGGAATTCTTAATTGATAATCAAATCAAAGATAGAGAAGAAGAACATCAGAAGCAAGGAAGCATGGAATTGATGATTGATGTTGATGAAGAAGTCCCTGAGCTTAAATCAAGTAATATTCCTCAACCGAAGAGTATTGTAAGGACAAGAAAGCAAAAGCAAGAAGCTGCCAAGAGAATTGAAAAATATAAAATCTTCACTACCTATAAGAGAAGATCAAGGAGGATGAAAAGGAGTCAAACACAAGATGAGCCACCAGAACAGAATGCAAGCATACCAATGGAAATTGAAAGTAGTGAGTCAGAACATGAAGCAGAAATGGAAACTGGAAGAAATGAGAAAGAAAAGGAAGAACCAACACCTACAAATAAGAAGCAGAAAAGGTTAGAAAAATAGATTGAAAGGCTGAAAGAAGAATTGATGGAAGCAAACATGTTAGAGAAGGTTATCAAGAAGGAAAATGAAACGCTGAGAGCTCAAAGCAAGAAAATACAACAGAAGAATGAGAAACTGAAGAAAAAGATCAAGGAACTGAAGATTGATCAAACTGAAATAAGTAATTAGGCAATAAAATGTGATACTCAGAAAAAGAGTCTCAAGGAAAAATATAAGAAGTTAAAACATCAGTCTCAAGTTCAGAAGAATGCCAGAGTTCAGACGAATGTGGATATATTGTTACAGGCAGCTGAGGCACGGGCAGAAACAGAGTTTAAGGGGAGCACATCAGGATCAGCATGAGGACATGCTAAACCATTGAGTCTGGGGGAGATGTTGGTACTATTTTATTGCTACCCTTTTCTCTTAAAAATCCACCATTTATCTATCATTTTTCTCCATAAACTTCCCATAAGTCCATTGAAATTTATTAGTGAAGCATTATAGTTGTTATTTTGCATTAAATTTAATTTATGAGTTTTTATGTTAAAATTTGGAATTTTTCAACAAAATTACAGGATGTAGTGACTTCCTGTAATCAGTTTATGTTGTGACATGTGGCATGACAGGAACATCAAAATAGAAGGCATGGACGTGATCTAGGATGTACAAATATGGTAGAAAATCTATTTGCCATCAGATTTGGAGTTCCTGGATATATGGTCAAAGACGGTCAAACTCAGCCTCTTTAGCAGAAAAATCAGAAGCTATAATGATGTACTTGATCTTTTGCTTGAAATTAGGAATTCTAAAACTAATTCGAACTATGTTGGAATTAGTTAAGATGAAGAAGGAACGAATATAGCCTTCTAGTTGTAAATTTTAATAAATAGGAGGATTTTGATTAGAAAGTTTAGCTAATGAAAACGTTGAAGAAATCAGACTTAAGACTGTAAAGCGTATTCCAGCACTCTGTTTTGAATGTAATAATTTCCAGAACTTAATGAAAAGCAGAATTTTACCAATCACAGTGTTTACAAGTTAAAGGTTTATCATTTGAAGTTATCAAAGTGTGCCATCAGTGTGTGGAAGGGCCCTACGTAAAGATTGGTACACTTTCTTTTACGTTTTATGTTTCATAGAGTTTAGTTTTTCAGATCTGAACAGCGTATTTCATTTCATTGCTTGTGAGTTCATTCATTTAATTAGAAGTTCTTGAAATTATTGTTAATTTATGGTTCATAGCAATAGCTTGAAGATTCGATTGCAGAATTATTGAAACAGTCCTTGTAAAAGGTGTAATCGAGCATTGGATTTCAAAATATCTCTATGAACTCTGTTTGTTTTTATGAATTTGATTTCTAGAATGTTCAGTGTGTTATCTTAAAGGATTTTTTGTGAAACATATCCTCGTAAGAGGATTGAAAAGCTCAGATTAGAAACACTCTGTTTTTAAGATTAGTAGATTAAATTTGATAATATAAGTGTTTAAATTGTGAAAAGGAAACATATTTTAACCTCTTGTAAAGGAGTAATGAAGCCTGTCACAATTAGACATTTATTTAAACATATAGAACAGAACCTTTTAGGTCTAAAAATATTAGATGTGCCTCTAAGACTACTGACCCTGGTCGACATTAAATAAGTCTAATCTAAAATCCTAGATTGGTCTTTACAATTAGTAATATTAATTTGTAATCATAATCATAATTATAGGCCTTCGTCATATAACAACCACATTTACAAATGTGGTTGTGCATGTCATTGATATACGGCTTCAACATATATCAACCACATTTACTAATATTGTTTTTCTAGCAACATGAACCCTTATATTGATAAACCCCAAGGGATTAATTCTAAACCCCCAATATTATATAAATCCAATGGAATAATATTAAACCCAAGTTTCATATACCCTAAGATAAATATTATTAATCGAAGGGGATAATAAACCCAAGAAATTAAAACTAAAAACCAAATGGGTTATAAACCCAAGGGAATAATATTAAAACGAAGAGATAAATATTATAAACCCTAAAATAAATATGGTTGACCATGGTTTTCATGGTTTATTTTCATATTGACACACTATTTTTCAGTATACGACATTGTACTATGGCTCACCATGATTGATTTTCATATTGAGACAACCTTTGGCAGAATGCAACGTTGAACAATGATTGGTCATGGTTGACCATGGCTGATTTTCACATTGAGAAAATATTTCTCACAATGATACATTGGATCATGGTTGACCATGGATGACCATGGTTGTGAGAATGTGACGATGGACCAAGGGATTAATAAACCAAATGGATATAAAACCTTAGATCAATAATCCCAAGGGATTAATATTATAAATCCAATAGATAATTCTAAAGCCTCAAGTATTATAAACTCAAGGGAACAATATCAAACCCATGGGAATAATATTAAACCTAGGGGATTAATATTTTAAACCCAAGGTATATAAAGTTACCTAAGATAAATATTATAAACCAAAGGGAATAATAAACCCAAGGAGTAAATAGTAAAAACCCAAGAGATTATAAACCCAAGGGATAAATATTATAAATGCAAGATATTAAAACCTAAGATAAATATTATAAAGCCTAAAATAAAAATAACTCACCATGGTTGATTTTCATCTTGGCACAATATTTGTCATGATGAGACATTGGAATATGGTTGACCATGATTTATTTTCGTATTAAGACAACCTTTGGCACAATGAGAGGTTGGACAATGGTTGGTTGTGGTTGACCATGTTGATTTTCATATTGAGAGAATCTTTGTCAGAATACAATGATGGACCACGGTTGACCATGGATGACCAGGGTTGTCACAACATAACGTTGGACCAAGAGACAATTTTTGTCACCATGTGACAATGGTTATTAAGCATGGTTGATATACATTTTGAGACATTATTTGACACAATGCGACACTGGAACATGGTTTACCATGGTTGATTTTTATATTGAGACAATCCTTGTCACAATGTGATATTGGTAGGTGTTCATATTGAGAGAATATTTGTCACAATGTGACATTGGACCATGTTTTGACATGATTATAAACCCAATAGATTTATATTAAAGGAAAATATTAATATTATAAACCCTATAAAAAATATTATACCCTAGGAATATGAACACTTAGATTAATGAACCCCAGGGAATAATAAAACCAAAGGATCATTACTAAAAATCAAACAGATTATAAACCCTAGGGAATAATATTAAACCCATGGGATAAATATTATAAACCCAAGGTATAAAATACCTATAATAAATATTATAAATGCTAAAATAAACATGGTTGACCATGGTTTAACATCGATTATTTTCATACTGATAGAATATTTGTTACAATGCGACGTTCAACCATGGTTGGCCATAGTCAATCAACCATGCTCAACCAAAATCAATCATGGTCAATAAACATTGTCACAATTTGACAAATATTTTCTCTTGTTCCAACGTCACATTGTGAAAACCATGGTTGACCATGATTTATTATCATATCGAGACAATCTTTATGAAAATGCCACATTGGACCATGGCTGACTAAGATTGATTTTCATATTGAGATAATATTTCTCACAATGTGACAACAGACCTTGGTTGACTATGGTTGACCATGATTGACCATGATTGATTATCATATTGAGACAATATTTTTCACAACGCAACAATTGATCTTGGTTGACCATGGTTGGTTATAAATGAACATGGTTAACTATGTTTGATATTATAAATCCAAGGGAATAATAGACACAATGGATTGATATCATAAACCTAAGGGTATAATAAACCCAAGGGAATAATATTAAACCCAAGGGACTAATATTATAAACCCAAGGTATATAAACCCTGAGATAAAAATTATAAGCACTAAAATAAATATGGTTGACCATGGTTGATTTTCATATTAAGATAATCCTTATTACATTGCAATTTTGGACCATGCTTGACAATACTTAACCATGGTTGATTTTCATATCAAGATAATATTTGTGTAATATCCCGTTTCGGGGATATCTCATAAACACAACAAACTCCAACCAGAGATTGACTGAGAGGGCATTTACTGGATATGTCGCCTCTAAAAGAGGACGAGATTCAGAGGCTACCTGGCCCTTTCCAGACTCTATCTAAGAGTGAAAGAAAAACACACCAAGTGGTATAGAACTAGAGCGCTCAAAACAGTAATAGAAATAGAAAGAGAATACAGCAACTACAGCAACAACGACAACTACGGCAACTCAACCAGAAAACATAGAGAGAAAATGCTGAGCCATTTTATTAATTTGAGAAATGTAATGAAGTACAAGAGGTGATCTTGCGCAAGGCAAGTGAGAATACACTCTCAGAAAAGATAGGAAATGGCTGCTCTATGGACTACATCCCAGCTGCTGGAAAAATGCTGTGTAGCTGCTACTTCTAGAATCGACTGAAGATTAGGGGCTGATCCCCTTGCTAGAATGAGATGAAAATTAGAAAATCTCCTCTCCTTGACAACCCCGACAAGATCCAAAAACCATTCCAAGAATGGCCAACCCCCAAAATCTCCAGAAACTGCCTCCCCAGTGAATTACACTGGCCTCCAAGGTACAACGCAGTGGCTGGACAGAAACAACTAAAATACTACCACAGACTCTGCCAAAACCCTTCGACAGGCAAAGGCTAACCCTCTGCTTGAAATCCTGGCGAAATTGCATGCAGAAACCCCAATCCGGAGATCCTTCACAATGGATTTCGTCCTCTCTCCGAGTGACTGCGTAGTATCTATAAGCTCTAGCTCCGCAGTAAACCCAAACAATGAAACGACTCACAAAATACTGGAAAAAAAAACCTTTCCGGAGCAGGCACTCGAAGTCCCTTGGGGCTAAGGGTGAGATCCCCGTACAGGGACACTCAATGCAATAAATAGTGTTACAAACATGCTAAATAGCTAGCATTCTCAAGAAGACAAAGTCTCACTCCAAAATCAATAACTCAAGAATGAATGAAATGAGGAGGCTCCTCCATATTTTATAACGTTGGTTTCCCTCCAAAACCCAACGTCGCCTCTCTCTCTCCTCCACATCCTCATCCTTATCTGCGCAGAAGCTTGCAGAAGCTTCTAGAATGTACATAGGTCCCCTCCTCTATGTGGTGTTAGGCCCCCTTTGACTGCCACTTAAGTCACAACGTTGTGCTACTAGGTGGATGTCTTATTTCACTTAAGTGAGTTAAACCCTCTTCACTCACTTTTTATTTATTTAAAAACTATAGACGACAAGCTAAAAAAAATGGAATATTCCAATTAGTTGTCACTAATTAGGAATATTACAGTCCCCCCCGGAAAAATTTTGTCCTCAATCAACTTCCTAAACAAGCCTCCTCTCTAGCTGATGCTCCCCACTGACACTGCAAAATGTGCCTAGGTCCCCCATGCATCACCGAAACCTCTCTGAGCTCTTCATCACCCTGATATGAAGGGATATCTCAATTCCAGGATCCCAAACTGATCTCTCACCAACCAACAGTCCTCTCAGATCCCATCACCATCCTGGCCAGTAATCGCCCAAGTCCCACGGCTCGGACTGCATGCTTCCTCTGGCTATGACTGATGCTCTAAGAGGCGAAGACCATGAACGATGTTGCGCTGTATCTGTGACTGTGTAAGCTATCCCATCAGATGTGTACCAACTCATCACCTCTCTCCAATCTAATTCCTGACTCAATCCCACGTTGATCCTGCTCTGTTGAAATCGGGATGTAGTGCTGAAGAAATGACGACATGGGCCCCCCTGCCATCTAGAATCAGTAACATCTACTATGTCCAAGAGCCCCTGATCCGCTGTGATCCCTATGAAGAATACCATACCATAAAGAGGGTACCAACTCATGATCTCCCTCTATTCCATCGTGGAAGAATAATCCGATGTAGCAACAACAACTACATATGGAACACGCCTGGAGTGTTGCCACCAGGCCGTAATCAACTCCCACTGCTCTACCCTGTTTTCCAATGAAAGCTGCCTGTAGAAGGAAGCCCCTCTCTCTATAATGGGCCAAAGTGGGCAAGATATGCTGCAAGCTCCATCGATGTACTCCTGGAGAGTGCTATGCACTAAAAACACTGCAGCTTTGCTGACTGCATGTACATCTATCTGTGCCTCATCCCTGTGTCGACCCACAGATGGATGCTCCACCATATCCAAAAGCTCCTCCCACTCCTGATCAGGAATGACATGCTCCCACTGTCTACTGGTCCCTTGTAGAATAATCCCATCAACCTCCAACACCTCCAGAGGATATGGGTCTGCAACTGCTAGCACCGTACTTGATGCTAGTGCATCTCACTGCCCCACCTCAATGGCTGACCCCAATGTTAGGCGCATATCCCTCATCGGATCAATGTGGGAGCCCATTTGGCTCTCCCCCAAAGGAATATCATGTCTGATGTGAATAGTGTCATCCTCTGTCGACTCAGGCTCCATCACCTACTGCTCTAGCTGAATCGTCACAAGTGACTCTTCACCCAGAGTATCTCCCGCAGGGTCCTGTGACTGCTCACCCCTGACACTGGAATGCAGCTCCGATCTACTGTCACCATCTCTGCATGACTACTCTCGCTCCCTAGGAGCATCCTCAACTGATCCTATGGACTCATATGAAAAAGAGTCCTCACCCTGGCATATAGAAGGAATGCCCTCCTGTTCTACCTCTGCCTCTTCATCTGCATTGAATATGCCATCCACCCTCTCGATAAACTGTTGATACAATGTCTGGAGCCTAGAAACATAATGGGATGCTACCTCTGCTGCACCCAGTATCCTCTGCTCATGCATGATCTCGACATGCCCTCAGGTAAAAGTGACGCATGTCTCCGTCATGACCCGCTCCCCAAGCGTAGGCTCATCAATGACTGATGTGCCACCCCTGCAGAGGATCATCTCATCCCCTAACCTGTGGCTGTCAAATAGCACCCCGACCCAGTGCCACTGCTGAGAAGACTCTCCCCTAGTGTGCTGAGTGTCATTCAAATATCTTGGGTGAGCCTCGCATACCCCGATGCTCATGCCCAAGGTGCCAACGGACATCAAAAAAATTGATTGTGCTCGTGAGTGATGTAGTAGAGGATCAAGTGTGTGAGTCCCCAAAGATACCATCAAGTATCGCTCATCTGTCTCCCCATCGATCTTGGGTGAAATACCCCCAAAGGTAAGCCCGGTGTCCCTGTCCATGAGTCTCCCTAGAGGAAATGCTCTAATACCCTGCTGTGTAGCACCATATGCCCTTGCATACCACCGTTCATCCCTGTACTCCTCGGCATGCCCCTACACACTGAGGCATACCCCTATATATTGCTGGATACCCCATGCTACTGTTGTACCACCCTGTACCATCTCGTGCCCTGAATGTGTCCAGGCATTGGTCTCTCCCTGCATGCTCTCAATGTAGTGTAGGACACTCTTACTCCACAATGCAGTCCCACACACTACAGTACACCACCATGCAACTCCATGTCCATCGGTAGTCCACTAATAAATTCTAGACGCTCCCACACATCCCTGGATGTGATGACCTAGAGTTGTTCCTCTACATGTTAGACTACCCCCAATCGGTATCATCGTCTCCACCGTCGCATCACTATACCTGCCGACAAATGGATCATCACTCCAAACCCTCCTTGAAGGGTCCGAGAAGTGAATATCCCTATGTGTCAGTAGTGTTACCACCACTGCTCGACTCCGCTGCGTCCTCTGTGCCCCACACAAAGGTGAAGAATCCTTGGCCCCATACAAGGTGCCATATGGTGGCCTGCCAATGCCACCTCCTCTGACAAGCTCCTGCCAAGGTATGTTGACCACCCCGTGATCATTTGTATGATTTTCATACCAAGACAACGTAGGGAATCTTCCCATAAAATAGTTGGCCACTAGGGCTGACCGAAACTCCCTTAGAAGATGCACATGCTCTACTTCTAGGCCAATTGTATCCTCCAAGACATAGTCAACCGACCTGCCTGGGAAATGATAGGTAATCCCACCTAGACCCCAATGCCAATCTGGGGTTTCTGTACTCCCAGCACCTGGGAACTCCTGCTAAACTACACCCGGGTCCACCACCATCTCCATAACCCACTCCACCGGGTACCAAATAAAAATATCTCGCCATCCAACCTCAACATGTGGATGTTACACCCTATGCAACCTCTATCATCTCATCCTGCTAACCAAGTCAATGTATGAGATCTGACTAGGTGACTCTGTCTCTCTCTCTCCAATGGGAAGAGGTGTCCCAACAACACTGCTAGTCTCATCCGTGCATGCTTGAAGGGGAATGATCTGACGCTCCAACGTGCCCTCTGGTTGTACCATTAGGGAATCCAGTCATTCCCTAATGTGGGCCAACTTGGCCGCCCACTCAGCACAAGCCACTCTCATGCCCTCCAGCTCCCTGTCCTACAACAAAATGGCCTCTCGTACTGACATGGCCTTCCCCTTCAAAACTAGAAGGTCTGCCCGAAGCCGATTATGCCGCTGTCTGCGACCATCATCCAATACCTCTGTATCCAGGGAAAATTTTAAAAACCCCCCTAAATTTATATATATAATAAATAGGTGAATCCCCATGATACATAGGAAAAATGGAAGGCGATTTTATTAATAATATAATATGTATATATAATTTTTTGGCGAATCTCTCACGAGATTATATTATCTTGTAAAATCATGGCGAATCACCAGTACAAATGGCGAATCACTGGGACAAAATGGAAAATCGTTGCCTAGTGGAGTTCGGGGTGTTGGTTCCAATGAAGATATGGTAATTGAACCAGGTGTTGAAGGAAGTGTACCATCGAGACCAAGCATGGCACGTGGTGACTCGTGAGGGAAGTAGCTCTTGTGCAGTTTGGAAAATGCGTTCTAGTTCTACTAAGCGTAGTGTTGTTGCTCATTCTACTACTACCACTGATATTGAGGTTAGAGAGGAGTTGGAGGAAGCATGGAAGGTAGTAGTGGTGGACTAGAATTACAAAGAGAACCCCATGATGGGCTCCATTTTTCCCTTTGTTATTTGGGCCTGCAAGATCTTCTGTCCATTGAACAAACAATTAATCGTTCAACCAAAAATCAACTTGACTGAGTTGATTAGGTACAATTCAACTTAGAGTAATCTTCAAAACTATGCTTTGCACTATCCCATATTTATCACACTAATGCTACAAAACATTGAGCATTTGCACCCAACTCTCATGCATGCACACAAAATTTTCATTAACATCTATAACCCTAACCAAGTGAGAATTGATCAACAATTTGCACCAAAGTTTGTTATAGTGTTGAAATTTCATAAGAAATTTAGATCCATGGTACCTTAAATAAATTTTGAGATAACCTCCACAAATTCGACCACAATAGAGCAAACTTGTGATAAATTTTAAACCTACAAAAATTAGGATTCGTGTTCCTAGGAACAATCATAAGAAGTAGTTGACATATAGGTTGAGTTTTGAGCCTTGACACATTGATAATGCAATGGCTTAGGTCAAAACTCACACATTGAAAAGTCATCAATGAAGAGAAGACAATATCATTATGAATTACACATACTCCAAACTTCCTACCAAATTCTACGTAGTTGTCTGCAACTTAGCTATACATAATCTTACTTTAAATACAAATTCCACAAAGCCTTCTTCACATACCTAATAAATGGCCATTGGAAGAGCACCCCTTATATAATAGTAATATTAGCAATCGATAGATTATTTCATATTGAACTTCATAGCCATAGAAATCTTATTTATTGTATGATGTATTCAACTTGCATTATCAAATATAGATACAATCATAGTTTTGATTGATACATGTAAACCATACTTGTGCACAATGTTGAATACAATGTCAGTCAAGGCGTAAAGTCGGTTTGACATGTAATGATCTAAAAAATAGTGAAGAAACTTATTAACGTATAGCTTATGGAACTTAACTTTATTATACACCAATGACCACATTTTATGACCAGTGAGCACATATAGATGTGTGTTGAAATAAAAATCCCATCTCCAAGTCATGTGCTCACTGCTCACTACACCTTCTAGTTCTAAAAAGAGGGAAAGCACGATTAACGTTCTAGTCAACAGTGAAGTTTGAACACATAAATTAATAAACTAATTACGCCGTAAGGCGTTATTATTTGAAAAAAACTCTCCTGTGTGCATCGTGTCATAATCTGAAACCTTTAGATTATATGTTAGACGATTAAAACATCTTCAACCCTTAGATGAAAAGCAAAGATAGTTATTTAGTTATGGGTATGTTCCTGTTACACAAGCTTCTAAGAAACAAGGAATTTCAATGGCTATGAAACTTGTGTGAGGTGCCTACATCACAAGAGAAATGTTGAGGCGAGGGCATTGGGAACCCCTTCACTTGTACATTCTCGGAGGGGCACAACTGCTACAATGTTTGCGCCTCATTATAGTTGGAAAATGGTGAAGCATAATTTCTACCAGAATTTTTTCATATGTGTAATGTCTCATTTCTCACATTCACTGGTAGAATCTGCACCTAAATTGATAGAAATTGCATAACTGTGCTGCAATTGAGTACAATCATTTTCATTTTTAGCAGGCATGTTCAGATCCAACGTCTCGGTTCTACTTGGAGGTGAAAATTGCTGCTGCTTAGTTGTTGAATGGCTTGTATAATTGTGCATATTAGTAGCAGGGGGAGAGGAATGAGTCCTCTTGTGACTGCCCAAAGCTTGGCCAGATTTCCCAAACTTTGGCTAGATGGAAAAATTCTGTGACACATAGGGCATTCATGCACCCTAACTTTCTTATTCTCAGTGCACAAACTCTACTTATAAGTCTCAACAGATGGCCCATTGATGGACCAATGAACTAATTCTTCTTTGAAACCCCCATCTTTTTGCATTTTGGGAAAGATGGACTTGGAATTGTAGTGGCACCTTGCCCTGTGGTTGCCCAGAGCTTGAAATGAAGAAAAATTCTTGTTGCAGGACTTGCATGCGTAGAACCTCATCATCATCATCATCTCTGGTTTGAAATCAACATCCCATTCCAGACTGCAACTACACATGAATAAATAGAGACAGTGCGAGAACAGCAGCACAAACACATTGATTTTGAATTTCTGCTATCTTTTCTTGTTGCTACCGCTTCCGTTACAACAATCTGTCAAGTCTTGTACAA
Source organism: Pinus albicaulis (assembly GCA_034641835.2). NCBI lineage: Eukaryota > Viridiplantae > Streptophyta > Pinopsida > Pinales > Pinaceae > Pinus > Pinus albicaulis. The sequence goes on along the minus strand of CM076577.1, from coordinate 731,482,489 downwards.
AGCCCTAAACAATGGCAAACCCAAGTTTGAATCCCTATGTTCCCTGAACTCATGAAGGTAATGGCAAGAAAAATCCTCTTTAAATTCACAACAATCCACATAAAATTTATCGGTAATCGCTCTAAGGGTTTCTAGAATTCAAAAGTTGGTAAGGCCTTCAGAAATGACTGTAATTGTCCCAATGTAGGAGAGAATCCTGTTTTATCACCCGAAATTCCTTTCAGTTCAGTTTCTTCCCAAAATAGCTATGATCAGTACATGAACCCTAATGATAAAAATAAGGATATTATTGACTTCGAACAGTGCAATTCTGAATCATTTAATTGGCTAGGGGATTGTAATGTGAAAAACCCTGAAAAGCTTTTGTGTTTCACTGATATGACCATGGGTCAGACAGAAGATATATGCCTTGCACACATTTTGCATTACACAGGTTTTCCAGGGCTTCTTCCAGATCATTTTCCCTTCAACAACAACAATAGCATTGACCGCACGATTACAGAATTGGGTATCTTGATTGAAATTATATTTCTTCTGAATTGAAATTTCAGGTATTGTTCCTATTTCCAATTCCAAATTCTTAGGTTATGATTTATTTTGAATTGAAATTTCAGGTATTGTGGGGCTCAAAATTGTGCACCAAGACATTGCAGTGACTCCATGGCGGCAGTTCCAGACTATTCCGTCTCTATATTCCAAGTCATAATCAACCAATTTCATAAATTCTCGACCCATTTGTCAACCTATATGCATTTATGGAAAATTTATATATTTGATTGGTAATTGTTGAACATAGTGCCAACAAATAAATAAACTTATGACATGTTACCAAAATGTGACAACTTGTCATGCAATTGATATCCCATTTCCTAAAATCACCATAGGAGCGCTTATCAACACATTTTCCAAAGACATGAATGCCCCATCTTAAATAATTTTGGAGATTAATATATTTGCTTAGAAATACTCTAACACAACTTTCTTCGTTAGCCGCACTGTGTGAGCATTCTTCCACAAAGAAATGGATATCTCTATTGTCAATGTCATATTTGTAGCTTCATACTTTGGTCAATGTTAATCTTAAAATTTACTGATAGGAAAACTTAGCTCCATTTATCTTGAACAAGGGATGATTGGGGAGATCGTATTGTTGCCTAATATCTTTCAAAAACAATAGTACCATGTGTTACCAACATAATATACAAAACATCTATATGAACTGACCATGAAAACAGGAGCACTGTGATGTAATATGTTCAACCAAATTTCCACCTATGTCCTTGGAATCAATACATGCCAAAAAATCATTTTCAAGTTGTTATCAAACAAGTTCAAGCCATATATGGGGACCTTTGAACACATATTCCAATTGTAGAAACAACATTTGCATCAAAATTTCTACTTGGATTTATAATATAGTAGTATGTGAGTATTCCTCCCATTTTGCAGTTTAAATGAATACAAACGAGTCACAAAGGTTTGTTAACATAAGAGGCTTCCCATCATCACTTACGCTTTGAGATAAGAAATGAATTTTTTGATCATACTCAGGCTTGTGTGATTGTGTAACTTGTCCTACTTCACCCTTTTGAAGTCGTGTTGGCATAAACAAACACCTTTTTAATAAGGGTGATAAACTTTGGGAGTGTTAGTCGTTTGACCCGATCTCCAAGGTCTATTATGAAGATGGGGTTAAAACAACCTAGTTTTCTCAAAGTATTCAATTTCTAAAGCAAATTCCATCATCATGTTCAACTCATAATTTGAGAAAATAGAATCCAGTTGAACTCTCTCATGAACTTATATGCTTCACAACATTTCAATACTAGAACAAGAACAATTGTACCATGTGTTACCAACATAATATACAAAAAATCTATATGAACTAACCATGAAAAGAGGAACACTGTAATGTAATATGTTCAACCAAATTTCCACCTACGTCCTTGGAATCAATATATTCCAAAAACTCATTTTCAAGTTGTTATCAAACAGGTTCAAACCACAGATGGGGAACTTTGAACACATATTCCAATTGCAGAAACAACATTTGCATCAAATTTTTTACTTGGATTTATACTAGCAGTTGCCCCAGAAGGTGCAAGGAGAGGCCGATAGGAGTATTGTTTGTGAATTATTAATTTGAAGTAATTGTAGTTTTTGAAATGAAGGAGATTTTGTAGATTTTTGCACAAAGATGATGGGAAATAAATCTAAAGCATACAAAATAAATATGAAGAGGGAAACCCACCATCTGTCATGGGCAAAGCAGAGTATTGAGTTTATAAACAAAGCAAGAAATTTGTAAGTAACCTAACTCTACATCAATCTACTAGTTCTATTCAATTCTCAGTTATGCAGTAAGAGACATATTCGATGAGTTGTGTAGCAACCTTCACAATTAAACAGTCTGAGATCCAAAACTGATCTAAGATTTCTGATCACTGCTAGTTGTTAAAAAAAGATTTTCCATCATACAATATCTCTGAAAAATTAAAAAGCAGTAGAAAAGGGACTTAAAAACGGACTTGCTGCTGCAAGTTTATATTTCTCTCAAAGAAAGAGGGTTTTACATCATACAATTGTTGAAACTCAAAAAGAAATAAAGGGAAAATTATGATGAGCAAGGAGAGATTCACAGGTGGTTGAAGTAAGTTCTGAAAATCTTGTTTTTGTCTATGAGTTGTTCTGCCATGAGAAAAGCTATTTCAGAAAGGAAAACAATTGTGGGTTCATTTTTTGTAGAGATACCTATGATGACAGAAAATAATTAAAAGAATAGAGCTGAGGAAATATTTCTAGGCATTTTCACAACTATAGCAGGCACGCAACAACTGTTGAATATATATTTTAGAAAGTAAAAATTTCAGGCCATTTAGTAATAGTAATAACAATATAATTGCGACGGCAACCTGGCTAGATGCAATTTGTCATATGAGACCTACTTATTTATACAACAATCCTAAAAATAAGTGTTTTTTTGGTCAAAAACCAAAGAATCATGTTACTTGGCACAAAACAAACTTTATCGAAGTAGAATTCATTCCGCTTACTTGCAGAAATTTATAGAGAATACCAGAACAAACTGCAATGAAAAAATCTAACCAACATGGCATTCAATGATGGACCATACATACTGTGTAATTTGAGGAATTGACTCTTCAATTACGAAGTACATAGACAATCTTGGCATAAAATAATTAAAAAGGTTCACAAGTTTCAAGTTTCTTCATGCTAAAAATATGGTTAAGACTCGAAATAATTATCATAACAGTTGAACAACCAAAAATCATTCAAAAGTTGCAAGGAATATAGGGAATAACAAAACATTAACGTGCATCAAATTCTTATCAGAGGATGATGATATGGACTCGCATAATCCTAAAGATATCTCACCTCAGTGCAAGAGATTGTTCACTAGATATCAGAAGAAAGTGTTATAAGAAGCGATTCGGTCCTAAACATAAAGTTCAGAGCCAAGGAGAAGGCTCTGACTATTCAGAAGAACCAAGGAATCTCAAACCAACGTTCATTAGTCAAAATCCAAGTAATTCTTTGGTCAAAATCCAAGAATCTTGTTACATAGTAGAAAACAAAGTACATCAAACAAGAATGCATACCACTTACTTGTAAAAGCTTGTGGAGAGTACCAGAACCAAAAAAAGACATAACAACAAAATGCAAGCAACATGCCATTCAGAAATGACCCATATATGTGTAACTATACGGATTGGCTCTTCAGTTACAAAGTACACCAACAGTCTCAGTATAGAGAAAATAAAAATTTCCACATGTTTCAAGTTTCTTCGTGTTTAAAATATGGTAAAATCAATCTAAGAAGACTTGTACAACCAGAAATTATTCAATAGAGGCAAGGAATATAGGGAAGAACATAATCATACACACTGTCCATACCTTCTCGAGGAAGTAAAGAATTTAGGGAAAACGTCATAGATCCAGCTTTGGAGTCTGAGACAGGTGGCCCAGCAACTCAACAGAGCTTTATAATAATATTGTTCATAGTTGTTGCTCATATGTTGATGATTTCTATCAATCAAGATCCTTCTCAGGCTTGCTATATTACCCAATTCATAAGGAATAAAACCAAAATGTTTTCGAGATTACCCAGTTTTAGAGGAATAAAACCAGAAATATGAAACTGACCTTAAATATGAGACAGACCTTAAATAGGATCAAACACATCAAAATTTATTTGTAAACCCGTCTGTGGAGCAGTGTTTTTGGTACAAAGATCCTTAGTATTGGTCCTTGAACTAAACAGACCAATAGCTGCAGCTCTGATATAGTATTGTTTCTCAAGACATTATTTGCACCAACAACTTTGCGAATCCTAGGTTGATGTATTATTATTGCAATAATACATCCCTGTGTAAGAATTTTGTTTGTCTTGTCTTATTTTTGTATGTAAATTTACAAAAAGAGAGACTTAATTCAGGTTGTGAAATTGTACGCTGCTCTACTGCTTTAAAATATACACATATATATTCCTACAAAATCAGGTCAGTGATTTCTGTTCCATTGCTTACTTTTTTCATTGTTAATGGGTTCCATTTAGCTCATACATATAAATGAGAAGAGCGCTTTCTCTTTAGACAGACCTTAAATAGGATAAAACCCATCTGTGGAGCAGCCTTTTTGGCACAACGATCCTTCGTATTGGTCCCTGAACTAAACAGAGCAATAGCTGCAGCTCTGATATGGTATTGTTTCTCAAGACATTATTTGCACCAACAACTTTTCCAATCCTGGGTTGATGTGATAGTAGACATCCTGCTTGATTCTGATACTTGGATTTCAGTGGCATGTCTTGTGGGCCCTTTTTCATTTTTGATTTGTAACTGTTATTTTATAATGTTACAAGCTTTTTTATTGCAACAATACATCTCTTTGTAAGGGTATAAGTTATAGCATTCCTTCTCACTCTGGTATTAACATTGGTATCTGCATTGACAGTATTTCTGATGCTTTTCCATTTGAAAGTTATTAGTATCTGCATTGCCAGTAGTTTTGATGCTTTTCCATTTGAAAACCAACATTGGTATCTGTATTTCCAGTACTTCTGATGCTCTGCCATTTGAAAACTGGATTTTAGGGTGCAATTTATAGCATCTTTCTTCACTCTGGTATTAACATTGGTTTTTTATGGCCAACAGTTTTGATGCTTTGCCATTCTGCAAGTTGGCTCCAGGGTGCAAGTTATAACCTCCATAACATTGTATTTGCCAATATTTTGATGGATTTGCAGTTGGATTTGGGTAGCAAGTTATAGCATCATGCCTAACTCCAGTATTATCATTGTCATTGCCAACATCTTTGATGGTTTATTATTTGATGCTTTGTAGTTGGATTTAGGGAGCGAGTTATAACATCATCTTGCCTTGCTCTGGTATTTTCATTGCCATGGCAGACATTTTTTATGCTTTTCCCTTCTGAAAGCTTTCTTTGAGTTGTGAATTATAACATTCTTCCTCACTTTGAAACCAACATTGTTATCACTGAAAACTTTGATACTTCATGGTGCAAGTTTCCTTCCTTATTCTGGTGTTGTCAATAGTGTTATGCTTTTGGGAATCTGAAAGTTCAGTTTTGGATTGCAAGTTTTAGTATCATTCCTTTCTTTGATATTAGTATTGCAATTGCAGACAACTTTGATGTAATGCTTTATGGGCCTTTTGACTTGTGCACTGATGAAATTTTTTTCCACGCTAAGAGAATCATTTTCACTACTAAATGAATTGATCTAGTTATTGATTTCTAGTGATTAGAAATTATGTTGTTGGTGTGGGGTTTTAAGATTTGTTTTTTATTCTGTGATATCTTAACAGTGCTGGATTTCCTTGAGCACCAACCATCTGCCATAGCTGCTGCAGCTGTTATCTATGCAGCTAAAGAGGTTTTACCCCTGGAAGTAGCCCAGTACAAGAAGACCATCCTCTCCTGCTCTCTTGTAGCCAAGGTAAGCATATCAGCACCATTTTTCTCAATGCAATCCAGCTTAATCCTCTGAACCCAAGGCACATATAGTCAACACTACCCACTTGCTATTTTCTATTCTTGAGCCTTCAACAGCTTAATCTCAGAGCCCAATACAGATAATTAACTCATATTTGTATTGTTTTTTATTTGGTTCAGGAATGGGTGTTCAGCTCTTATGATCTAATACAGTAAGACTTGATTGAGAATTTCTCAACACCTAAGAAGGAAAAATCAGCATCCTCCTCAATCCCGCAGAGCCCTGTTGGAGTGTTGAATGCCTTCTGTTTGAGCAACAACAACAATAGTACTTCACTGGAAGCTAGCTTAAGAGTTAACCTCTAGGCCTTTGTGGCTGCCAAACGCAGGAAGCTCAATGATTACTGCAATACATGGCGAATGTTTCAGCACAACACCTATTAATCAAGCATGAAATTGAAGGCCAAGAACTAAAAAAACAGTCCAGCATTTCTGTGCTGTTTTAGAGGGTTTTAATACCTTTTAAGTCCTCTGTAGGATTTGATGCCTCTGGACACTACAGTGATCAGGGATTTGATCTAATGCTTCTGGGACTTCAATGAGACAATCATGGCCGATAATTCCATAATCATAAACATACTATTTTTGAACGAAGATTAGTAGCACTCAGCACCATACAATGAAAACCTACCATATGAGATCATGACACAAAATGATACTATGATAAAATAAGATGTAAAAATCCAACCAACCATTGCATAAAAGGCTAGAACAAAAATATTCAAAATAATTAAATTCCATCACAGTCCAGGCAAGAATAAGCGAGCACCAAAGAAGGAAAATGAATTCTCTCTGAGAGTCTGAGATACTAATTTGATGCAACCTAATTACAAGTTTGGTCAAGGAGATTCTGCTTGTAAATAGAGCCTTTCACATTGAATGGGAGACAAAGTAATTTGAGAAATCCAGAATAACTATAGAACCAGTTACCTTGAAGCATTTAAAAGTTGTTTCAAGAATATCCCCACGAGTAATCCGTGAGATGTGTAGTACTGACGTTAAAATTGTCAACATCTCTAAAGAAAAATCCCAACATGCTCATAAGAACTAAACAAGGGATAATTATTGCATAGATATACAAAGCTTCTGGGACTTCAATGAGACAATCACGGCCTTGAAGATTAATATATCTCTATGGCCTTCGAATAATGAGCACTACTATTAGAAATCTGAAAGAAAACTACATAGCCTGTAGTTTCCAGCTATTTCACCGCAGAATGTAAGGGTTACAACGAGAAGAAAGACTACTCGGTTACATGTAAGGATGCTCTTATTCTCTATCGTAGCAAGGGTATTTCCCCATCTCTTCAGATTAATCCTTAAAAGGTATTATGGGTATGTCGGATCAAGTTCAGGGAAGCTAATAAAATGGATCTTCAGTTCTAGAAAGTATTGCAAGCCCTGCGACCTCCTAGCAAGGGCTTCTCCCCATCTCTTTAGATTGCTCTGGAACTAACTGGCTTTGAAAGATCTTATGGGTTATGATAAGTTCAGGTAACTGAATAATGGGCTTTTAAATTTTCAGTACCAGAAGAAGAAAGAAAGGGCAGAAGAAAGAAAGTGCAAAATGATGAAGAAGGAAAGGGCATTACCTGTTCTTCTTTGATGAGCCAAGTTGAATTTTCTTTGAGGAAAATATTGTGTTGTCCATTACTATGGAGCTACAGGTGGGAGGAGAATTCGATTCTGGAAGTGAAGAAGAAATTTGAAGCCGGCATTATTTCTGAATCCGTTTGTCGTTGAAGTCGAAAAAACAGGACATAATTAATTCACCCACTCCTTCATTGCATTACCAACTGGCCACCGCACTCTCCAGAATGCCGCCGTTTAAGGCTTTGGAGTGATCGTGTACAGAATCATGCGGAGATTCATCGTTTGTGAACAATTTCTACAATGGCTGGTCGAGGTTTCAAGTTGCACGCCAAAGCGAGTCTACAGGGACGAAGAGTGGAGGCGACCAGATAAGTGGTTTTTGCCAACAGATCAGAAACCAGGAACAGGTGTCAGGGAAACAGGTGTCAGTCAGAGATTTCATAAGAAAAGGCCTATTGGACTAAAGATCGAAAACCAGGAACAGGTGTTAGGGGAACAGGTGTCAGTCAGAGATTAAAAGTGTTGACGATCAAAAACTGCATCTCTTTCATAAGAGAAGGCCTATTGGCCTAAATATAGTAGTCTGTGAGTATTCTTCCCATTTTGCAGTTTGAATGAATACAAATGAGCCACAAAGGTTTGTTAACATAAGAGGCTTCCCATAATCACTTACGCTTTGAGATAAGAAATGAATTTTTTGATAGTACTCAAGCCTGTGTGATTGTGTAACTTGTCCTACTTCACCCTTTTGAAGTCGTGTTGGCATAAAAAAACACCTTTTTAATAAGGGTGATAAACTTTGGGAGTGTTATTCGTTTGACCCGATCTCCAAGGTCTATTATGAATATGGGGTTAAAACATCCTAGTTTTCTCAAAGTACTCAATTTCTAAAGCAAATTCCATCATCATGTTCAACTCATCATTTAAGAAAATAAAATCTAGTTGAACTCTCTCATGAAATTATATGCTTCACAACATTTCAATACTAGAACAAGAACAATTGTACCATGTGTTACCAACATAATATACAAAACATCTATATGAACTTACCATGAAAAGAGGAACACTGTGATGTAATATGTTCAACCAAATTGCCACCTACGTCCTTGGAATCAAGAGATGCCAAAAACTCATTTTAAACTTGTTATCAAACAGGGTTAAACCACAGATGGGGACCTTTGAACAGATATTCCAATTGCATAAACAACATTTGCATCAAAAATTCTACTTGGATTTATAGTATAGTAGTCTGTGAGTATTCCTCCCATTTTGCAGTTTGAATGAATACAAATGAGTCACAAAGGTTTGTTAACATAAGAGGCTTCCCATCATCACTTATGATTTGAGATAAGAAATGAATTTTTTGATCATACTCAGGCCTGTGTGACTGTGTAACTTTTCCTACTTCACCCTTTTGAAGTCGTGTTGGCATAAACAAACACCTTCTTAATAAGGGTGATAAAATTTGGGAGTGTTAGTCGTTTGAACCGATCTCCAAGGTCTATTATGAAGATGGGGTTAAAACAACCTAGTTTTCTCGAAGTATTCAATTTATAAAGAAAATTCCATCATCATGTTCAACTCATCATTTGAGAAAATAGAATCCAGTTAAACTCTCTCATGAAATTATATGCTTCACAACATTTCAATACTAGAACAAGAGATCCGTGAGTAACCATGGCCACACAAGCTATACCAAATCTTGAATAAACCATTTCGTTAGATAAAACAAAGATAACTCCAAGGAAAACTCTGGTTAATTCATGCATTATGTAGGAAATTACATTTATAATGAGTATATGTACAGTTGAGATACTCTGTCAAAAATCTACGAGGCATTTTTAATCCTTAAAATTTTTGCCTGGAGTCCACTAACGCAGAAAATTCTTCCTAGCTCATGAGAATGCAATAATATCATCTCCACTCTTGATCTTGGTCTTTGGTGAAATATATGGACCCTTCGTGTCTTCTCTTGGTCCATTTCTCCACTACCCTAATCATCCTCTATTCCATTCTACAAATATCTCCATCAACTCCTGATCGATCATGCCTGGGAAGATGATAAGCTTCAAAAATAAATTGTAGGTCTCTATATTCCAAGCCATCATCAACCAATTTCATAAATTATCGACCCAATTGTCAACCTATATGCATTTATCGAAAATGTATATATTTGGTTGATAATTGTTGAACATAATGCCAACAAATAAATAAACTTATGACATGCTACCAGAATGTAACAATTTGTCATGCAATTGATATCCCATTTCCTAAAAGCACCATAGGAGCACTTATCAACACGTTTTCCAAAGACTTGAATGCCCCATCTTAAATAATTTTGGAGATTAATATATTTGCTTAGAAATACTCTGACACAACTTTCTCCCTTAGGCGCACCGTGTGAGCGTTCTTCCACAAAGCAATGGATATCTTTATTGTGAACATCATATATGTAGCTTCATACTCTGTTCAATGTTAATCTTAAAATTTTTTGATAGGAAAACTTAGCTCCATTTATCTTGAACAAGGGATGATTGGGGAGATCATATTATTGCCTAATATCCTTCAAAAACAATTGTACCATGTGCTACCAACATAATATACGAAACATCTATATGAACTTACCATGAAAAGAGGAACACTGTGATGTAATATGTTCAACCAAATTGCCACCTACATCCTTGGAATCAAGAGATGCCAAAAAATCATTTTAAACTTGTTATCAAACAGGGTCAAACCACAGATGGGGAGCTTTGAACACGTATTCCAATTGCAGAAACAACATTTGCATCAAAAATTCTACTTGGATCTATAATATAGTAGTCTTTGAGTATTCCTCCCATTTTTCAATTTGAATGAATACAAATGAGTCACAAAGGAGTGTTAACATAAGAGGCTTCCCATCGTCACTTAATTCAGCAACACATCACTGATTTCCTTTTGATAATGTACATTAATTATACCTATGTCATCTTCAGCTGCACTTTGTGCACAACCAACATCATCCCACCAATCAACTCCAACTGAGAGGCCTCACAAAAATCTGGTAATGGATAAGAATAATCAAACCATAGGCCAGTGAAATAAACCACAATATAAATACAGAGATGCAGCAAGATGACAAGAAAAATCAACTTCATACCTGTTTGCTATAGCTCATTCCCAGGAAACTGCATTACCTTTCCCTTGACTACTTTGACTAGCAGGAGGTGGAATATGTAGAATCTTCAGTACAGTGCAATCCTCGCTGTTATCATGCCAAACAGAGGCCAAGCAACAGCTAGTAGAAGAGAAAGTTGGTAGGGAAACAGAAACCCCAACTGTGGCACAATAGTAATCTATGAGACTAAAGCTACTGCCAGAGAATAAATGAACATTGCCATGCCGAAAAGAAAAAGAAACCTCCCCTCCATGACTTGAAAAGACAATTTTTGCTAGCATCGTTACGTCACTGTGCTAATTAGCTAGGTCAAAGTTTAATTTGTCACTATTTCCACCATTTGAATCTACTGATGTTTAGGATGCTGAAAAATTTGCAGGTGTAGCAAGGGGTTGAGAACCTTTGAAGTCTTTTATTAGAGATAATGCTCTTATTTACTTTGGTGGTCCAGATTGTTGTCATTGTTGCTTGTCCACCAAAATTTGTATTAGAATTTTCAAAAAGGGGATGCAGTGCAACCTGCTGACGTGAAATTTCCCATCGTTGCACCCTCCAACCAATTAGATATGGCCTTCATCAGGATTGTGTGGAGACATATATTGGCCTGATGGAATGTAATTTGGAGGTTGTTAGTATACTAAAAAGAACAGTTAATTCAGCCATATTTGTGATCAGTCTGTTTGCCTAAAAATCCAAGTCTAGTGGATTGAAATATAAAAAGACTTAATAAAAGCATCAATATCAAATACAGTGTGATGCTATGCTATATACTGTCAAAATATTAAAATCTATAAAATCTATTTCACTAACAAAACTCTTTGTTAGACCATCATTTAGCATTTCTTTAACATCTTAGCATAATCAAAACATTAAAATCTATTTTACTAACAAAACCATGAGTTTGACCATCATTTAATGTTTCTTTAACATCTTAGCTTATAGGGAGACTAGCACCTAGATAAATACTCCACATTTCATTGGTGAGAATCCATACCAATTGAAGCAAGCAAATCAACATATCCATCATACACACTTCTTAATTAACCAATACGGAGATCCAATCACCAGTTCACAATGTAACGTTATCCAATGTGGTCAAAGATGAATCCAATCTCTTTGATAATTTCAAGAATGTGAAGTGATGATCCTTGGCTTCCCATGACAACCATCAAAAGAAATCACAAATGTGCACAAAAACAACAGAAAAACACACCACACTGCGAAGTAAAATGTGCTACCTACAAAATCTCTAAATGTTCGGTGACCTAACCAATTACCACACATTGTCCAATATCCAAGAGAATAACAAATCATCGTAAGCAAACAAGCATTCCTTGCATAGCATAATCTGGAATTTTATATTAACTATATGGCATGATCATAATTTTAGATGGAAGACCACTAATTACACACTTCTTAATTAACCAATACAGATATCCAAATCACCAGTTCACAATGTAACGTTATCCAATGTGGTCGAAGATGAATCCAATATCTTTTAGAATTTCATGAATGTGAAGTGATCCTTGGCTTCCCAAGACAACCATCAAAAGCAATCACAAATGTACAGAGAAACAACGGTACAAAACACCACACTGCGAAGTAAAATGTGCTGCCTACAAAATCTCTTGATGTCTGGTGACCTAACCAATTACCACACATTCTCCAATATCCAAGAGAATAACAAATCATCGTAAGAAAACAAGCATTCCTTGCATTGCATAATTTGGAATTTTATATTAACTATATGGCATGATCTTAAATTTAGATGGAATACAACTAGTTAAGTATTCATATCCATAAATTCAGATATCCAATTGAAGTATAATGTTAAGCAACACAGAAAATACCAAAAGAGACCCTCTCAACAAAAGTTAAGTAGTCAATTCCCAAAATTTTCTCAAATCAAATAAACAGTATTCAGTCACAAATAAACGATCTGCAAGATACCAAATGGCTTGATCTCAATTGTCTTGATTTTTATCTAATTTTTCAAAATCAGATGCATAAGATGCAGGTTGACCATGTGCAACTTGCACTGACCTTGATAACAAAATATTTGGATGGAATTTCTAGTGCATTAGTTTGCACCCATTCTTTGGGTGCAAAGACAAGTCTACCTGTAAAAAGGAAATAGAAAATGTCCATGAAAATCACATCAGATTCAGATCCTTCTATTAAAAATCACATCACATTCAAATATTTCTGTCAAATTCAAATATTTCTGTCAATAAAAGAAACACGGATCTTTCCTATTAATAATCAAAAAACATAGCTCATGTTAATCCAATCAAAGAATAGCATCAATGAATGCAACACTTTTTACACTTTTTCTAAGGCACAATCTAACCAATAGATATTTTGGGTTTTTTGGCTGCAATTATATGATACAATTCTAGAAAAGGCTGATTTTACAAGGTTTTGAATGCATAAATAGTTTCAATGCCATGAAACAGTGGGATCCTACAATAATCAAATAAGAAAAAGAGTCCAAAAAGAGCCTTAAAGTGAAGAGAAAACCATTCAATAAAACTATTAAACAGAAAACATAAAAAAAAACCATTCTATAAAACCATGAAATAGAAAAACATAAAAAAAAAACCATTTTATAAAACCATGAAACAGAAAAACATTAAAAAAAGCATACCGAACAAGACAAGAACAAAGAAGAGGTGGAAAAACGGTGAGAGGTGCTCAATGGCCCTAAGAAAGTTGTTCTCGAGTATTAGGATGCATGACAAACAACCAATCTGAAACTTATGCCCTCTACCAAGGGATTCTATCACTGTTTTGGGAGATTCCCTCCTTATTCAACATTTGGTGCAGGGCTCCTCTTTGACGGACTAAATATTAGAATGTCTTATGAAAAGAATTAGGAAAGCTGCAGAAGGGTTCTCTACAATAGCATATTTCCATGTTCTCTGTGATCTCAATAAAAATGTGGAATTGTATGCTAATGAAAAGTGTAAATTAAGGTTGGGAGATATAAAAATCAATGGCTAAAGCAGGCTCTCTCCTATTCCTTAGAGCTAAATGGATTGGCATTGCACAATTATGAAGGATTGTGTTATCAATTAGTTATAGTATGACATATTTTGATGAGAGGGCTCAAGAAACTTTTTTTAAGATGTATTTGCTGCAATCCACACACGGATTTGCGTATAAATAAAAATAAGACAATATAAAGAGCATCAAAATTGCCATTAGACAAGTGGAAAAAAATAAAAAGTCCATACATGAAACCTTTTTTAATATTCTGTAATCATGAAACAACCCAACAACACAAGATCAGAAAGCATCAAAATGGCCAAAATACATGTGACTGAAGAAAAAGTCACATGGTGAAAAGACAGCCATGCCTGGATCGAAGGATTAATCATTGAAGCTTCCATCGACATCTAAGTGAAATGGTGCACCCACTTGTACTTGACCCAATTTGCGTAACTATTCCAGAAAGGAAATTATACAAAATACCATGGTCTGGAAATAAGCCTAACAATAATAACATCAGACATCATTGATCTTGATGTGATTAGAGATATCAATCATGCCCCGTCTAACTACAGTCAACAAACTATGCTTTGACGACTACAGCAAGAGATAATTACAATGAATTTGTATGAAACACTCTAGTCATAGAAATTTTAAAACAAGAACTCCAATGACACACTTCCATGCTCCCACATCTGACATACATGTCAAAGGAAAAATCATGATTCTCAAAAAAGTGTTCTCGAATATCAAAAAGATACCACTAACTCCAACTGCAACTATCAATTACGGAAATAAGCAAAAGTCAGAATTCCTTCGAATCAGCAGACTGTGGGACACATCCTTTTAAAGGATACATTTTCAGTAACTACTGACTACTAAAACTTTCTCAACAATTGTCTCAAAACAAAAAAAAATCTTCAGCAAATAATTATAGCAATACTGAAGATTGAATCATGACATTCCAAATCATTTTTCTCACTAGACAATATACACAAATATTAAATAATGTAATAAACTACTTGAAAAATGAAATTCCAAACAACTAATTCCTTGTAGGACACCTTACATCACCCTACACTAGGACAGTCAACCGAAGCACAACCTACATCTTGATAGTCAAAGGAAGAGCACCCTAGAATTTCATGGTAACTTAGGGGCACCACAGACTTAAAAACAAATCTTCAGGTAAGAATGAAAAATAGCAACACTTGAAATTAATGATGACCATCCAAATCATTTTTCTAACTTGATAATTTACAATATTTTTTAGTACTTCTAGATAAAATAAAAATGACAAACTGCCTGACAAACAAGACTGCAAAATACCAGTTCCTTTGTAGAACACCCTACACAATGACAACCATAAGAAGCACAACCCACACTTTGGAAATCAAAGGAAGGGTAGAACACCCCACACTTTCGCTGCCAGCCAAAAGAACATCCCACCCTATCGTAGTTAGCTAAAGCATACTCTACCCTATTTTTTTGTAGTCAACTTGCCTTAAGCTTTCCCTACGTCGTCGCAGTCAGCAGAGGGACACCTTGCACTCCGACAGTAAAATGTATGACACTACCCTGTTGGTCTTCAAAGGAAAGAAATGACCCATTATACTATGTCTGATCTCTCAGAAAACCATTCTTCACAGAAATCATAAATTTTAAATCACCACCTGGAGTTTAACAAAACCATGGCAACCACTTCCACATTAATTATTTCAGGAAGCAAATTTTCCTATACAAATATCAAAAAGGCACCTGCAATTATTCCCATCCCCAAAAAACATAGAAGAATCATACAATAATTATATATACTAAAGCCACGCTAACTAGATAAAAATTTCATTATTGCAGCATACTGATATATCACTAAGAAAACTCTACCAAACAGTATCAACCTACATTGAACAAAACCTGTTGATTTCAATATTCAACAAATAAATTGTCTAGTAAATAAACTTTAGATTAACATTTTCTTTGAAAACAAGAGAACATCAACATAAGAGCTTCACGAAGGAAGAAGAGCTTCCCCCAAGGACAAGTATAAAAGAAATCATATTCCTATCACTTTCACAGCCCACCTGAAACTCTAACAGAATTCAAGATACAAAATAAACTACAACAAAGAAACGAGTGAAAATGATACATTCCACATTGCCAAAGAATGCCTTGAAGTAAAAAGCATATAGCCCCTCCCCGAAACAAAAAAATTAAAAAAATATATCTAAGGACTGCCTTGAAGCGAAAAAGAGTATCCCGCCATCGAAAAAGCAAAAGAATGCCTCGAAGTACAAAGCACAAATTTTTGAAAATAAAATATTTCTTAGACAAACAGAGACAAAGGAAATCACTAAGATCCCCTAGGAAGTAAAAACAGTGATTGGTAACTTGCTCGGCAGATAATAAATTCATATAGGAATAAAACCAAAATGTTGCATGTATCAAACACTGTATTAAACACACTGACACAAATCATTGGAAAAGAGGGACAGTTCATATTAGTAAATAACTGTGAATGACAAAATAACAGATGTCCAAATCCAGCTGTCAGAGAAGCTAGCCCAAGCCATGATACATTCTGGATAAAAAAAGTATGACCAAAATGAAGATTTAGACTGAACTCAACCATAAGTACTATAACAGATTAAAAACAATAACTGGGATCAACAACACTTCAGTTGAAAAAAGGTATATTTTCGATATACAGTTGAAATTAATTTTGCGTAAGACAAACCCAGGATGATATAAACTAAGCTATGTTCAAAAACAATTCACATGATGGAGGTTTTCACAAACTGTAATCAATAGCTTTCATGTATATTTCCTATTTTAGTACTGCACGAATAATGAAGATGTTAAAACACATTAAAATTCATGCTTCCCTAACCTTCAAAATGCTCAGATCGCTATCCCATCCAAGTTTTATTTTATTCCGAGCTTCAGACCCAAAATTAAGCACAGTCCCGGTGGAGGCACCCGACTCCAATACATCCACAGGTCCGACTTGAATCCTCGAACCCGTGACCTTGAGAGGACGCACACAGTACGCAGGTAGCGCAGCACAGGGGATCATTACCTAGTCGACGCCTGATCTTATACTGTCATGCTTAAGACTAAGACTATAACGAGCACTTTAGGGTTTGTTCTGTGTATTGCCTCGGCTCCTTTCTACATGAATGTGTACCAATCGTTCTGGTTTTGCTTTGAACCTCACAATTTGTTTCTCAGGCTCATCCCCACAACATTATCAGTTCCATTAAACATTGAAGCTACTGAAATTAGGCCTTTAATCCAGGTATTTGGATCAAAATTCCTATCTCCAAAGAACCCATTGACATCTATATTGCTACAGCACCAGCCTGACTTGCTGATATGATTAAATCGAGGATATCCATAACGCCACTGGTGCCTAACCTTGAAACTACTCTTTTATATACTTCAATGATAGGAAAATCAAGAAGATCCAGGTTATTTGTAGCAACCCCTATCTTGGCATCCGAGAGGTTCATTTTTCTCGAGAATTTCGTAATTTTCATGGCGCCAAGGGATGAATCTGTGAGCATGAAGAGGGACCAAGTCAAGTGAACACAGTTGAAACCCATTGCTCAGATATTTGGGGTTTGTGCAGGTGCTCTGCCACCATTATGTCGACATGTGCAGCCCAACCAACACAGGGGAGCTTTACCTGTAGTCATACTAATATTGGGGCGAATGCCATTCGAAAACCCTCCAATCTAATAGATCGAGGGCGAATACAACTCAAACCCGTCCAAATTACTAAATGTAGAGGCGATTGTAGCTTTTCAAGGCTTATGCGCCTTTATTTTTTTAAGGCTAAATCATAATAATTAATTATTTTTAAAATAATTTTGGGGCTAATTATATAAAACTATAAAAAAAGATTTTATATAAAAAATTCACCCCTAAAATTTTCCATGTCTGTATCTCCTAGTGCCTCATCGAAGGTGGATACATATCCTAACACCTCACCCATCTTTCGTGTGCTTCCACCACCCAAAAACTCGGACACAGCTCCGGTCATCACCTCAATGGATGGATCTACTGGGGTAGGCTCTACCTTCTCCACTATGATATCAACCGACATGGTCAAGGAGGTCTCCAATGAGGGTGAGTCCTCTGTCACACTAGGTGTATCCTCGAACTCCCTGCAATCCTGTGTGCCCTCATCCTCCAAGTGCAAGGTAAACATTTTGATGGTTTCCCCCTCTGATACTCGGTCAATATGGAAAGAGGCATCCAAGTTCTCCACCCAAGCTTTTTCCAAACGCTTGGATGACCCGTTAAATGTCGGTAAATGGAATCTTCCCACTATGCGCTGCAAGCCCCTATCATGTGAGTGCTTGTTCCCTCTGTGAAAGTTGCGGGGTCTGCTATCCCTCTGGAGCTAAACAAAATCTCTGAATGGAAGGGAATCCCTGAACTCCTACCCATATGCCTGATACTTGGCGAAATAATCACCCATGTGGCCAGGCTCTGGCTCCTGCTGTTCTCCTGCCCCTTTGTCTGCACCCAAAAAAGTGGGCATAGTGGAACGTGTGGATGTATGTGATGCCATATATTGAGTGGCATCATGCTCCAACAAATGGTGGGATGTGGCTGATCCCTCACCAATCTAGAATCCCCTTGGGGTTTCACGCTGTCTAGCCTCCACAACGGTGAATTTTTGCCCCATCACCTCATTATACCTCGAAAAATCCTACACTTATTTGAGGAGCATCTCCCCAAATCTCTTCGCATCATCATCACTTGCCATCGGCTCCTCCTTCTCTGTATCTACAGGCTCGTCCCGTTCTCCGTCTATCACAGGCTCCTCATGTTCTGTGTCTACAGGCTCCTCTAGAAACTGTGTTTTCTACCTTCGCACAGTCTTCCTCTTCGTATATGGCCTCCAACCTATGCTCATGGTCTCTATACTTCCTACCTCTGTACGGTCTCTTTCCTGATGTCATAGACCATAGGCTGAGCCAGAACTATGCTCTGATACCACTGTAATATCCCATTTTAGGGATATATCTAAAACACGACAAACTCCAACCAGAGATGGTTTGGGAGGGCATTTACCAGATATTCTGCCTCTGAAAGAGGACGAGATCCGGAGGCTACCTGGCCCTTTCCAGACTCTGTCTATAGAGCTGCTTGAAGAATCCCACTCAAAATCTCTGATACCACTGTAATATCCTGTTTCGGGAATATCTCATAAACACAGCAAACTCCAACTGGAGATTGAATGGGAGGGAATTTACTGGATATGTCGCCTATAAAAGAGGACGACATCCGAAGGCTACCTGGCCCTTTCCAGACTTTGTCTAAGAGTGAAAGAAAAACACACCAAGTGGTATAGAACTAGAGCGCTCAAAAAAATAATAGAAATAGAAAGAGAATACAACAACTACGACAACAACGGAAACTACGACAACTCAACCAGAAAAAATAGAGAGAAAATCTTGAGCCATTTTATTAATTTGAGAAATGTAATGAAGTACAAGAGGCGATCTTGCTCAAGGAAAGTGAGAATACACTCTCAGAAAAGATAGGAAATGGATGATCTATGGATTGCGTCCCAGTTGCTGGAAAAATGCCGTGTAGCTGCTACTGTTGGAATCGACTAAAGATTAGGGGTTGATCCCCTTGCTAGAATGAGATGAAAATAAGAAAATCTCCTCTCCTTTACAACCTCGACAAGATCCACAAACCATTCCAAGAATGGCCAACCCCCAAAACCACTAGAAACTGCCTCCCCAGTGAATTACGATGGCCTCCAAGGTATAGCGCAGTGGCTGGACAGAAACATCTGAAATACTACCACAGACTCGGCCAAAAACCTCCGACGGGAAAAGGCTGACCCTCTGCTTGAAATCCCGGTCAAATCGCCTGTGGAAACCCCAATCCGAAGCTCCTCCAAGTTGGACTGCATCCTCTCTCTCAGTGACTACGCAGTCTCTATAAGCTCTAGCTCCGCAACAAACCTAAACAATGAAACGACTCACAAAATACTGGAAAAAAAATCTTGCCCGAGCAGGCACTGGAAGTCCCTCGGGGCTAAGGGTGAGATCTCCGCATGGAGACACTCAGTGCACTAAACATTGCTGCAAACAGGGTAAACATCTAACGTGCTCAAGAAGACAAAAGTCTCACTCCAAAATCAACAACTCAAGAATGAATGAATGAGGAGGCTCCTCCATCTTTTATAACATTGGCTTCCCTCCAAAACCCAACGTAGTCTCTCTCTCTCCTCCACATCCTCATCCTTATCTGTGCAGAAGCTTGCAGAAGCTTCTAGAGTGTACATAGGTCCCCTCCTCTACATGGTGTTAGGCCCCCCTTGACTCCCACTTAAGTCACAACGTTGTGCTACTAGGTGGATGTCTTATTTCACTTAAGTGAGTTAGACCCTCTTCACTCACTTTTTATTTATTTACAAACTATAGACGGCAAGCTAAACAAAATAGAATATTCCAATTAGCTGTCGCTAATTAGGAATATTACACTTTGTCACAATGCGATGTTTGACCCTGGTTTACCATTATTGACCATGTATGACCATGTTTGATTTTATAAAACATGGTTGATCAAGATTTACCCTAATTATCATATTTTGACAATATTTGTCATAATGTGACGCTGGACCATGGTTGAAAATTATTAACCATGGTTTACCATGATTTATTTTATAAAACATGGTTGACCATATGTGACTATGGTTTAATAACATTAAACCCATGGGACAAATATTATAATCCCAAGATATATAAAATCTAAGATAGACATTATAAACACTTAAATAAACATGGTTTACCATGGTTGATTAAATTATATTGAGAAAATCATTGTAACAATGTGACATTGGACCATGACTCACCCTACTTGATGATACTTGATTTTCAAATTGAGAGAAACTTTGTCACAATGCGACTTTGGACCATGGTTGATTCTCATATTGAGACAATATTTTTCACAATGCAACATTGGACCATGGTTAACCATGATTGAATTTACAAAACATGGTAGACAATGTTTGACTGTAATTGATATTATAAACACAAGGGAATAATAAACACTAGGGATTAATAGTAAAAACCCAATGAAATAGTATTAAACCCTAGGAATATGAAACCTTAGATTAATAAGCCCAAGATATTGATATTATAATCCCAAGGGAATAATAAATCAAAGCGATAAAATTTTTAAACCTAAGGTACCTAAACCCTATGATAAGTTTTATAAACCATAAAATAAAGATGGTTGGCCATAGTTGATTTCCATATTGAGACAATCCTTGTCACAATGTGATGTTGGACCATGCTTGACCATGATTGATTTTCATATCGAGACAATCTTTGTCGAAATATGACGTTGAGTGATGTTTGACCATAGTTTATTTTCATATTGAAACAATCTTTGTCACAATGTGAAATTTGACCATGGTCCACCATGGTTGATCGTGGTTCCCAATGGTTCACCATGGTTGACTGTGGTTCACCATGGTTCACCATGGTTGTCTGGGATTGACCATGCTTGACCATGATTGATATTATAAACCCAAGGAAATAGTAAGCCCAAGGGATATATATTATAAAAAAAAGGGAATAATAAGCCCAAGGAATTAATACAACACCCATTGTTGATTGAAAAATATGGTCGCTTAAGAGGAAGGCATCGAATCACCGACTCACTAGTTGAACGATGGAGTTATCTTGATTGTACAAATGTTGAATATGTTTAACTATGTAATCACGTTGACTATTGTTATATATGGTAAACATAGGGTTAACGAATTTTTATCACGACCAAATACTTAAACATTGATTATCGATGTTCACCGTGTTTTATAAAATCAATCATGGTCAACCATGGTCAAAGTCACATTGTGACAAAGATTCTCTCAATATGAAAACTAATCAATATCACATTGTGATAAGGAGTGTCTCAATATGAGAATCAACCATGTTTCAACATCACATTTTGTCAAAAAATGTCTCAGTATTTACATCAACCATTGTCAACAACCATTGTCACATTGTGACAAAAATTGTCTCTTGGTCCAACGTTGTGACAACAATGGTAATTGATTGTCAACCATGGTCCAACATCGCATTCTAACAAACAGTTCCTCAATATTAAAATAAATCAATGTCAACCATGTCCAACCATTGTCCATCGTCGCGTTGTACGAAAGGTTGTCTCAATATGAAAAATAATCATGGTCAACCATATTCCAATGTCACATCATGACAAATAGTGTGTCAATATGAAAATCAGTTGTGGTCAACCATGGTAAACTATATTTATTTTAGGTTTTATAATATTTATCATAGCATTTATAATATTTATCCCTTCGGTTTAATAATATTCCCTTGGTTTTATAATCCCTAGGGTTTTTACTATTAACTCATTGAGCTTATTATTCCCTTGGTTTTACAATATTTATCTTAGGGAGTATATACCTTGAGCTTAATATTATTTTCTTAGTTTTATAATACCTTGGGTTTAACATTATTCCCTTAGTTTTCTAATACCTAGGTTTTCAGAATTAATCCATTGGATCTATAGTATCAATCCCTTGGATTTATAAATCTAAGGGTTTATCAATCCCTCTTTCCAAGGTGACCTTGTGATAGCCATGGTCATCCATAGCCAACAATCGTCCATGCCTCATTGTGAGAAAGATTATATCACTACGAAAATAAACCATGGTAAACCATTGTCCAACATCGCATTGTGTCAAAGTGTGTCTCAATATGAAAATAAATCATTGTGAACCACGCTCCAATGTTGCATTCTCATAAATATTGTGTCAATATGATAATCATCCATGATAAACCATATTATTTTTAGGGTCTATAATATTTATCCCTTGGGTTTATAATCCATGGTGTTTTTAGTATTAATTCCTTGGGTTTATATATTGGGGTTTTAGAAATAATCCCTTGGGTTTATAAATCTAAGTGTTCATATTCGTAGGGTATAATGTCATTCATAATTTTTTTAATATTAGTGGTTGAGTTAAATATAAATCCTCTAGCTTAATTAATTAATAATAATTAATATAATTATATAAAAATAATATTTATATTAGTAAAAAATAAAAATAATATTTACTATTATTATTATTATTATTATTATTATTTATATAAACAATATTAGATATCATTTTTTGGATTCAACTGCGTTAAGTAAGTCAATCGTCTATGACCATTTCCATGAGAGGTAGTCGTAATTCACTAATTTCTCATGATTTTTTAATAGTCCACTTAGCACTCATTTCATCGGGTGATTCTCACAGGGGTGAAGAAATGGGATTGAAAGTAGTGAAATGAATCACATAGTGTCAATTATCACTTCTGGGGCTTGCACCCACTAACCAGGAATTCTCAGGTGGTCACCCATCCCAGAACTCCTCTCACTCAAGTGTGCTTAAGTGTGGAGTTTTCCCCACAATAAAGCCCACTTACCTTGCTACCCCATTTGAAAAACCTTAGCAAGTATTGTGCCTCATGAACCATTGAAGTAGAGCTTCCTTTACTCTTTGTATTTAAGTATTAGGGGTTTCCGCAATGCATTATATCATTTTTGGGATTCAAATGCATTAAGTAAGTCATTCATCTATGACCATTTCCATGAGAGGTAGTCGTAATTGACTAATTTCTCATGATTTATGAATAGTCCACTTTCCACTCATTGCATTGAGTGATGCTCACAAGGGATAAACAATATTTATACTGATTAATTAATAAAATATAATTAATGAATAACTCTATTAAAATTAATTTACAATTAAAATAAAAATATTAATTAACAATAGTAGTAATATTATAATCATAATATTAATACTAGTAATAATAATTAATAATAATATTAATTAATAATATCATAATAATAATGTGATTGGTATATTTCTTCTGAATATATCAACTACATTTACTAATGTGGTTGTGCTAGTTTAATATTATACTATATATATATATGTAATTTACATATATGCTTTCAGTACATTTGGCACCAACGGTTGTTGATCAACAAATTAACATATGTAAAATAAATTTCGAAATCTTCTTGGTTTTTAAATGACAAAAGAAAAATAAAATAATAGAGTCACCTTCAGAATAGAAAAAATCTTCGAATAATATGTGGGTTTTACCACTAAGAGAATTCATGAAATATGAATAGACCATCCCCTTCTGTTTATAATAAAAAGTAACAAACAAGCTTCCCAAAGTTGGGCAACTTTCATGAAATAGGCCTTTAAGTCTCCAAAAGTAATTTCTATGTACTTTCAAGGGTGTTTCTCATCGATCGGTTCTTTAGGAGCACAAATCTCGACTTTATATTTAAAATCTAGAAATAATGCCATCGACAGTCACTCTGATCCTCCATGCACAACACAGTGTTCTGCGTTTTCGTATCTGCCATTACTCCACATCTGCCAACGATCACCATCACTTCACAACAAGAAAAACCTTCTTTTAGCACCATAAGTTAGAACCACTTATGTTACATGGTGCTAATGTGGTGTAAATTTTTAGATATCATATTAAAAATGAAGTATATCACCATATTTGATGGAAAAGTTAGCATCAGTCTTACTATGTGCTTTTAAAGTGGAGTAAATTCTTATTGATCTTATTGGAAGTGGAGTATATCACAATATATTTAAAGAAGTGGTGTACGCTATATTTGAAAGTTCTATAAAGTAGGGTAGCTAACTTTGAGTTTTCCATGTTCACATGCACAAGTGGATTTATTTATGTGGATTGCCACCATAAACATAGAATTTTTACAAATATATAGATTATAATTAAACTTACAAATATTTATTTTATAATATTTATTTGTTTTATTTGATTTTCATGTTTATATGTAAAACTAAAATTCATTTATGTAAATTTGCAAGAGAAATACAACAAATTCAAACTAATTCTTTTCTAAATATTTTATTTCAATGATTTAATTTTTATATTATTCTCATTAGAAAATAAATACAGAAAACCATAATACATAATTATTTATTTTATGAATAAGACAATTGAGATAAATAGTTTTTTATATTATTGTTATTTCAATTTAAAATAAGGGTGAATCCATGGAAGTGGGTTACTATTTTTTGGAAGAAATTCTGTTCCAAAGGTTTAAAATGTAGCTCTGTGAAGGTATTTTTTAAGCCCTCAATCAAGATTTTAATAGCTCCATCTAGGGATAAATAAAACCCTAAATTAAAATGCGTAGCCCATCATGCTATGGAACTTGATGGTGACACGCAACTTGATAGAGCTATAATATGTACATATGCCATTGAATTTTGCTTCAAATTAATGATATTGTTTTATGGGCTCATGGCATTGAGAAGCCCATAGTGTTGAACATTGTATAGTATGGCTTGAATTTTTGTATTATACTTGGAATATTTTTTATTATTTCATTACATATACGTATGTGTGTATTTTTATAATTTGTTATTATTATTAATTTTATACAATTTATAATGTTGATAATACATTTGTATATTATTTATTTCATAATATATATTACTATATATTATATATAGAAAGAGAATGGTTTTGAGAGAGAAATTTGGAAGAGAGAGACATATAGGTAGGAAGAGAAAGAGGTAATCAGAGGGATGGAAAAAGAGAGTGAGGGAGATATTGTGATAGGGAGGGAGAAACGAAGGGAAGGAATGTGATGGAAAGAGAGAGGGGTGGATGGAGAGATGAAGGGGGGAAGGGAGAGTAACAAAGATATGGATATAGTACGAGGAAAATAAAAAGGGAATGGGTGGAGAGAGAGAGGGAAGGAGATGGGTAGGATAATATAGACATATGTAGAGAGAGAGAGAGATAGATAGAGAGAGAGAGAGAGCGAGAGAGTTGGAAATATAAAATGATCTCTACAAGAAGAATACACCTAAATATTAGCACACATCCCAAAAAAAGGTGCAATACATACTAATCTAGTGCATTATCATTGAATAAAGAAAATATTTCAGTATCACAAGAGTTTCAATATAGAGGGCTATGTCAAGTTAGCTGGTATTGTTGATTCTAAATAAAAGTTCTAACTATTTATATTGCTAGCTTAGCTAGCTAGGCTCTAACATCTAGGTTTGATTTCACCGAAGTTAATTCCAAGCAAGACACCTAGATGGATTAGAGGTGACACATACATTTATGATGACGAATGGTTTAAGTGTTATGAAACATGTTCATGTTGCATTAAAATTAAAATTACCCTCATTTATATCTCACGTAAAAAAGCTATTATTTAAAATATCTTGTGGGATTTAAATATATACAAATTGAATTACCCTTGGGTCACCTTCCCCCAATCCCCTCCACTTCTATATTCGACTATCAAACACTTAGTTTTCTCATGAAATGGGGCACATAATTTTTGAGCATTGATACCATGCTATTACATTTACTAGTCTCCTTGTTGACTTGTGCAGAGTCTGGAAGAGCCATATAAAATTTCTCAACCATCACTGAGATTTATTTCATCTTCATACACCACATCATCATCCTTCCATGTTACCATGTTGTAATTCTACACTTTCGTGACCCTTCACTTAGCCATCATTCCTTACTTCACCGAAACATATTATGTGGTAGTGCATTCCCCAACCACCATAGTAGTATAATGGTAGTGTAAGATCTTAAAATTGAATGACCATGGCTTTAATAGAGCCATAATTCTTCCCCACAATACCAATTTTATCCTCAAATTATGTTCCTTTTATTAGCAAAAACTTTTATAGTATAGTGTGAAATCATGACTCGGTTACTAGTACCTTAACCTATTGGTTTCCATCGCCAACAATTCTCCTCAAGCTTCCTAGCAGTTAGGGGAAAAAAATTCATTAATGACCCTCCCTAATGGGCCCTTTCGAATAGTTGTTGTCTTATTAAATGAACCATATCCTTTCCCTCCATATGATTCTTATGGGTTACCAGGTTGTCATTCTACACTTTCGTTACCCTTTATTTAGCCATCATTCCTTGCTTCACCAAAAAATATTATGTGCTAGTGCATTATCCAACCATCATAGCACTATAATGGTAGTGTGAGATATCAAAATTCAATGAACATGGATTTTATAGAGCCATAATTCCTCCTCACAATACTAATTTTATCCTCATTGTCTATTCCTTTTATTAGCCAAAAGTTTTATCCTATAATGTCAAATCATGACTCGATGACTAGTACCTTAATCTATTGGTTTCCATCGGCAACAATTCTCCTCGAGCCTCATAGAATTTGGGGGAAAGATATTCCTTAATGAACCTCCCTAATGGGCCATTTCCAATATTTGTTGGATTATTATATCAACCCGATCCTTTCCCTCCATATGATTCCTATTGGGTTGACATCACCTTAATGCCATTCCCATCAAAATCGTCCATTGGTTTCTAAATTTGGCTTGGAAAAAAGATACAAGAAAATATTCCTCGAGGGGGATATGACTATATTCACTTCCAAATGATTGAATTTTTTAGTTGTATGAAATCATGTTGATTTCACTAGCTATTGACTCATTTAATTGACATTTCCTCTTGGTTGATGTCTGCATCTGATCAGGTCCAACTATCAACACATTAGGGGAATTTTGAGGTCTAAAATGGGCCTCCTAAGGAAAATGTACAATCAAAATTTACTTTATGAGAAATAATCACATTTTAGGAGATGATATCATCCCTAATGGTTGAGGTGGCATTGTTTGACTTAAAGGTACTTACTTGTCACATTCTCAATAGTGGATAAAAACTCATGGTTAACCATGGTAGTGCCCTAAGTACTTTTAAAGTCGAAGTAAAGTACTCATAATAAATGTCATTTCACACTTTTTGAATAAAAATATATTATTGTCATTTCATATTTCTTGAAATAAACAATGCATATCCCTATACGTTTATTATATTATATTAGATTA
This sequence comes from Pinus albicaulis, assembly GCA_034641835.2. Taxonomy (NCBI): domain Eukaryota; kingdom Viridiplantae; phylum Streptophyta; class Pinopsida; order Pinales; family Pinaceae; genus Pinus; species Pinus albicaulis. The sequence continues at coordinate 731,454,767 of CM076577.1, read as the reverse complement.
TTTTTATATAGTATATTAATTACATGTTATTATACAATTATATAATGTGAATTTTAATTAATAGCATATAATATAATTAAGAATTTATAAATTTATATTTATATTTTATTTTAAGTTATTTAAGTACAAAGGACAAATGCATTAGTTGTTCAATGATAATGACTTTTTCTTGAAAAAATAATTTTTATTTATAGTCACATCAATACAATTTTTTTATTGATTTTATTTTGGTACAACTTTTGAATTGAATTTAACTATGGTTACATGGATTGTGGTGCAAAAAGTGAATTGAAAATTCATAAATATTATTTTATTGGTTTAGATATTATTTTATTATTTCCTTATGAGGCCCATTTTTGACCTCAAATTTCCCCTAATGCTTGTCGATTGAGGGAGAAAAACAATTCCCCGAAGGGACGTTTTTATGTAACTTATTTAATTCCTTTCTCTAGTTTAACCCCCTAACAAAAATAAATTTTAAACAATGCATTGGGTCTAAAATCAAGGACTCCTAACACCTAAATGAATTTTTTACTCCTTTGAAAACTCCCTTTGCACATGGTCACCATCTTCTTTTCCATATGGAGCTACTATGTCATTGCATGACCCCTATTTTTGGTTGATGTGTTTTTTTCTACTTCTTCCATGTACGCTCTACTAACATCATCAATTAACATCATCCTTCCTATCAATATGGTATTATGCTTATCCATCACCATTTCTAATTAGTGTTTCCCATAAGCTAGGGGTAATGATTCTCTGAATGGACTACTTAATGGGTAAACTCCACAATTTTGGAGGTAAACTTCAAACTCCTAAATAAAACCCCTTTTCATTCATCATTGGGTTCAATACCCAAATGTTTTCACACTTGATTGACTTATTTCCCATGTTTTCAATGCAGCTCATGTGCCACACAACTACCCACTACTCCACCATGTTGAACTTCATGTGACATCCTAGTTATTAAACTATGGCCATATATAAACCATATAGAACTACCATGCATCTCCATTCCTTGCAATTCATGAATGTGTTATATCTAAAACTAATGGATCACATCAATAATTTCACTAAAATAACAAATAAAAATACCAATTATCACCCAAATATCACATTAGAGGAAGGGTAGGATAATACTTACACTTTCTCCACATCCTTAAGAATATTATCATTAAATAATTGTCAATTGACCCTTCCAAGTGATCCACCTCATTTATCATACTATTATGGAGGGAAGGTTGGTTGATCCTTCTTCTACATGAATCATGACCAAAGCTCCATATTTGAGGAAGATTTGGTTGACCATTCCTCTTCATTTGCATCATTAAGAGTACTATCCTAGAGGATGTGTTACACTATTTTTTATGTGATCCACCTACACAATAATAATATCCCAAAGAAAGTTATGGTATACCTTCCCTTGACATATATCATCACATAAAGACCATTTTAGAGGAAGGTTCAACTAACCCTTATACATTTTCTATCTCCTTCATAATGTTATATTGGAAGATGGGTTGCTCAACTCTTCCATGTTATCCACATCATTGATTGTAATATCTTAGGTGAAGGGTCAGTTGATCCTTCATTTACCTCAATCATGAGTAAAATCCAGTATTCGAGGAATGGTTGGATAATCTTTCCTCTTCCCTTGTGTCCTTGAGATTACTATCCTATATGAGAGGAGGACTAATGCTAACCTAGAATATTTCTCTAATATTATAATATTTTAGGTCATTAACATGGAGGAAGTGTATATGAAAACACTTCTAAGTCAAGGTCATTAGTTTTCACTTACACTTGATTTCCTTCCTTGAGAGTATTTTCCTAGAGGAAGGGTCGACCAACCCTCCCCTGGAATATTTTTGAAGGATTATAATATTTTATGTCATTATCATAGTGGAAGGGTTTGTTGACCCTTATAAATTATCCATATCCTTAGTCATACTATCATAGAGGAATGTTTGGTTGATTTTTCCTCTATATTATGAAAGAGGAAAATACCATATTTTCGGAAGGGCTAGCCAATAGTTCCTCTTTCTCATCTTTTTCAGAAAAATACTATCTTGGTGGAAGGGTCAACTGAACCTTCCATGTTTCAATAGACCATTATTTTATGTGAATAATATTACCCTAGAGGAAGCGATAATAATCCCTTCCTATAAATGAATAATTGCTAAAATATCATATTTCATGAAGGCGTGATCAATGCTTCCAATTGAATTCCCTCCTTGAGGGTATTGTTATAGAGGTTAGGTTACCTAACCCTTACTTGGAATATTTCTCTATGGTTATATTATTTAAGGTTACTCTTGTGGAGGAAGGGTCATCCAACTCTTTTAAGTGATCCATCTCATTATTCATACTATCATGAAGGAAGCATTGTCCAATTCTTCTTCTGTATGCCATATGAGGTGAATAAAATATTTGAGGAAGGGTCAATTAACCATTTATCTTTCTCATATTCATTAATAAAATACTATCCTAGTGGAAGTGTGATTCATCCCTTCCAAGTGATACACATCCTTGATCACACTACCTTGGGGAAATGTGGTGAGCCCTGGTATTGTACCAAGAATTCTAAAACTCCCAGACGTTGCCCTAATTTACTTTATCAACCCGAGGTTCGTAAAAATTTGGAGGTGATAGTGCTATATACACAAAAAATGCATTCTACTCATGTCATCCTCTACTGAGCTTTACGAAATGGTGCTGCTTCTATGGTTTTTGGATGAAGTATGTCACACTTCTGAAATCAGGCCTAGGACTACAAATGACTTAAATACATGGCACTATTAGTAAGTACATAAATACAGTACAATAAGAAATTACATCTAACTACTGTGCCATGAAAGAAATCTACAGATTTAGATATGATAAGAAATGAAAGTAAACTAGGCATCTTACATGAAGTAAATTTTTGAATTGAAATGGCATAAAGGAAATTAAGTTAATCACACTTTACTGGGAAAAATGGCTAAACACACTCTACTTACTCTCTACTCTTATCTATCATTCTTGTAATCATGCAAGTACTCATGACCTAACTATGCTTGTAAATGTGTTGTTTTGCAGCTAGGAGAAGACAGTGCTAAGGTGACTTATGGAAGGCTTGGACACATGGGTGCAAGGCTGAAGCTATATGAGTGGTTTTTGTAGGTCAAGAGGATCTGGATGGTGGTTATTGGGCATAAGGAGGTTCCCACTAGTGCTACTTCAATTTTTGATACAGGTTTTGTGTAGTGCTACAAGAAAGTCCTGAATTGTTACAAATAGTTTGAGGGAAATCCGAGGCAAAAAATAGGTGTGAGAGGGGTAGGGAAGGTGGAGTGAAGGTGGACTTGGATTAGTGGAAGGTTTCCCACCCCCTGGATAAGCTCAAAACCTCTTCGGAGGCTTTTCTTGCACCCCTAGGGATTTCTCACGGTGTAGGAACGAAAAATCTAAAAACAGGCCTGATGGTGATTTTCATGAATAGAGGACTGATGAAGGCTCAAAGATGAAGTTGAAGGTGTTGGTGAAGTTACCATTGGTTGTGCTACCTGTACCTGCAAGAAAACTACCTTTTCATGCAATAAAAATGGACAAATTCATGGTAAAGACAATGGAAAATATGACTTTAATTTGGAAAGAAAAACTATTTTAACCTATAAACAGAGTTCTAACACATAATTCTAATCATATCGATGGAACTACAACAACCTATGTTCTCGATTCCAAGAAACCATAAACTAAAAATAAATTTTGTTATGTGGAGAAGGTCTACCCTCCTCAAGCTCCAATGAAAGAGATGAGAGGGGGAGGCTTGAATCAAAAATTTAAGAAGTTATAACCTATTCTACCAACATGTAAGCAAGATAAATCTACAACAAAATAAAAATTTAAGAAAACTAAAAACAGTGAATGAAAATACAAGAAAACTAGCTAAATGCTCATAAGAAAAACTAACTAAAATGACATGAAAGTAAAGAATGATTAAAAAAGAGAGACTAAGACACATGGATTCAGCCCTGACCCACAATCCTAGCTATCTAAAACTAGATCAGTGAAGAACAATCTGAATACTCATTTTATAGCAAAAGATAGTCTCATTACATCAACATGAAAGTATTAAAAAATGATTACAAGATAAAAGAGCCTAATGGATTTCTCCAATGTTCGAATCATAATGAGCTCCTGCTGAGCCCTATTTAACCTAAAGGGTAGGTACCAACAAATCCCTAAAAAGTAGGTGATGAGTCGACTTGACTGCAAGTGAAGTATGGCTTTAGTGCACTTGATCTTGAGTTTTCTTGGTTTCCTTTGATTTAGAGTTGTTGGAGGGAATCTCTAGGATCCGTTGGTTGCATTTGGGAATTAAGGAGGGTGGAAAAACCCCCTAGAATCTTTCCGTGCTATCTACTCTGAGTCTCAATGACAAAATCTTTACCAAAAATTCAATATCTTCATGATTTTCCTGCATTTAACCATGTTAGGTACTCGAAGTATGATAAGCCTCAATCACCATATACACTAGCATCATAAGACCATAATATAAATAAAATAGAATTAATAAAGAAAAAAGGTGACCATTAACCCCTCCAAATTTACCTAATGATGGAGCTCATCATCACCCACCTACTAAATGGTTTCTCATCCTCTAAGCAACTAATCCTCCTTCTACATTTCTTTTAAGGCTTTGATGGACCCTATGAATTCCAAAGGAAGAAGTGTGGGAGTGCCTTTAGGAGGGTAAAAACCATCATTCTTTTCTTCTTCCTCCCATTCTCTATTCTTCTCTTCTTGTTACTTACCATTACTTAGCCCCAGTAGAAAGGGTGGACTAAGCTTTAAGCCAAACCATTGAATTTTTTTGGCCTATGTGGCCCTCTTGTACAATGCTTCTCTCTCCAAGTCACCCCTCAATATTTCTGGTGTGTGGTACTCCATGTTTCTATGGTTGTGAGGGAGGTTTTTCCATCTCTTTTGGTTGGCCATTATGCACTCATCTCCCAACAACCTAGAAGCATCATCAAAGTGAGGCATTGCTTGAGCTTGTGTATGGAGGTATCTTTCTGTAAGTTCAGGATCCTTTTCTATCTTAAGATCATTATTTATCACTTCCCTAGTACTAAACAGTTCTGCCCTAAAGTGTAAGGGTTCTCTGTTTTATCTTCTCATAACCCTTCTCATCTCATGTGCTATTTTCTCCTACTTAACCATCCATGATGCCAAAGCCGTTAATTCCATATCCTCCATACTAGGATTGGCGTCCCAAATATTTAATTTGTCAACACAAGGTTATGCATGTAAAACACTGCCATTTTTCCATTGTCTGCCATACTTTCTTGGTTACGAAAATTAATAAATTGTATAAAATTTTGGAAAGGTAAGGATCCATGGGAGGCCAAATTTTTAATTTGAAAGAGGAGCCACTACTCCTTAAGGTATACTTCATATGGATTTGAAGGATATCTATGTTGAATGGCCTCCATGCACAAATCTACCATGGTGGCCACTTTCTTATCAATTTTCTAAAGATTCCCTTATAGTGGTACATTCTCTTCCCGTGCCTTTTGAAGTTTCTCCTTCAAAACTGACCCCCTCACCCTCACATTAGATAAATACTTCCCCAAATCAACTACTTTTCCTTCCATGACACCTATGTCATACACTCCTTTATATGTGGAAAGCTTCATCCAATGATGAGTGCATGCCCTCTCCTCTTCCAACTCATAAAACAAATGGATTGTGAACTTTTAAAGAATTAGTCTACCCCCCTCAATGTATGTGTAGTAGGAGTTTAGATTAGGTTGAGGGCTAGGGTTTGGCACTATTGCTACATTTTTTAGGACTAGTTTTGGTGAGGTGGCCTCTTCCTTTATATCTTTTCCTCCATATTTTTAATCTTTTTTTCCTATTGTGCATTTTCCTTAGCTTCCTTGACCTCTTGCACCTCTTTGGCTATCATTTCCCCCTCAACCAAGGATTTTTTCTCCAAATTTGTGCTTGTTGGAGTTTCTTGTAACAAAAATAGATTTTCCTTTTTTTTCCCACCTCACTGGCCAAATGAGATTTACTTCCCATGAGTCTAGGACTCAATGGGTAGGATGCATACAAGGCATAGATCATGAGAGGTGAAACAACTCAACATCATAAAGGTGGGGTTGAAGCACCACAATATTTAGCAACCCTAGCACCATGTGTGATTATAGCTCTGAGAAGTTATCCCCAAAGCCCCCCAAAGCTTAAAGATTTCATCGTCCAACAAGACCCTCAACATAGGGTTATTCCACGATTACAAGATTCTCATGGAAGGTTAGGAACTTGACCTTCCCTAGGGCCTTTTTGAGAATATCCATGACTTGCTCATCAGTTCCTATATGGTCGATCCTTGTGGTGCCTTGCTATACCATATCTCAGATAAAGTGGTACCTCATATCAATATGCTTGGATCGATCGTGGAACCCGGGATTCTCGGAAAACCAAATCCCACTCTAGTTATCACAGAGTATCATGATGGTATGTAGCACATGCCTGAACAACTCATTGAAGAGATTTCACAACCAAACTGCTTCACAATAGGCCATGCCTGCTGCAATGTATTCGGCCTCCGTGGTGCTCAAATCCACCGACTTCTACTTCATGCTCATCCTTGATATCGAAGCAGAACCAAGTGTGAAGCAGAATCCCAATATTCTCTTACTATCCACCACACTTCTAGCCCAATTGACATCAGTATATCCATGGAGTTTCATGCTTGTCACAGTTTATCTCAACCCATGGTTTATCTTTCCCAGAAGATATCTCAACGGATTCTTAGCACCAACCCAATGAATGTGATGAGGTTCAAAAATATGTTGACTCAAAGCATTCACTACAAGACATACGTCTGGATGGGTTTTCACTGAGAAAATTAGGGCCCCTACAAGTTAACGATACTCAATATGATTTGTTATCACGGGCCCAGTAGCACTGCCACTCAAATTCTTAAATTTGAGCTCCAACGACGTCGACACAAACTTACAGTCCACCATTCCAAATATTTTGAGAAGCTTCACAATATACTTCCCTTGAGAACGGAAAATCTCGCCAGGTCTCTACCATACATCCAGGTCTAGGAAGTAATGCATGAGTTCTAGGTCATTCATCTCAAACTTAGTAGTGAGCTCCCTCTTGCACTGATGAAAGAGAGGGTAAACACCTATCAGGAAGAGGTTTTCCACATACAATAATAGAATGAGAGGCTTTTATATATCAACCTTGAAATAAAGGTTCAGATAAACATTACTATGAGTGAAGCCTAGCTTCATCAGGTAGATATCTATCCTCTCATACCAAACTCTGGGTGCTTCCTTCAACCCATAGAGGGATTTCTTCAACCTGCAAACATGGGTGTCCTAATCTTGGACTTCTAATCCTAGAGGTTGCTCCACATACACCTCTTATTTTATCGCGCCATGCAGAAATGAAGTATTCACATCCGTTTGATGAATATTCCATCCTTGCGTAGCAACAAGGGCTATGATAGATCAGATGGTGGTATATCAAGCCATAGGTGCAAATATGTCATCATAGTCTATGCCTTCCTTCTGAGAGAAGACACAGGCAACGAATCTTGCCTTGAACTTTTCAGCACTACCATTAGATCTATGCTTCATCTTATAGACCCATTTCGAGGTGAAAACTGCTTTTTCCTCTGGTCTCGGAACCACATCCCGGACATCATTCTTCATAACATAATCATATTCTTCGTGCATAGCATCCTTCCAGACTTGATGCTTTAAAACTTCCTCCAAACATCCAGGCTCAGATTGTACGATTGTACTTATGGCTACTATATACCCTTGGTATATATTTGGTCCCTTTGGGGTCATATGATTCTCGGCATCCTTGAGAGTGTCCCTGATCCATGATAGTCTTTTCTTCATTGAAGGAGATGGATCAATAGGGTCCATCAGTCCTTCAATATCGGGCATCCTCTCATCCTTAGGTTTTTGTTAATTTCAAGGCCTTACTTCATGATCTTCCTCAAATCTTCGAAGATTGACTACTTTCCTCAGGGAAGCATCTTTGTCAAAGGTAACATCGTGGCATATCTCCACTTCCCTTTGACTAGGAAAATAGACTTTATACGCCTTCGAAGTTTCGCTACAGCCCACAAAAATTTCCTTCCTTCCAAAAGAATCCAACTTGCTCCACTTCTCCTTCTGCACATGAAAATAAACATGACATCCAAAAACTCTAAAATGTGAGATGTCAGGTTTCTTACCAGAGAAAACCTCTTGTCACACCTCCCCTATACCTATCAATTTTTTTATTTTTTCCATTCCAAATCTCAAGAATAGTTACAAAAAAGTATATCCTATGATAATCTCTATTTCTACCTGGTTAGATCATATTTCTGGCCCAATATGATTTATTGTAATGTACCTCACTTCCACATACTTCGAAATTTTTCTGGAGTTATCATTTCCTCTGCAGTGATGAACTAAATCCTGTTCACTTACTAATACCTAGTTATGCAGAACTACCTTTTCAAACGAAGTTCCATACACTTTTATTTAAACATAAGTTCGATGTTTACTCTATTCCCCATGGTATCTTGATTTTAAATAGAGTCAAGAATATAACATGTCTTTCTAACTCTCTTATTTATATTAACGATTACAATATAAATCGTTAACCATTCACTTTCATTTTATATATATATATATATACTCACCATATATATATTTACAACTTCACAATATATATATATATATATATATATATATATATATAATGTGGCCTCCATCTCATTTAGGATCCCCAAGGCATAGTTCCTCACATATATTTACATATAAATCACCCTTATATAAAATTTACCCTCTCTCTATATATAAGAATGATGAATTCCTTTTTGATTGGATATCTCATTTAATTTGATTTTATTGGCAGAGTTCCACGTATATAATTTGTGTTCTTGGCACGACTGTGTTAATACCATCGAATGATATATTGGTTTTTCATAGGCTTGGACCTACGTTATGACCCTGTCAGTACATATGAATTTATTGTGCTTTTCACTGCATTGATATGGAGTACATCTTGGATATTGTATCATATCTTAGGTTGAGGGTGTCGTATTTGCGTCACCTTTATAACCCTCTGCTCATCGTACGCTGGAAATTGTTTTCTTGTATCTTCTAAATCTGTGGTTAATATATTTTATAGCCTTCTAGTTATGGATCTGAATGCGTAATTAATATTTTTGAGGCACTGGTACGTTTGGCCTTTATTGAAGTCCTATCCAAAACCAACCATCAAACTAGTGGTCGATCCATGTGAGAGCCGACGGATTTGTGCCAGTTGTATGGCTATATGTTATTAGGGTTTTTCGTTTATGGGTACTATAAGGGTTGAGCCGTAACTCTGGTTCACTTTCCTATTCGACCCTCCATCTCACATTCATTCCTGTTTGCCTTCGCGTGGGTATATCTACTCGACCTACGAGTGTTCACGGTGCTTCACACCTGCCGTTGGAGCACTCCCTTGTCAACGCGCAGAGATAAACCAAGCTCCTCCTTCCACGGTTGGAAATTTTTTACAGGTTTGAATCTTTGCCGTAACCATTCTTCTTATTTTAAAATTCAGAGCGAATTTTTTCTTTTTTTGAATGGGCTCTACGTCCCTGGCTTTCGTTCTATGAGGATTTTTCCTATCGTTTGACATCGATTTGATTTACATGTTATAGAAATGGCTTCTGCGATGACCAAGAGTGCTACCATTGCATTTTTAGCCGAGATTTGGAAATTTCTATAAGTACGATTTTCTCTTCGGCCTGTCCTCCATTCCTTCTTTCAGTATTTACGTTTCCGCTGTCTTGTCAGATATGTTAATCTATTTTGTCGTTTTTTTTTCTTCCATGCATTTTCTGAAATCATATTGATACTCTCGAACGGTGGATTGCACAGGTAACAATTATAATTTTTCTTTCAGAATCGATCCTTCCCATATATACGATTTCCTGTGTTTGTTTCACTAAGACGGTTTTGATATCTTCATTTACAGTCATCGACATTTTAAAACTAACATAATGTTATTCCATCACAGGTATTTATTTGTTTTCTACTTCGTCTACACCCTTCCCACAAGATCGTTGCATTGTTCGCTGAAAAATGTGAATTCCTTCTTATTTGACATAGGTCGGTACTCACGAGAACTTCGGCTAAGTGTTAACTCGTGGCCCATGCGACTGGTTCAACGCTGGAATTATATCAGTCCATGGATGATATTTTTGAATCTAAAGGGATTCATACCATTGTTTCTATAATTCCTACTTATGATTTACACCGGACTTTAGACACTCTGACTTGAGTGCAATCTTGCCCCTCGTAGGGCGATATAATTTCCTTTATACTATTATTATTTTTCTACTGATAAATTTGTCATCAACGTCCAGTTTGGTCCTACAGTATATTAGAAATTCTGTTCAGTATTTCAGGTCTTTCATATTTGGTACTTGAAATCATTCATACTGACAATATTTTTGTTCTTAATGGACTGTCGAATATACTAGTGTATGCGGACTCTCGAAAAAATTTATATATAATTCGAGGTACTAGATGAGAACTCTCTCATAACCAGAAATTAAATCTCTAGTACAGAATTTTTTTTCCAGTAACATGTTGTCTTGTCAATGTAATGTTTATAAGGCTTAAATACTTTTTTTTTTTCACAACTCCAGATCTTTAGAGTTCCATAACGGAAATGAATTTATAAAACTTTAGTCATCATCTCGTTAGACCTGGCATTTTCATCAGTTTATAGACTCGGTGTCTTTCTGCTTTATTTCTTTAACTTTTTATTTCAAGTAATTAAAATCTGTATCTAGTCTCCTTCTTCCATAGTTAGAAATTTAGTTCATGAAACAGAAGAAGATTAAAGTTAGAATGTAAATAATATTTGGGAGTATGTATTCTCAGATTTAGACCAGCTATGGTTTAGAGGTTCTGATGAATTCTTTCCCATCGATGTGCTTCCTACAACTGTACGCAAATTGAAGGTTAATTCTGCTGAGATTTCTATTAAATGTATGGAATATTATCACACACAGCATACACATATAATATTTTCACATTCCATGCAACATAAAATTTACTCCTACACCTTATACTAGAAACATATAACTGAACTGTGCATACCACTTAAATAGATGACCAATCTACCCAACCTTAGAATTTGTTTATCTCCATAATTCACCCCCGAGCTGAGATCCCTCCTAGAACAGATCAACCTCTAACATGTTTAGGAGTAGCTTATTTAAGCTGTTGTTCCCCAAAGCCTATTTCCAATTCTGCATCCAGAATATTAGGATGCTTTTCTTCCTGTTCGCCTAGGCTTCCCATTTTAGGGATTCTTTAAAGATGTTTTATGCTTTTCCCAGCTTTTTACCTCTTCCCAACTACTTTCCTCATCATTGGGGAATTTAGATTTGTCCTCAAAAATCTAAATTAGAAATAATTTCTTTCAAGGATTTTTGAAAGATTGTCGGGAAAGTATTTGCCTTATCCATCCTCATGGATTTAGCAAGTGATCTCATAAATCTCATTTTGGTGAATGTACACAAAAAAAATCATTTTATTCATTTTCTCAATTTAAATATTTAATTACATCCACAACATACTTGTCCTTTGGGGTCCACTCCCCTTAGGATTAAAGTTCAAATGTCTAGTTTTGAATTTCAAACACATAAACTAGGGGTGTTACATATTCCCCCTCTAAAAGCAAACACCGTCCTCGGTGTTGTTATTTAACTACTAGAGTTCCTTTTTCAAACAAAAATGGATATATTTCCATCATGTCAGCTTCTCTTTCCCAGGTAGCTTCTTCAGCAGTAAAGTGCGTCCACTACACCTTTAATCTTGCTACCGTTCGATTCCTCAATTCAATTTCTTCCTGCTCCAATATTCGAAGCGGTTCTGGCAGAAACTCCCCTTCTGGTTCCACCTGTACCACATTACAATCAACTATGTGAGAAGCATCATGTATATATCATTTTTATAATGACACATGAAACACATCATGAACTCTAACGTGGGGTGGTAAGGCCAGCTTATAAGCCACTGGTCCCACCCTTTCTAACACTTCAAAAGGACCACAATATCTAGGAGCCAGTTTTTCACAACTTCCAGCATAAAGTGTGCTCTTTTTGGGTTTAATACGCAAGTACACATGCTCTCCCACTTTAAATTCCTGGTGTACTCTCTTCTTATCAGCATAATTTCTCTGGCGATCTTGTGTTGTCTTGATGTTTCTTTGTATCTGTTTAAAAATTCTTTCCATCTCTTGTAAGGCATCTGGTCCCAACACTAGTTTATCTTCTGGCTGGCTCCAGCTCAAAGGAGTACGACATATTCTTCCATAAAGTTCCTCAAACGGACTCATCTTGATGGAGGATTGGTAGCTATTATTATAAGAAAATTCAGCTAAATGAAAATAATCTTCCCACTTTGATGGCCTATCCATCACATACATTCTCAACATATCTTCCAAAATCTAATTAGTTCTCTCGGTTTGGCCGTCGGTCTGAGGGTGATAGGCAGTACTAAAATTCAGCTTAGTGCCCATACTGCCAAATAGACCTTTCCAAAAGGCTGCTATGAACTTAGCATCTCTATATGAAACAATCACCCTTGAGACCCCACGTAATCTTACTATCTCTTTTAAAAACACATCTGCTACTTGGGTTGTCCCAAAAGTAGACTTGACAGGTATGAAGTGTGCAGCTTTTGTTAAAGTGTCTACCACTACCATCACTGAATCGTGTTGGTATTTAGTTTTGGGTAATCCTGTTATAAAATCTATAGAAACTGTGTCCCATTTCCATTCTACAATCGGCAAAGGGTTTAGAAGACCAGCAGGATGCTGATGTTCAACTTTAACTAGTTGGCACTCCATGCATCTAGCTAAATATTTTGCTACATCTCTTTTCATCCCTGGCCAAAAAAACTTCTTTTTCAAAGCTGTTAACATTTTCTGATATCCAGGATGCCCTGCATATGGTTGTTTGTGATATTCACTTAAAATATCCCTTTGCAAAGTTTCTACATTGGGGATATACAATCTATTTTTGTAGCAGATTAGCCCTTTTTGGTTTTGAGTAAAATCAGTCTTCTCCTTCTTTAGTAGTCTCAACAGTAGTGTTTCATAACTTGGATCCTGGTCTGCTGCTTGTTTCACTAATTCCTATAAGTCAGACTGGGCACTACTTCCAACGCTGTTTATATTTTGACAAGCATTTCTGCTTAAGGCATCAACAATCTTATTTTCTTTCCCCTTGATATGTTTTATGTCCATATCATATTCACTTAGAAAATACAACCATCTAGCCTGTCTAGCATTCAAATCAGTTTGGGAAAATAAATATTTAAGACTACTGTGATCAGTCATCAATGTAAATTTATTTCCAAGGAGATAGTGTCGCCACATTTTCAAAGCATGAATTACAGCAGCTAACTCCAAATCATAGGCACTGTAGTTTTGTGTATCTTCAGTTTCCTAGATTCATATGCAATAACTGAATTTTCCTGCAAAAGAACTCCTCCCAACCCCTCTCTACAGGCATCTGTACATACCACAAATTATTTATCAGGCTCTGCAATCTTAAGTATAGGGGCTATAGTGAGTCTCAGCTTTAATTTCTCAAAACTGTTTTGGCACTTTTCAGTCCACTCAAATTTGACACCTTTCCTTTGTAGGGAAGTTATGGGATATGCTATGGCAGAAAATCTCTCCACAAATCTGTGATAATAGCCTGCAATCGCCATGAATAATCTCACTGCTGAAACATCAGTTGGTACACGCCATTCCTTAATAGCTTTTATCTTTTGAGGGTCAACAACCAGCCCTTTTTCAGAAATAATATGACCCAAGTATTGGATCTTATCTTTATAAAATTCACATTTGCTGAACTTGGCATATAACTGGTTTTCCTTCAGAGTTTGCAATACTATCCTCAAATGCTCTTGGTGTTCTTCCTCACTTTTTGAGTAAACTAAAATATCATCTATGAACAAAAGTATGAATTTTTCCAAGTACTTATTTAACACATTGTTCATTAGGCACATAAAAGTGGCAGGGGCATTTGTCAAACCAAAATGTAGGACTACAAATTCGTAGTGACCATACCTGGTTCGAAAGGTTGTTTTGCTGATGTCTTCCTCTTTGATTCTGAGCTGGTGATAACCAGTCCTTAAGTCAATCTTCGAAAATACCGAAGCTCCTCTCACTTGGTCAAAAAGATCATCAATTTTGGGCAAGGGGTATCTGTTTTTAATGGTCAACTTATTCAGTTGACGATAATCAATGCACATCCTAAAAGTCCCATCTTTCTTTTCCACGAACATCACTGGTGCTCCCCAAGGGGAAACACTCGGTTTGATATAAACTTTATCTAAAAATTCTTGCATTTGCATTTTCAGTTCCATGAGTTCAGGGGGACTCATTCGATAAGGGGCTCGGGAAACAGGTGTTGCTCCGGGCACCAAATCGATTGAAAATTCGATCTCTCTTTTGGGAGGAAGATGAGGAATCTCATCTGGAAAGACTTCCTTAAACTCTCTTACTATTGGTAAAGTATCCAGCAAATTTTCTTTAGTTTTCTGTTCTATTTCTTCCACATGTACTACATAAACTTGATGTCCTTTCCTAGCTATTCTTTTTAATTGTAGTGCTAATATTTTTCTCACAGAAATGGGTTTTGGTTTCCCTTTGGGAATAAAAGGTTTCCCACATTCATCTACATAATGCAGGGTCTTATCCCAGTAGTTCATCAGGGCCTTCTTCTTTTCCATCCAGTCCATTCCTATCAGCAAGTCATATGAACCTAAGGGAAGAATGTTCAGATTTACTTCTGTTTGGAAATAATTTAACTTGATTACTGTTCGGGGCAGTTTGTGTGTTACCTTCCTCTTGGTTCCAGTGGCCAGCTAAACCAACCATGACTGCTGAAATTTTTCAGTTTTAAGATTACATTTTTCTACAATTTTTGGACTAATGTAACTCAAAGAAGCACCCGGATCAATCAGAACAGTAACAAATTGGTCAGAAATCTTACCCTCCATTTCAACCATGGTAGCTTGATGTTCTGCTTGTCGATTCTCCAAGGCTGCACTGATAGTGGGTATGTTTCTTGCTATGTCATTTACTGTGGTTGCTTCTCGGTCTCTCATAATCATCTGAATATTTATATGGGGACAATCCCTCAACAGATGGGGTTCTCTCCATCCCCAACATTTCAAAGGTTCCCTCATTTTGACTGTGCCCTCTTTCTTATTGTCTCCATCCATTGGTTTTGAAGCCACCTGTGACTGAGCAGTTTGACTTTCTTTGGGTTTATTAAATTTCTTTCGCTGATGATCCCTGCAAAAATTCTTCAAATAAGCTGGTTTCTGTTTCTTCCCTTTGTATTCATTCTTATTTACCAAGATTTTCCCATGTTCAATTTTTCCTTTGAACTGTTGGTAACATAATCTAGCTTTCCTCACTGCCTCATCCATATTTTTTGGGTTATCGAACTCGATCTTTTCTTTGTATACAGTTGGCAAACAGTTCAAAAACCTTTGTACATTTTCCTTTTCTTCCCTTATGTAAGGTACATATCTCAATATATTCGTAAACTTGGTGAAAAGCTCATCAATTGTGAGCTGTCCCAATCTAAGCTCATGAAATTCCTTTGCTTTATCATCATAGTAACGTCCATTTAGATAGCGGTTTTTGAACTTAACCTGGAAATATTTCCAGGTAACTGTCTTTTTCATCAATGGTATGAACCATTTTTGTCTCCTCCCACCACAAGGTAGCCTTACCTTGTAGCTGGTAAATAGCTAATCTGGCCTTCAGATTTCTTTCATATTCATAGACCTAGAAATACTTAATCATATTCAGCAGCCAGGCCTCAGCATCTTCCTCCTTCTCCCCATCATAGGAGGGAGGTTTGATCTTTCGAAATTACCCCTGTAATTCCTTTTTCTGTTTATACTGATGCCTAATAGAATTATCATCATCAGAATCATCAGTCTTCCTCTTTCCAGAACCCTCACCTTCTTGGCTATTCCGCGAAGTTAGTCCTTTGATGAGATTTTCCTGCTCCTCACTGGCTAATGACAATCTGTCATTCTGGATTCTTATCTCAGCCAATTATTGTTGCAACCTTCGCAACATAGCCATTACTGGAGCGTTAGGATCTGGTGTATTTTCCTCATCACACAGATCAACATAAATTTCTTCACCTTCTACCATTCCAGCACCACTATACACTACACAACACAGATCAGTAAAAATAAAAATATATATATTTTTTCTATAGAAATCAATTTATACAGTGAACACACAGCAACAGTGAGCACAATGTCACTAGCCTAGTTTTATAACTTGGGCTCTGATACCATTTGTTACACCTCCCCTATACCTCTCAATTTTTTTTTATTTTTTTTTTTTCCATTCCAAATCTCAAGAATAGTTACAACAAAGTATATCCTATGATAATCTCTATTTCTACCTGGTTAGATCATATTTCTGGCCCAATATGATTTATTGTAATGTACCTCACTTCTACATACTTCGAAATTTTTCTGGAGTTATCATTTCCTCTGCAATGATGAACTAAATCCTGTTCACTTACTAATACCTAGTTATGCAGAACTACCTTTTCAAACGAAGTTCCATACACTTTTATTTAAACATAAGTTCAATGTTTACTCTATTCCCCATGGTATCTTGATTTTAAATAGAGTCAAGAATATAACATGTCTTTCTAACTCTCTCAGTTATATTAATGATTAGAATATAAATCGTTACCCATTCACTTTCATTTATATATATATATATATATATATATATATATATATATATACTCACCATATATATATTTACAACTTCACAATATATATATATATGTATATATATATATCTATATATATATATATATATATATATATATATATATATATATATATATCTATATATATATATATAGAAATAATATAACCTCCATCTCATATAAGATCCCCAAGCGAGTCCCTCACATATATTTACATATAAGTCGCCTTTATATAAAATTAACCCTCTATATACAGATAAGAATGATGAGTTTCTTTTCGATTGGATATCTCGTTTAATTTGCTTTCATTGGCAGAGTTCCATGTATATAATGTATGGTCTTGGCACGAATGTATTTATACCATCGAATGATATGTTGGTTTTTCATAGGCTCGGACATACGTTATGACACTGTCGGTACATATGAATTTATCGTGCTTTTCACTGCGTTGATATGGAGTACATTTCGGATATTGTATCTTATCTTGGATTGAGGGTACTGTATTTGCGTCGCCTTTATAATCCTCTGCTCATCGTACGCTGGAAATTGATTTTCTTTTGTTCTACTCGTATCTTCTAAATCTGTGGTTAATATATTTTATAGCCATCTAGCTACGGATCTGAATGCATCATTAATATTTTTGAGGCACTGGTACGTTTGGAATTTATTGAAAACCTAACCAAATCCAACCGTCGAACTAGTGGTCGATCCATGTGACAGCCCACAGATTTGTGCCAGTTGTAGCGCTATATGTTATTAGGGTTTTTCGTTTATGGTTACTATAAGGGTTGAGCAGTAACTCGGGTTCGCTTTCCTATTCGACCCTTCGTCTAACATTCATTCCTGTTGTCTTCGCATGGTTATCTCTGTTCGACCTCTGAACGTTCACAGTGCTTCACACCTGCTGGGTAGCACTCCCTTGTCAATGTGCAGACGTAAACCAAACTCCTCCTTCCACAGTTGGAAATTTTTTTCCGTGTTTGAATCTTTGCCGTAACCCTTCTTCTTATTTTAAAATTCAGAGTGAAATTTTTTCTCTTTGAATGGGCTCTACGTCCCTGGCTTTCGTTCTATGACGATTTTTCCTATCGCTTGACATCGATTCGATTTACATGCTACATACATGGTTTCTGCGACTACCCAGAATGATACCATTGCATTTTTAGCCGAGATTTGGAAATTTCTACAGGTATGACTTTCTCCTCAGCCTGTCCTCCATTCCTTCTTTCAGGTACTTACGTTTCAGTTATCTTGTCAGATCTGGTAATTCATTTCGTTGTGTTTTTTTCTTTCCATGCATTTTCTCGGCTGATACTCGAATGGTGCATTGCACATGTAATCGACATAATTCTTTTCGAATCGATCCTTCCCATACATACGATTTTGTTTGTCACCAAGATGTTTTTAATCTTCATTACAAATATCGACACTTTTGTAAAATGAACATAATGTTATTCCATCATTTTATTTTTTTCTACTTCGCCTACACCCTTCCGCAAGCTTGTTGTATTGTTCACTAAAAATGTGAATTCCTTCTATTTGATACGTGTGCTTCCAGATAATCACAAGAACTTCTAAGTAAGTGTTAATTGTGGCCCATGTTGACTTTACTCACTGACTTATATCAGTCCATGGATGATATTTTTGAATCCAAAGGGATTCATACCCTTGTTTCTATAATTCCTACTTATGATTTACACCGGGATTTAGACACTCTGACTTGAGTGCAATCTTGCCCCTCTGAGGGCGATATAATTTCCTTTATACTATTGTTATTTTTGTACTGATAAATTTGTCATCAACGTCCAATTTGGTCCTACATTATATTATAAATTCTGTTCGGTATTTCAGGTCTTTCATATTTGGTACTTGAAATCATTCATACTGACAATATTTTTTTCTTAATGGACTGTCAAGTATACTAGTGTATGCGGACTCTCGACAAAATTTATATATAATTCGAGGTACTAGATGAGCACTCTCTCATAACCAGAAATTAAATCTCTAGTATAGAATTTGTTTTCCAGTAACATGTTGTCTTGTCAATGTAATATTTATAAGGCTTAAATACTTTATTTTTTTTACAACTCCAGATCTTTAGAGTTCCATAATGGAAATAAATTTATAAAACTTCAGTCATCATCTCGTTAGACCTGGCACTTTCATCAATTTATATACTCGGTGTTTTTCTTCTTTATTTCTTTAACTTCTTATTTCAAGTAATTAAAATCTGTATCTAGTCTCCTTCTTCCATAGTTAGAAATTTAGTTCATGAAACAGAAGCAGATTAAAGTTATAATGTAAATCATCTTTGGGAGTATGTATTCTGAGATTTAGACCAGCTATGGTTTAGAGATTCTGATGAATTCTTTCCCATCGATGTGCTTCCTACAGCTATACGGAAATTGAAGGCTAATTCTACTGATATTTCTATTAAATGTATGGAATATTATCACACACAGCATGCACATATAATATTTTCACATTCCATGCAACATAAAATTTACTCCTACACCTTATAATAGAAACATATAACTGAACTGTGCATACCACTTAAATAGATGACCAATCCACCCAACCTTAGAATTCGTTTATCTCCAGAATTCACCCCCGAGCTGAGATCCCTCCTAGAACAGATCAACCTCTAACCTGTTTAGGAGCAACTTATTTAAGTTGTTGTTCCCCAAAGCCTGTTTCTAATTTTGCGTCCAGAATATCAGTATGATTTTCTTCCTGTTTGCCTAGGCTTCCCATTTTAGGGATTCTTTAAAGCTTTTTTATGCTTTTCCCAACTTTTTACCTCTTCCCAACTACTTTCCTCATCATTGGGGGATTTAGATTTTTCCTCAAAAATCTAAATTAGAAATAATTTCTTTCAAGGATTTTTGAAATATTGTGGGGAAATTATTTTCCTTATCCATCCTCATTGATTTAGCAAGTGATCTCAGAAATCTCATTTTGGTCAATCTACACAAAAAAATCATTTTATTAATTTTCTCAGTTTAAATATTTAATTACATCGACAACATACTTGTCCTTTGGGGTCCACTCCCCTTAGGATTAAAGTTAAAATGTCTAGTTTTGAATTTCAAACACATAAACTAGGGGTGTTACACCTCTTTGGGAGTTTTGGAGTCCAGAGAGGAATGCGGGCATCGGTTTTGTATGTACACAGCAGTGTTTGCAGCTTCTCCCCACAGAAACTTCAGAAGAGCATGGTCACATAGCATAGCACAGGAAGCTTCGATAATGTTCCTATTCTTTCTTTTAGTAATGCCATTCTACTCAAGAGTATAGATATTTGTGGTCTCCCTCTTGATGCCAACTTCTTTGAAAAATTTCTTGAACTCGTTCATCTCATATTTAGTGCCATTATTGGTCCTCAATATATTAATCTTCTTCCCTGTTAGATTTTTCACCAAGGCTTTGAAGGTACAGAACCACATGAAAGCCTCATCCTTCTTCATTAAGAAGTATATCCATGTTTTGCAAGAGAAGTCATCTATTAACGTCATATAATAAGAACATCCTCCCAAGGATATTATGGGAAGCATACTAGAAAGATCATAATGTATCAGTTGCAAGACATCAGATGTCTTTGCGACACTTAAGGGGAAAGGTCCCCTTGTATGTTTTCTCATCACAACCCTAACATACATCATCATGATCATTTGTGAATAGGGGCATCGGCATCCCCATCACCACCTTAATTGCTTCAGGAAGGGCTTTGTAGTGAAGGTGTCCAAACCTTTGGTTCCCTAGTTCAGTCTGTCGGATGATATCAAATGTCATCACTCCAAATGTACTTCCTCCAACCTAGTAAAGTGTATCAACTCTAAACCCAATCATGATAGCTTCCTTCAAAATTTTCTTCCAAATACACACCTTCCCATAAATGAATGCCACATTGAAACCTTTGTCTTCCATGGCGAAAATAGAAACAAGGTTCTTCTTTAAATCATGTACATAGAGTACATCCTGCAAGTAGAGGACTTGAATTTGAGAAAAGTGGAGGGTCGGAGTCCCTGTCCCTCTCACGGGTTTTGTGGCATTATTTCCAAGGATAATTTTTAGATTAACATCCTTCTCGATTATGTTAGAAAGTGCTTCCTTGAACCCAGTGATGTGCCTTGCAGCCCCACTATCTATCAACTAGACATCCATAGTTTCGGGTGGAGATGCAGAAGAGAGGGAAGATACAAGAATGAATTCATTTCTTTTATCATCAACAACATTTGATTCCTCATATATGGAATTTCTCAACCTTTTGTAGGGATTCCCATTTCGATCAGAGGAATCCTTCCTCTTTCCTTTGAAATTGTTGTTCCTTTGATTGACATTCCTCTGATTGTTTTTGTTGTCATTATCATCAGGAGAATCCTTCTTGTAAGGGAATTTTATAGCATACTAACCAAGCTTGTGAGAAGTGTAACATTTACCCTTCTTCCCTTGGGCCCCTACTCTACCTTTGTTCCTTGGACCGCCAAAGTTATTCTTCTTAGCACCAGCAGTGAAGGCATCATTTCCTTCATTTTCATATTCCTTCATCCTTGTCTCTTCTTGTACGCATCTCGATAGTACTTCGTCAAAATAAGGTATCACATTGTTATTGAGAATGGCAGTATTGAATACATGCCATTCAGATGAGAGACCTACAAGTGTAGTGAGAACCATCTCTCGATCATATATTTTCTCCCCAATCGCCAGAAGATTATTCGTTATTTCAGTCAGTTTCATAAAATATGATTGGGCAGATTCATCCATGCCTTTCTTCAGATTCTTGAGCTGATTTTTAAATAATAGGACTTGATTTGCATTGTTGGCCTTGAACATGTTGACCAACTTATCATACATCTTCTTGGTTGTGCCTAGCTCAGAGATGTAGGAAACCCAACTCTTATGTATTGAGTCCCTGATAATCTACTTTTCTTTAATTTCCCCCTTCTTATACTTTGACTTGGTGGCAACAGGTGTAGTGGATGGAGGCTCTTGGATTTTACCCTGCACATAGTCCATGACATCTTGGTCTTCCAACATAAGGTCCAATGTCATCTTCCAGGCATGGAAGTCTTCCTTCCCAGTTAATTTTTTATCAGCTTTAAAGCCATTATATTTTGAGGTACCCATGCTCTTCTTCGGTGATTGCTACAAACTTGGGCTTTTTCTTCACCTTAGCTCTCATACCATGTAAATTTTTGTAGATGTTCTATTCTTGATGCAACTTTAAATTTTATCCCTAATATCAGTCAACAATCACATAAACAAGAAAGTAAAATGCAGATAGAACATACCAGTAGATCGATAGAAGACAAGCCAAAAATATATGTGTTTTGGTGCACTATGGCGGTCAGCAGGATGCTTCAACCAGCAAAGTATCAATATGGTCAGCCCACCAGAAGTGTCACACAACCCTCACAGACAGTTAGATTAGTCAACTCAACGTCAATGGAAGTCAATGTTGTCCCAGTCAACGGTCAATGAAAAACAACAGCAACAAAAATTCAATGCAGCCCAGTCGAATTCAACGGTCAACCTAGATTTCAGTGCCAAAAAATGCGGACGAGGGAAATCAGAATTTTGACCAAGTTTTGGGTTAGTTTGACTAAGCGTTGACGAAATTAAATGCTAGTCAAATCTATGTTGAAAAACTCTAGGTCAGAAACATAAATATTCTTGCTGCAATTTTCCCACGTGTGGATGAAGAAGAGACTCCAATAGATGATCAAACCAATGAGATGAGGGAAGAGAATGTGATGTGATGGATGAGTGAAAATGACCTTCAACATTGACCGATTTATATCCATCAGTAAGGGTGTGTGACACAACTGCTAGGGCTTCAAGCCTATATTTCATTTCTGGCCGACCTGCACATATTTTGAATAAATTAAAAATAAATTTTCTTCTCATCGGATCAAGATGATCTTTAGATAAATATTGCACCTCCATGAAAGAG
Organism: Pinus albicaulis; assembly: GCA_034641835.2. Classification (NCBI taxonomy): domain Eukaryota; kingdom Viridiplantae; phylum Streptophyta; class Pinopsida; order Pinales; family Pinaceae; genus Pinus; species Pinus albicaulis. Next base: position 731,431,968 of record CM076577.1, on the reverse strand, counting down.
GGACCCAATAAAAATATTGGCATCTTCATTTGAGCATCACAACATGGATTTTGGACCTAGTTGTCCAAAATTAACACTATGTTTTCTACCCCAATTTTCATTTTTATTTTTCTTTCTTGTTCTCTGCCTCTTCTTCCTCTTCTTATACCTCCTCGTCTACCTCCTCTTCAGTGTCTTATTCTTCTTATTCTTCTTGTCCTTATCTAAGTCTATAAGCAGAGGTTTGCCCTATTTCGGTAGCTATAAAGGCTTCCCTATCCATGTCTATGAAAGAAGACCAGGATACAGGTAGGTTCAACCTTCTCAAAGCATCATCTACAATTTGTTTTATTAGGTCATGATGGTCCAAGTATTGATATTTCATTTTCCTCACTTTATGGCTCATGTCAGTTATGAAGTTTAGGAGGAAGTGGTGGACACTTAATATCTATTCCAGTGAGAACTCCGCTTTAATCCTAAGTTCATTTAACAATCTGAAATGATACCCATAGACCAAACTAATTTTGACTTCACAAGAAATAAACTTCATAATGTGGAAGGCTACTTCATCCCAGGGGTATGGAAGGCTTTCTCTCCTCACTCCATTTTTGTCTTCAATGTACTCCTCTCCCAGTAGAATGAAATTATTTTTATCTATAGTACTAGGAATTCTTTCCTTAACCCATTTAACTCCTAAGGTAAAATTTGTAACTCTTCTTATGAGTTCAGGAGATAATGTGATGTCTAGGACTCTAACAAAATTGGTCGCTATCTCTTCTAAATATTATTGTAGAGCCACCACAAATTCTTTAGCTATCTCATCATCAGAACCTTTCAATAGCTCAAAGAACCCTAGTCATTGGCGATTTAGGAATACTTCCATAACCTGAGGGTGCTGCATAATTTTCTTAATTTCAGTAGGCTATCTTCTATTAAATCCCCCTGCAACTTTAATGCCTGTGATATGAATCTGGTGAGAGGTTTGAGACTTATGTCTTGGAGATAGAGGTCTTGAAACAAAATGAAAGAAAAATATTTTACCTTTTAACTATCAAATTTACTTTGCCAAGTATGAATTTTATGGAGAAATTTCAGTGTTAGAGGATGAAAATCCATTCAACTTTGTCATTTTTTTATTTGGTTTGAGAGATGGAGGCTTTGGGAAGCCAATTCACCAACATGTGATTTTTTTTCCTTCTAAACCCTTGGTGGTTTGCTTCTAAAGTTGCCTGTAGAAAAGCATTGTTTCCTATAGCACGATGGTGCATGCAAGCTCAAAACTCGATGTTTCTCTTTTGATGGCTCACACCGGTCTCCTGCCCTTGCTTATCTTCACAATTCTCAACGCAATGGTGAAAATGAGAAAATTCTTACCTTTATTTGGTTTTTTAACTAAATTTGGAATGTTGTGGTGACTCATACTTTACATGAGTTTTCCTTTTTGAGACCGTTCGCCCCACTTAAGTTAATCATTGTTGAGCCTCGTGATCACTTCTCTTCATACCCATCCACTCTTAGTTGACTTTATTTGACTTGACCAGGTGGCATGCACTTTCACTTTTTCTCCAATTTCACTTTACGAAGATGGCCAACTTAACTAGACACCTTTTTTTCTTTAAATTTATAAAACTCAACATTCAACTTTTTTTTCCATTACAGATGCATAGCAAGAGGTGAGAGGACATACCCGAGCTTACCTAGTGTTGGTGAGGTGCTAAAGGAGATGGTGCAAGGAGATGGAGCTGGTGGTGGAAATCTTGGTCTTTTCTTTGTTGTGTCTTCATTTTTTATTTGTTTTCTGAGTGAGCTGCTTGTCTTTTCTGAGTGATATTCTTATCCTTTTCTTGTTTTCTTATTTTTCATGTGCTACATGGAGGTCTTCATGCTCCATGGTTGGTGGGCTTGTCCTTCTGGATTCATCCTCATTAGCTTTCCTTCATATTTTAGCCTTGTTATGCCACACATAGATTTGCTACAAGAAACTTTATGATACATGTAGCAGTTTATTTCTTGCCTCCTCTTGCTTAAGTTTGCTAAAAACTGGAGGGATATGGTTCATGTAGGCTATGGATGATGTCATGGAATGAATGGAGTGGAGTATAGGAAAGTGAAAGGGTTACCATTCTAAGTTTCCAATGATTTATCAGCTAAATGTGCAACATAGGGTTTAGATAGGAAATCATTGTGGATGAGGTGAAATAAGGGTTTTGGAATGGTAGATATAGGCAAAAAATGAATTATAATACCATTATTGAAGTTCAAAAATCCTTAGGCATCATTTTTATTTCATGAATGAGTTTCCTATAGAATTTACAAGAGTTTCCTATAGTGCTACAAGAATCCTGTAGCTGCGTGATTTTCGTGTAGAAATCAAAGTTTAAGGGAAAAGATGAAATTGTTGCCTATATGACGGGTGAAATGGATGAAGAGATGTATTACAGAGTGGCTTATGGAGTGTCCAATAATAGAAGAAGAAAAAATGAAGAGAAATTTCTCCACTGGATCCTAAAAAACATATTGCATCAATAACCTGCAAAACAGAAAAACACATAAGTGCATAGGTAGTTTTCTTATTTTTCATTTTCTTTCTTTTATTTTTCTCCTTTTTTTTTATAAAGGCAAGTGGGTTGACACCAGAGAGGTTTTCAACCCATAGGCCTACCTTGGGCACCTCAAATAGGTTTTTACCCAAGGATCTTTTATTCTCTTCTTTTTTCATTCTTTTTTCTTTCTCCAAGACTGCCTCATGGAGGTTTTCAACATTGGAGTTGGCCCAGGGAAACACAGAGAGGTTTTCACCCATGTCTCTTTATTATTATTATTATTTTCTCTAGGAGACACCAGAAAGTATGAATTTTCCCATGACATACACCTCCCTATTTATGGAATTTATAAATTCTGCCCTTGATAGGGGATTCTTGTAAGCCTTAAGCCTGTAACCATTGACAAGTAATGCAATTCCTTCTTCATCTATGGCTCTGATATGAACTGTGCCTTTACCATAAAATTTTTTCACTTTGTAGGGTCCAAACCATCTTGTCATCAGTTTCCCTTTGAAATCCTTAAACCTTGAGTGATACAACAACACCCATTCTCCCTCTTGAAATGTCTTTTCCTTAATGTGATTGTCATACCAAACCTTTCTTTACAAATAAATTACCTCTGTGAGAAGTAGTGCTTGCATATTGAACTCATTGAATCGATTTAATTGCAACAACCTCTCTTTTTGGGCATTATATATATATTGGTCTAACTCAGTTGCCATCCTTAAGGTGTTGAATTCAAATTCAACTGAAAGCAGGGCTTTCTTTCCATACACGAGGTAATAAGGAGTGTATCTGTTGTTGTTTTCCATGTAGTGTTGTAGTCCCAAGTACCTTCTACCACACTGTTTACCCAATATTTTCTATTGCTTCTCTCAACCTTGGTGAGGATACTCTCATGGGCTTTATTGGTCACTTCCACTTGGCCATTTACTTGAGGGTGGTAGGCAGTAGAAGTTTTGTTATTTATCTTGTGCCTCCTCAAAAGATTAACAATGAGTTAAGATGTGAATTGTTCCCCTTGATGAGTGATAACTTCCCTAGGGTATCCAAAATTGTAAAACACATTCTCCCTCAGAAATTCTGCTACTTTATGCTCCATTGCTACCTTCAAAAATTTTTTTTAGCCCACATTTTCAGGTGGTCAGTGCAAACTATGATACAATTTTCCTGTCTGGATGGTGGATCAATAGGTCCAATGAAGCCCATGCCTCATTTTTCAAATATCTCAAGATCCACCTGAGGTTGCAAAGGCATCTCATCACTTTGAGTAGGTTTTCCCATCCTTTGGCACTGTTCACACTTGCTAGTGTATCTTTTGGAATCTTGGTGAAGTGTAGGCCAATAGTATCATTCCGAAAAAACTTTTAATCTAGTCCTTTTTGCAGAAAAGTGGCGCCCACAAGGGCTATCGTGACATGCATAGAGGATATCAAAAACTTCTTCCTCCCTTACACATCTTCTGAGAATTTGGTCAGGGCTTATCTTGAAGAGATTTCCCCAATCGATGTGAAAGGGACACTTTTTTTATGATATTTATTTTCTCCTTGAATGAGAGTTTAAGAGGTAAATTTCCAGAAACAAAGTATTTATATATGTCAGAAAACCATGGTGGGAGTACTAATATAGCAAAAATATTTTCATTTGACAGTTAGTCATCCACAAGTCCTTCTTCATCTGTAGATAGAGCTAACATACATAAAAAATCTACCACAACATTCTCCTTTCCAGTTTTATCAACAATGGTTATGCCAAGCTGCTGTAATATTAACAACCATATAATTATCCTAGCATTAACATTTGGTTTTTTCATTAAATATTTAATGGCTGCATGGTGAGTGTGTAAAAAGGTCTGATACCTAGTGACATAATTTCTAAATTTGTTCAAAGCGTGGACAATGGCTAACATCTCCTTCTCTATGACAGTGTAATTGTGTTCCGCCTTAGACAAGTTTTTACTGATGAAATAGATTGCGTGAGGTAATTTGTCTTATAACTACCCTAATTTTTCTCCCACAAATTTGTAAGATGTATATGTGTGGATGTGGAAAGGTAGAGTCCAAATTGGGCCTCGGAGAATGGGGGCAGTAGTTAACTTTCTGTTAATGAGATCAAAATGTTCTTGAAAAAGACTCGATCAGGTAAACTCAGAATCTTTGGCCAATAATCCAAATAGTGGCGAAGCCATCTTACTGAAATCTTTGATGAATCTTATATAATATCCAACTAACACTAAGAAGCTCCTGAAATCTCTCTGATTTTGAGGAGTAGGTACCCTTTCGATAATAATGATTTTTCTCGGGTCCGCCCATATTCCTTCTTAGGAGATTGAGTGTCTGAATACAAATCCTTCTATTTTTAGGAATTCAAACTTATCTGGGCTCAGGGAGAAATGCATCTCAATGAACCTTATGAGCACTTTTTCCCAAATTGGAGAGACCTCCCTAGAATTGATCCCCATAGGGTGTGAAATCATCCATGTATATTTCAAATAAGTCATGGAATAGCTCACAGAAAATGAAAAGAAAAATCTTTGGAAGGTAGCTAGGGCATTGCACAACCCAAAGGGTAGGAATATGTAAGCGAATGTACCCAAGATCAGGTGAAAGTAGTCTTATCTTGGTCTTCAAGGCTGATTTGGATCTGGTTGTGCCCACTGAACCCATCTAAGAAGGAAAAAAACTTCTTTCCTGTAAGGCCATCGATGACTTGGTCTATAAAGGGCAAATGGAAATGGTCCTTCTTGTCGGCTTTGTTAAGTTTCCGATAATCAACATAAATTCGCCATTTTCCATTCTTCTTCTGGACTAGGACAAGGGGAGATGTCCACTCACCATCTGATATAGGACAAATGAAACCTACATCCAATAGTTTTTGTATGTCTTCCTTGACTATGTCCTTTCTATATGGGTTCATCCTTCTTTGGGTTTGTCGCAAAGACTTGCATCTTTCCTTAATGTAAATATGATGTCTGCATACTAAAGGATGCACCCCTTTCATTTCATTTTAATCCCAAGAAAATGCATCTACATTTTATTTTAGAAGCTGGAATAACTATCATTCTTCTTCATTTTGAGAGGTTTGATTTTATTTTCAAATATCTGGATGGGTCAAACTCTATAGCCTTGGTGGTTTTAGAGGTTGAATCGACCGAGTGTAATTCCATCCATGGTTGGCTTTCAGATTCCTTGACTATGTTTTGAAGTGGATTGTTAGTGGGAGAGTGGTTTTGAATGTCATGGTTGATGATTTCATCTTCATCAAGTTGTCACCCTCTAAGAAAAACATCTATGGTACAAATGGAGGTAGTGTTATAAACCTCATCTTCTTCATCCTCCAACCATATAAGTAGATCATGATCAATGGAAGGTTGGGATGGAGGATATAATACCAGTTGTTTAGACAAGGGCCAATTTTTAATAGTCATGTTTCTTGCCCAATAGCTGATATAAGCATCTGCAGTGGCTAACCAAGGTCTCCCTAAGATGAGAGGATATCCATTGAACTTGGTTTTTGGCTACAAAACTAGGAAATGTGTACTATACTTTTTAAGATTAAATTGAAACCATAACATCCTCAACAATTCCTTCCGGATTTAATGTGGGCTGATTTGCAAGTTACAAAATTGTTGTGGTTTTCCTCAAAATCCCTCAGATGTTGAGTTTCAACATCGTTTCCTTTGTCATGACATTGATGGAAACACCTATATCAATGAGAGTATTGGGGACTATGGCACCATCTATGTGCACATCTACAACTGGAAGACCACGGTGCATCTACTTTGGAAATATTACGCTTCCCAACATTAAGTTAGACAAATATCCAACTATAGTGATGGTGGGGGTATCCTTCTTCTTTCTCCCAGGTTTCTTGAAGAAATTTTCCTTGACGAGCCTATTGTAAATAGGGACATCCTTAATGGCCTTAAAAAGTGGTATCTTTAGACACAATTTTTTTAATTCTCCTAGAAGTTCAGAGTCCTCTCATATGTCCTGACTAGAATGGATCAGGTGATTGGTAAAAGGAGGTTAGTGGATTTGAGTGTTACTTTATTACTTTTCCTCCTCAACCACTATAGGTGGAGATGGAGGGTGTTTGTTTGGGAGTACTCTTCCCGACCTGAGATTAATATCTTGTATCTCGACAACATAATCTGGATAGGATGTATCTCCACTATAAACTTGTTGTGCATGTCTATTGTTCGAGGTTGGATTTGGCTCTCCAGTCATATGAGGAAACTTGGGTGGAGGAGAATTAGTAAGCTGAGGTTGAGGTTGGGGTCGATGTATTAGATAAGGTGGTTGATTATGTTGAGGCCTCCACACTTGGGATGGATGGTTCTACTCAGGTTATTGAGGAACATACTTCTGAAATGGTTGGTTCATAGGTTGAGGATGATATGGAGGGTTGTAAGGCCAAGTAGGAGGTGTAGGCCAGGATGGAGGAGTGGGGGTGTACCAGCGTTGCATGGGTTCATTTTGATTATTATGCTAGTAAGGGTAAGGTGCACCTTGCATACCCTTTAGATATGACCTAGGGCCTTGAGGCCTTCTTTAGTTGATGAAACAAAGTTTCTCTAGTCCTACATCCACACCTAGATATACAGATTTAAGTATAGGTAAGGAAGGAGACTTGTTTGTGTCATGATTTCCCTCACAGACTAAGAAAACCTCTAAGACATTTAGTGGACATTCATTTCTAGGGTGTTTTATGGTAAATATAGGGAGAAATATGGCCAAGTCTCTTTATGCTTCCTCTTACGTCCTTTTGACCTACATTGTGTCCATTTTCAAAGAAAAAGTGTGCAACATGTCACTCTTGAAGTCCTCCAACATATTTCCAATCTCATATTTGATGGAGGTGGAAGAGGAAAGGGTATTGGTTGTACTTTGGCTAACACTGCCTTTCTTTCTAGTTTCCCTACAATGGTTATTAAAGATAGTTTTCATTTTTTCATAAGGTAGTTGGTAGATATCTCCTCCTGATAACATATTGAGGGTTTATATCACCTCCTCTTCGATCCCCTGGAGAAGTATAAGTTTAAGTGATCCGGGATCGAGAGTAAAAATGAATCTCTTATAGTTTAACTGAAACATCTCTTCATAGTATTCTAGGGATTCATCAGGCCCTAAAGTCATGCTGAATATCTCATCCTTATTTTCCTTGGACCTACAGTAGTCCCTGTAATTTTTGTTGAAGGATTCTTACATCTATGCCCAGGTAGTATTTCTCTTCCCAGGTAGACCCATGAACTAGTGAAAGGGTGCATCCTTAAGGGTAGATGGGAATAGCTTCAAATTATGATCATCTGTAACATAGTCATAGGTCCTACGGAAAACAACAAATTTAAACATGAATGTGTCGATATCTTTCGAGGTAAGTCCATGAAAGTATGGAAGGGCTGAGGGGTTAGTTTTTTTAATTTTAGTTTCCCCATTTGTGATCCAAGTGGATATTGGTGGCCACCCGCCTATTCCACTTGGGGCCCCACCATTTTCTCTTTCAATTTTTCAATTTCAGCACAACTTACTATTTTTAGCAGTTTTTTGGGTCCTAAACTCCTGGAGCCATTTTGATGCCCTAAACGACGTTTTTTGGGAGAAAGGGGAGCAACATGGGTCAATTTTTTGATGTTTCTCACTTAAAATTTTTAGTCCCCAGATATATATTTCTAACGAGGTATGGTTCATGTCAAACGGAGATCGTATTCCAAAGTTACATCCCTGGGAAGTTGAAACACCAGTTTACCCAGATGGGGCCCATAGTTTTGGTGCTTCATCTCCTAGGGTTAGGGTTTTGGATGTTTAGGGCTTTTCATTGTTTCTAAATAATATATAGGCCCTCGAGCCTCATTTTAACTTAGTTCAGAGGCATGTAGCCACCACATCTCTTCTCAGAGATAAGCTATCAGTGCCCTAGCTAGTTTATTTCCATTCTGTCTGTAAGCAAATTTCAGTTCTTTGATATTAATGAAATGAAGTGTTATTTCTGCTACATCTTTGTATTTATGGTTATATGTGTATTCTGTTGTGTTCCTGCATACATCCAGATCAATTTTCCTGTATAGTGGGAAAGGCTCGCTGGGCTTCAGTGCCAGCCATGGTTGAGATAGATGAAGTAGGTTGCTGAGGTCAAACAAGATCTTCTTCTTCTCCAATAGGTTCTTCAAAATTTTTAGAAGGCTCATATATGGTGTGTTAAACCTCACAACCACTGAAGAAGAGTTAAGGGTGACTATGTGGTGATGTTGGGGTTTTAGGTAAAACATTTCCTTGAGTATCCCTACTCCTACAAGGCATAAGAATGAAATTTTTTATATTTTTTCAATATTTTTGAAACAACATGTAAAAGGAAAGTAGAAAATAATGCTAAAAAAAAATCAAAGCATCTACTAGACACCTCCCCAACAACGAATCGAAACAATGGTGAGGCCTGGTATTGCACCAATAATGCTGTAAATCCTAGAGGTTGCCTTACTTTACTTTATAAATTCGCAGTTCATTCAAACTTGGAGGTGATAGTGCTTTATAAACAGCATATGCATTCTACACATGTCATCCTATTCTAAGATTTATGAACGGGTGCTACTTCTAGGGTTTCTAGATGAAGTCTGTCACACTTTTAAAATTAGGCCTAGGGCTAAAAATGATTCAAAGCCATGGCGCTATCAACAAGAACATATATAAACTACAACAAGTACATCTAACTACTCTGCAATGAAATAAATATACACATTAAGCTATGATAAGAAATGGATGCAAACTAGGAATCTTGCATGAAGTAAATTGTTGAATTGAAAGGGCATAAAGGAAACGAAGCTAATCACACTTTGCTGGGCCGAATGTATAAACACACTCTACTCACTATATGCTCTTATCTATCATTCTTATAATCATGCAACTACTCATGACCTAACAATACTTGTAATGTCTTGTTTTGCAGCTAGGAGAAGAAAGTGCTAAGCTGGCTTCTAGAAGGCTTGGACACATTGGTGCAAGGATGAAGTTGTATGAGTCCTTTTGCAGATCTAGAGGATGTAAATTGTGATTTTTGAGCTTAAGGAGGGGCCCACTAGTGCTACTTAAAGTTCTAATATAGGTTTATTTTAGTGCTTCTATCCCGAGGAAAGGTTTGGTAGACCCTTCCTTCCCATAGATAATCACATAAAGATAATTTCCCATAAGGGGTCAACTAACCCTTATATCGTTTCTATCTCCTTGAGAATGTTATATTGGAATATGTGTTGGTCAACTATTTCATTTTATCCACCTCATTAATCGTACTATCTTAGGTAAAGGGTTAGTTGACCCTTCATTTAAATCAATCATGAGTAAAATCCAATAGTTGAGTAATGGTTGGATAAACTTTCCCATGAGGGGTCAACTAACCCTTATACCATTTCTATCTCCTTGAGAATGTTATATTGGAATATGTGTTGGTCAACTATTTCATTTTATCCACCTCATTAATCGTACTATCTTAGGTAAAGGGCTAGTTGACCCTTCATTTAAATCAATCATGAGTAAAATCCAATATTTGAGTAATGGTTGGATAACCTTTCCTATTCACCCACATCATTGAGATTATTATTATATATGAGACGATGAATAATGGTAAGCTATAATATTTCTCTAATATTATAATATTTGAGTTCATTGACATGGAGGAAGTGTATAATTCCAACCCTTCTAAGTCAAGGTCATTAGTTTTCCCTTCCACTTGCTTTCCCTCCTTGAGAGTATTGTCCTAGAGGAAGTGTTGACCAACCCTCCCTTGGAATATTTATGAAGAATTATAATATTTTATGTCATTATCATGGTGTAAGGGTTGGTTGACACGTATCAATGATCCATATCCTTAGGCATACTATCATAGGGGAATCTTTGGTTGATTCTTCCTATAGATTATGAAAGAGGAAAAGTACCACATTTTTGGAAGGGTTTCCCAATAGTTCCTCATTCTCATATTTTAATAAAATAAAATATTGGTGGAAGGTTAAACTAATGCTTCCATGTTTCAATATACCATTAATTTATGTGAATAATATTATCCTAGAGGAAGTGATAAGCAACCCTTCCTATCCATGAATCATTGCCAAAATATCATATTTCATGAAGACTTGATCACTGCTTCCAATTTATTTTCCTCCTTGAGGGTATTGTTAGAGACAATAGGTTACCTAACCCTTGCTTGGAATATTTCTCTATGGTTATATTATTTTAGGTTACTATTGCCATGGAAGGGTCAACCAACTCTTTTAGGTGATCCACCTCATTGTTCATATTATCATGAAGGAAGCATTGATCGATACTTCTTCTATATGACATGTAAGGTGAATAAAATATTTCAGGAAGGGCCAATTAACCATTCCTCTTTCTCATATTCATTAATAAAATAATATCCTAGTGGATGTGTGACTCATCCCTTCCAAGTGATACACATCCTTGATCGCACTACCTTGGGGAAATGTGGTGAGCCCTAGTATTGCACCAAGAATGTTGCAACTCCCAGAGGTTGCCCTACTTTACTTTATCAACCCGAGGTTCCTACAAAATTGGAGGTGACAGTTCTATATAAACAACAGATGCATTCTACTTATGTCATCGTCTTCTATGCTTTACAAGAGGGTGCTACTTCTAGGGTTTTTGGATGAAGTCTCTAAAACTTCTCAAATTAGGCCTAGGGCTACAAATGATTCAAATCCATGGCACTATCAGCAATTACATAACTACATTGCAGAAAGAATGTACATCTAAATACTTTGCAATGAAAGAAATCTACACACTAAGGTATGATAAGAAATGAAAGAAAACGTGGAATCTTGCATGAAGTAAATTTCTAAATTGAAAGGGCATAAAGGAAATTAAGCTATTCACACTTTTCTGGGAAAATGGATAAACACACTCTACTTACTCTATGCTCTTATCTATCATTATTTTAATCATGCAACTACTCATGACCTAACTATGCTTGGAAATGTGTTATTTTGGAGGTAGGAGAAGAAATTTCTAAGGTGGCTTATGGAAAGCTTTGACACATGGTTGCAAGGTTGAAGGTGTATGAGTGGTTTTCATAGGTCTAGAGTATGTGGATGGTGGTTTATGGGCTTAACGCGGGTCCCACTAGTGCTACTTCAAATGCTGCTATAGGTTTCTTGTAGTTCTATAGGAAAGTCTTGAATTGCTATAAGAAACATTCTGAGGGAAATTCAAGGCCAAAAATAGGTTTCAAATGGGTAGGGAAGGTGGACTGAAGGTGGATCTAGATGAATGGAAGGTGACCCACCCCTTGGCCAAGCTCAAAACCTCTTGGGAGACTTGTCTTGAACCCCTAGGGTTTTCTCATGGTGTAGGGATGAAAAATCTGGAAACATGGATGATGGTGATTTTGATGAATAAAGGGACAATGAAGGATGAAAGATGAATTTGAAGGTGCTAGTGAAGCTCCCCTTGGCTGTGCTACCTGTAATTGGGAAAAAACTACATGTTCATACAATAAAAATGAACAAATTCATGATAAAGACAATGGAAAAGCTGACTTGAATTTGGAAAGAAAATCTATTTTAACCTATAAACAAAGATCTAACACAAAATTATAATCATAACCATGTAACTATAGCAACCTGTCTTATCCATTCCTAGAAATCGTAAATACAAAACCAATTTTAGTATGTGGGGAAGGTCTACCCTCCTCAAGCTCTAATGAAAGAGATGAGAGGGGGAGGCGTGACTCGCAACTTTCTAAAGTTATAACCTATTATACCAACATGTAAGAAATCTAAATCTACTACAAAATATAAATGGAAGCAAACAAAAAACAATGAATGGAAATACAATAAAAATAGCCAAATATTCATAACAAAAACTAGCTAGAATGACATGAAAGTAAAGAATGATTACACAGGTGAGATTGAGGAACATGGATTGGGCCCCAAACCACAAGCCTATCTCTCTGAAACTAGATCAGTGAAGCATAATCTGAATACTCATTTTATAGCAGAATATAGTCTCATTACATAGACACTAAATGTGTTGAAAATTGATTACAAGAGAAAAGAGCCTAATGGATTTCTCCAATATTCGAATTCTAATGAGCTCTTTCTCAACACTATTTAACCTAAAGGGTAGCTACCAACAACTCCCTAAAAGGTAGGTGATGATTCCACTTGACTACAAGTGAAGTATGAGTTTAGTGCACTTGATCTTGAGTTTTCTTGGCTTCCTTTTATTTCGAGTTGTTGGAGGGAATCTCAAGGATCCCTTAGCTACCTTTGGGAGTTATGGAGGGTGGAAAATCCCCCTAGAATATCTCCTTGTTGTCTATTCCAAGTCTTAATGACAAAATCTTCACAAAAACTGTAATATCTTCATGATTTTCCTGTATTTAACTCATGTTAGGTACTCAAAGTATGATAAGCCTCAATGACCATCGACACTAGTATCATATGACCATAACCTTATTAAAATGCAAGAAAAAGAGACTTAATCGGGAAAAAAGGTGACCATTAACCCCTCCAAATGTACCTAATTATGGATCTCATCAAAATGGTCAACCAATATTTCATCTACATCAATAACATCCAAAATACCATATTTGAAAAAAGGGTAAGTAATAATTCCACTTGATAAACCTCCTTGAGATTATAGTCTTGGAAGAATGGTTGGCTGAACCTTGCTCAAATCTATATATGTAAATTTGAAAAACCTTTATCCTATGGTAATGATTTCAATATGATATCACTCCACATCAATGTAAAGGAAAATAAATTTAGTAGAATAGGAATATAATAGTGCTAGGTTTATGTTTGATATTTAGGTGAAATGAATTCGATTTTTTTCCGAATGTATATAGATTTCCTTCAACGAAACTAATTTTCGAAGCTAAGTTGCATGGAGAGAAACTATTTCAATGTTTATTAAACCACCAAACCAATAACTTTTTTTCCAACAAACAAACAAAAAAATATGTTGAAACATTCTTTAACCAAACTTTATTAAATAATGAGTATTTAACATGATGCTTGACAAAATTGAAATAAAAGGAAATCAATACCCTCATCAAGATATTATGGAAAAATAATTCTTCAATCATCATTAGATTACATTTTTTTATGTAATTCACAACCATAATTTCAAGGATGGGATGCGAAGGGAAAATTTCCATAGACAAATGACTCATAAATCTTAGGGACTCTCTTGATGATGATAGAATTCATCTACCATAATGTCTTGAGTCCATTAAAAATAAGTCTTGCAGCATAAAATATTGTGCATTTAAACTACTCTAATGATCATTGAAGACTATTAGGGCATGAAATAAATCTTTCTTGCATCTTAAAACATAGGAAATATAGATTTGTATACTGGCGATGATAATTTTTTAAATTATTCGATATCTCAAGATATCTTTCTTGGAGTTTGCATCCTTTTACTTCATCCAATTCCATGCACCATACAAATATTGTAGCTTCAAAAGAATTTTTATAGAGTATTTCTACAATCCTTTGAAAGAATATATTTTTTCAAACGAATCCATCTTTTCCACCACCAAGTCTATAAAAAGCTTTTCCTTTATAGTTCAAATATTTAAACAACAATTCTTAGTGTTTTAGTTAGTGAGGAAAATGATATAAATCCAATATAAAGTCCTAAACATTATGGGTTATGCTAAGTCAATATCTTATATAGTGGAAGTATAAGTGAATTACACATCTCCTAAAGTCCCATACATGTAGGTTTTGAGTTTAGAGGAAAGAAGCATCTATTTTGAAATTAAAATAAGTATTGTGTGAATTAAAATATGTCCCTTTGAATAAGCATAGCAATATTGAAATTCATCTCATCCATGGTGTATTAAAATGAAGAACATTATACCAATTTCTATATGTCAACCTCAAAAACAAATAAAATGACATAACAAATGGCTTAAAAAGTATGGTGGCCACATCAAACAAAAGGAAATGGCACTTCCACTGTGTGATTTTGTATATAGATAATTTCATAATTGAAAATTCCTAATTTTATGTAGGAATCACACAAAGTGTAATACTAGAAAGTGAGCCTTATTATGATAAGATATAAAATAGTTTATAACTCTAGCAATACTATGAAATAAACATTGCTCACAAAAAAAAACATGTGATTTCATTTTTACCTTTTGATATTGTTTGATGCATACAGTTATCCCATATCATTTTCAAAATTAGTAAATTAGTGAATAAATACAAAAATTAACAATTAGTAATTCGTTTTTACTTTTGGTATTGTTTCATACACATAATTATACCATATAATTTTAAAAATTAATAAATGAATATAAAAATTAACAATTAGTGATTGAAGATAAAAGTAGTAATGAAGGTAAAAAATAAAAATTTAATGTAAAATCAAACAAAAATTGGAAATTTAAGAAAAAATTAACAATTCAAGATAAAGTCCCACTACTTCCCTCCATATGTAAAAATTCCAAACATTTCCGTCCAATTTTGTTTTGGAAACATATATTAAAACTCTTCTACCTAATCTTCAACTCCATCTGGTTACTTGAGCATCCAAAGGTATGGATTTGCATCGGGGAGGGTGTGTCAAGTTTTAAGGAAATCGCTCTCTATCAAGATTTTCATGGCCTCCATACTTGCAGAAAGGTACACAATTGTAACTCGTTTACAAGCTTAACATGCTCCCAACTAATCTTGAATTTAATTTCAGTTAATCAAACATTACATGTGAAATGGCAGTGTGTGAAAAATGTATTTGACCGAATGTACAATGGTCTCTGAAACGAAGTTAACGCTTATTAACTATGGTGAATGGTTGATGTAGGAAATTGCTATGTTTATGGAAAAACTTGGAGGAAGAAAATCGAAATTTGAAAGAGATAGAATTGCTCTCACCTCAAGAGCAACTGTAGTTCACGAGGTGTTGACATTCTCTTTAATTGATCCTGGAGAGACCTTTCTAGTACCAACGCCATATTACCCACGGTAAACTCATTTTTATATATAAAATGTTCATGAAATATGATTTTAGTAGTCCCAGGCTGGTAGAAAATAATCAATATATGTCAGCACAAAATATTTCTCTTCAATGAGCCATCACACTGTAGAAATGGCAAAAAGATTGAGTTGTCCCTTCACTAATCATTGTTTTCTAGAATTTCAAAAGCATGAATAAACCGATATTTTTGTTACTGCAGTTTCCACAGAGATCTAAAATGGCGAACATGAGTGTAGCTAAAACTGTGCACTGCAGCAGGGAAAATGATTCCGAGATAACGCATAGTTTTGATCCATAGAAACGTAGGTATACCTAATTTTTCGAGATTTTTTTTTTTTTTTCTTTTGATTAGTTTTTATGATGTACATGTGATAAATTTTATTATTTTAAGTTTTCGATTCCTTCTTGTATAACTTCGACTAATTAATTTCTCTTGTGATACAGGTATATCGTTCAAAAATTTGTATCTGAGATTACTTTCAGGTAAAACCTTTAACAATTTCATCATTATTTATTTACGCTTTTTTTGGAACTATCAATACTTTTATATATATATATATATATATATATATATATATATATATATATATATATATATATATATATATATATAACTTTCTAATATATTAAATATTTCTACAATGTTTGCAGGTAATTATATTCGTATTTTATGAATGATTTTGAAATTTTATTTTGTTGGAGAGAACCTAAAGTATTCTTGTATTCCATGGATATTTCCAACTTTCATGTACAGGTTGGGTGACCCAAACCCTTGGTTTCATCTCTTTTTTGAGCATGATTATTGTGTAGCTATGGTATTCGACAAGATTCCATAATTTCTAGGTGAATGCTTATTTAATATATTATTATTATTATTATTTTGAAAACATTAATCTCGGTATGGAAGTGAATCATTTTCAAGGCTTCTTTTTCATTTTCTGAACAATGGAATTCAAGTCATTAACGTTCACTTACCTAGTCATGTTTGTATTTTTAACTAATATTTACTATACCTAAAATTTATACTACTAAGATAATACCTTACATCTTAGGATTTTTCTTCTTGGATTTGTCTTTGTATGGTCGTAGTCTATAATATACCAATAATAGAATGTATTATATATATATATATATTACTTTAGTATAATAAATAGTTGAAATATATACTATATAAGTATTTGAACTAACATTTTTTTTTATAAATATAAATTATTTTTTTCATATATATAAATATAAGCAGGTTAGGGCTCGAAATATAAAAGTGAGGGTGTTTTTTGATAACAAATCTTTCAAGCCAATTATATTTTAATTTGGATCTACAATGTAATATCTATTGTTAATTTGGATCTGCGCATTTTTGTTTGGTGACGGGTATCTCTATTTTTAATTTGGATCTGTGCTTTTGTGTTTGGTGACGGGTATCGACTCTTTTTCTAATCTTCTATTTTGGTTACGTGTATCAACTCCTTCTATGGTCTTCCAAGCTTAGTGACGAGTATTGATTCCTAGTCTGGTCTTCCACGCTTGGTGACAAGTATTTTCTTGATTAACAGAATTCTTTGTGGATTTTTGTATCACCATTTATATTTTAAAACTATAATGAAATAAAATGCTTACTTGATGATACAATATTTAAAAATGGATAAATCATTATATTTTTTGAAAAATATAGGTAGATGAAACTGAATTTTGAATCATACTTCAATCTTACCATATGCTTGGTTAGTTCAATTCATTTATTTTTTATATGAATATTATTTGATAATAAACAAATTTCAAGACACCTGAATCATTTAATTATATTAATAAATGAAAAATAGGCTTTTGATAATCAAAATTTGAACATATGTATACAAGTTGATAGCAAAAATAACATAAAATTTACATATATATATTGTATAAGTTAGTTATTAATAATTACTATTGTTATTATATCTACCTTGATGTGTCTTGTTATTAGCCTCCTAAGGAAAAAAAGAAAATTTTTGAACCCTTTATGTTAAATACTAATTTGAATAGTGGTATATTTTTCTGTATTTGAATTATAAATTTCTCAACAAATCAAACTTTTATTTTCTTTCATTAAATTATCTCTTCTTTATATACTTAGATTGTTTTGGTTGTTTTATAGTATAATTAAAATTTTATGATATGTAGATATATTTTTTAATTTCTTTGTAAATATTCATTTAAGGTGAAAGATATTGATTTAATATATTATTTCAAAGCTAGAAAGATATACAATAGATTAGAAAAACTAAGATTTTTGAAATATCATGTTATTTTGAAGTTTTCACTCAAACAATTCTTTTTGACACTTGGAATTTAAATGACATAGCTTATAATTTGTATTTATTTATTTATTTTAATTTCGAAAGATTGCAATGATTCATCTACATGATCAATGCCATGTTGACCAAAATGATCTGAAGTGATATTATGTATGTAAATTTATTATGCCTTTCAAATTATTATATGAATGGTTCAATGGACACATTGTTCCATTACTTGTAATTGATACTTGCCATAATGTACCGATTATTGTTCCAAGCAGGTAAGCTATTGTACACAATGAATTAAAATTTTTGGATGCAACTAGGGGATGCTTCAATTGTGTTAGTACATTTGATATAAATTAAATATATTCATGGTAATTGGATTTAAGCATAAGTTTCTTCCATAAAAAATCCAAACTCTTCATATTATCCAAACTCAAGGACACAAAGCTTCTAAATTATCAAATACAACTTCTTAGTCTATCTTTAAATACTATATAACCTTTCTAAATAAATGAGATTATTTTCTTTTATTTTTTTTGTGCACAATTTGATATTTTATGGAGCTTTGCAACATATACAATTTTATAATAATAATAATAATAATTTTTTTGCACCATTTTTTGTTTTATGGTGCTTTGCACCATATACAATTTATTATTATAATAATAGCTTTGATATTTTTATGATAAATTTTTAATTTCCATAAAATTGGTTTTGGTGTTTTGCATGACAATATCTTGATCCACTTCAAATTGGTTTTTGGTGGTTTGCACTATACACCATGGAATTCCACATATGCATTGAACACCAAATTTAGCAGTTTTTACTAACTCCACTTTTGCAACAAAAAACATAGCACTACTTGCTTATCTCCACATCATCAGCACTTTTACACCACCATTTAAAAAATAAACATTTCTGAAATCCTATACAAATAGTGGTGATAATGTGAGGTTAAATGGCCCTTTTTCTTGTAGTTCTTGTGTCAGCCACAATTTCTCAATTTAGCTTTAAAGGAAAAGAGATCGAAAGTTGACCTATAAACCGCCCCTGATGTTAACAACTAACGATCTAGGCAAGGGCTTCATATTAATCCACTCTCCTCCCTTTTCTTCAGACTTCCCCTACACTGTCTTGGTAGAGAATAGTAAGGCACCCGATGTCTCTATGAGTTTTTGAGTAAAGTTGTTGTTCATTACCATGATCGCTTTGTTTGTGATAGAAAATCATGCAGAGCCAACCTTGGTTTGTTTGTCAAAGAGGGGTGATAAATAATGCATGTTCATTCACATTTCACAGTCCCATGTGACGCCTCCCTCATTTCTGAGTTGTATTTTTCATCGTCTCGCTCGAATAATACGCCATATTTAAAAGTTTGTCGGCCAAAGATGTTGAGAATGAAATTTCTTCTGAAGCAGATAAAGAAACTTCTTCAAAAACATTAGCAAATTGAAATGAAAATGAAGAAGCGGGGCAAGCAACCACGTCGGCGGGACCAAATTGATTTGGTTTCTTTATTAAAATATTCCTTTATTGTTTTGTAATGCGCAGGAGCAGAGATCATGGTCGTCGAAAGACTATTCAGACGAAGAATATTCTCGTGACAATAAATATCATTCGTTCGTTTTGGAAAAAAATAAAGGAATAAGACGCTACGCCAAAACATAAGACGCCTACATTGAAAAATAATTATATGAAACATATAACATAAAAAACATTAAACCACTCAATAAATAATGAATGTAAGATAATATTAACTATATCCAAAATTGTTTCACACGGAAAGCTCAACGAGTGACTATTTGCATCAAAAATGATCTTACATTCCATTTATAAACATCAATCTCAATTAAATGATCACTAACCCTATGTGTACCAAATACACGTGCTACTAATTTCCGAAATTTTAATTTATTATATTGATGTTAACTTACTTGATCTTTTTCTTTCCCTTTGCTGAAAATTTGCTACCACTGTGATGTTCACGTGCAAACATTATTCTTTCCCTCATCAAATGTAGAAAAGCCATAATTTCATTCTCTTCATCATATTCTAATTATTTTGGTTGTGGGTAATTGTAACACCTCTAGTTTTATGGTTTTCAAGTTAGAAATTTTAACTTCAGTCCAAAGGGGAGTGGACTGCAATGGATAATTGTTGTGTGGATGTAATTAATTAATTATTTATGAAAAATAAATAAAATATTTCTATGCACTATGCCTAAATGTGATTTTTGTGATCACTTGCCAAATCCATGAAGTATGGGAAGAGGTTAAGACTTTCCCCAAAAATCTTTCAAAAAAACTTGAAAGAATTTATTTCTAATTTATATTTTTGAGGAAAAATCTAAATTTCGCCAATGATGAGGAAAGTAGTTGGGAAGAACCAAAAAGCTGGAAAAGTAGAAAATAGCTTTAAAGTCCCTAAATAAGGGAAGTCTAGGCAAACAGGAATAAAAGCATCCTGTAATTCTGGATGCAGAATTAGAAACAGACTTTGGGGAGAGCATAAGCTTAAATAAGCTACTACAAAATAGATTGAGGTTGGTTTATTCTTGGAAGGGATCTCAGCTCGAGGGTGAGTTTGGGAGACAAAAGAAATCTAAGGTTGGGAGGACTGGTCATTAGAAACAGTGGTATGCACATTCAATTTATAGTATGCTAACTCTAGTTTAAGATGATTAATTGTCTGAATTAAACAGTGCTAAGTTCAGGTTATGAATATTAGATTCCTCACATTTAACAGATTTTGTTAGAGGGTAAAATCCTCTAAAATCTGTATAGTTTCCCGAATAAAAATCTGTGAGAAAATATCAACTAGAATTTCTAAACTAATAGTAGTTTAAATTTGAAGATATGTGCTATTCCCGCAGAAGATTGAATTTTGTAATCTTAATCTGTTTCTAGTATAGAAATTTATGTACAGGAAAAGAAATTAAAGTTGCAGTAACAGTGGATAAAACAGAAAATTCTGTCCTATTATTTATAAGCATAAATTCATGGATTTTCAAAAAATAGATTATTATTCTATCTTTAAGAGCAAGTATAAATACTTGAGGATTGAAATCCAAAATTTTTACTAATTAGGACTGCAAGAACATAATAGGAATTTAGCTAGTTTTGCATGCTGACTATCTTCCTAAGTAATAGATAAGATATTAACTCATTGCAAATAATCTGCATGTGGAATATGTATAAACATTTAGTCTAATCCAAATTGACAACTCCTACCTCTGTAATGATTCAGAAACTATTAATAGGTTAAATTAAACTATATCCATATATGCAGATCACTACAACTTTAAATCAAAATGAGTTTAAATATCCTCTTGAATAGAGAGTAGTGTTAATTGTCATCATTATGAAAATGAAATTATAGAACCAACAGTGAGGTAACTGAAGAAAATGAAGGATTATATTATAAATTATAAATTTTAATTCAGCTACTGAAGTTAACCATAAAATATTCTTGTGTACTGTAGTAAATAAATCTGAATATAACTCTTAAGAAAACTCTGTCAGAGAAATATAGAGAGCTGCAGGAAGTTATTTTGGTTAATATCTCTCATGTCCAAATAAAATTCTTAATAGACGAGTATCAATATCAAGAGATACTCATATACACTGCACTTACTAAGTCTTATTACAGAACGTGTATTCATTGTCATTTAATATGAAAAACCAATGAACTCAGTAAAATATACAGTACTGATATTTACCTCAGTATGAAAAGTTCTACTCCTACAAGTAACAATATATACAAACTTATTATATTAAAAGAGGATGACATTCTAGACATTCATGAAGAATGGTGTTAGAAACCATATCCATTATAAAGTATAGTGCCAAAATGTAAGATAGGAAAAAGAGTTTAGCATTCTACAAATAACTTTTAAGTTCATATGCATATTGTGGTACTGGGAAACTACGACAGAGCCATATAATATTGGCTTCTTAGTAAGTAATATGCCAAGAGTAATATAAATGTTTAATTTACAATTTTAAAGAGTATAATGATAACTCCATTGTAAAATGTGTAATCATTCTCGGTGAGGATTAATACAAATAAAAACCGACCTGTATTAAGAGAGATTGGGTTAGTTCCATGAAGTGAAAAAGCTCAAAATTTCCACAGTATAACATGTACATCGATAGAGAGAGTAAAGGACTCAATATTTACCTGAAACCATTCATTTAACATCGAGTTAGGGAAAACACAACAAACAGAAATGAACGAAACCTCTTTATATCATAAGCTAAAGCAAAACATGGTTCACTTGTGTGAATGGAGATATATTGAAGCTCGAATTTATATCTTCATGGTGGAATCTGAGTCACATTCCTTTAAGGTAGCAAGAAACAAAAATTTTACAAAACAAATGCCTATAATATTAGTCATACACAGAGGAGGAAATTTAAATACCCAATAAAAAGGGAAAAATGATAGGCATAGAAGAGAGATTCCATAATACCAACTATGCGTTCAATGAAAACAAAATTTTTTTATCAAACGAATAGAGATTACCAAAACAAAAATTGGGATTCTTGACGCTGGGGTTCACTGAACCTTAAATACGCTGGAACGGGGATAGAAATTTTCCAAGTACGCTCAAGAACATTTACCATAACGACTGTATGAAAAGAAACCATAGAGTTACTAAGGGGGAAAGGTTTATTAATCGTATATTTGGGATAGAGGCTCTTCTTAAACACATTATCAAACACCAAAGAATGCTCTTCAGATTTTACGTATAAAGCAAGGATGAAATTAAAAATTCGGGTAACAATAACATTCTTACTGAACAAAAGATTTTCATCCAAAGAAATTCGTGGATAAACCCTTGCCAAGAGCTTGTCGTCATATTGTAGAGGCAAATCGACGGAATGGCGAACAGAGATCAGAGAATCGATAATGAACACAAATGAATTATCATTGTTGTGATCTCTTACATTAAATATCCAATGAAGTTCTCAAACCCTAACATCATCTAGCCCTACAAGTGGCATATCCTGATGAAGTCGTATAATTTAGTACGGTAAAATCAACACAAGTAAATGCGTAGGATGGTGGGTAGAGAATTCATACGTTTACATTTAATACCATAGTACGAATGACATCCCAAAGATCTACTAGATCAGTACGCTTGAAAACTCGAGAAAGAGAGCAATAGAAACGTTGCGTGCAAACTACATGTTAATAACACCCGACGGTAAGGACATTAATGGCAATAGTCAAGTCAACGATATGAACATGTCAAGTCACCAACGAAGGTACCAAACGTATCAAGTCTCCAGCACATGAAATAACATGAATGCATACGAACAATGAATTATTAAAGAGGTTAATAACGTAAGCCCTATGGATACGTAGGTAATCTTGAGTGGAATCCATCTGATGGCAATATCGAAATCATATTAACAAATTGAAAAATATTCATATCATAAACCTCAATGCGTATACTATCCATCGAAAATAAAAACACAAAGAGTAGATAAAGATAATATCCATAAGGTTAATTTTACGGGTAAGGCCTGTATAAATTCAACGATAGGAGTACGAGTTTATTGCATAAGAAAATGAGTAAATAAATGAACACTTTGACATATATATACATCAATAATAAGGTATTTCCATAATTCTTAAGTAGGAAGTAAGAAGAAGGCAGAGTTTAGAATATCGAGACTTAATGTATAAACATTATAGACTTGGGGAAAAGTAGGAAAAGTTAATATAGAGATTTTATTATAAATATATTTAATTACTATGAGAAACCTTTACTCAAATTACATGAAAGGGGAAAATTAGGCAGTAGACAAGAGTAACTATGAATTCGAAAATTGTATGAAGTATGATCGTCACAAAATGACAAAAAAAAAAAGAGTTGGGTTTTGAGGTATGTTACAAATGGTATCAGAGCACATGTTAGAAAAATTGGGCTATTGTTGTGCTGATGTTATAAATTTTTTTTTTGAAAAAGAAAAAATTACTGATGTTTTTTTGTTTAGTGTATAGTGGTACTGGAACTGAAAAGTCAATGGCTGAAGGAGATGAAATCTATGTTGATCTGGGTGATGGAGATAACATGCTAGATCCCAACGCTCCTTTGATGGCTATGTTGCACAGGTTGCAACGGGATATGGCTGAGCTAAGAAACCAGAATGACAGGCTGTCATTAGCTAGTGAGGAGCAGGAAAAACTGATAGGAGAACTGACCTCGCGGAACAGCCAAGAAGGTGAAGGTTCTAGAAAGAGGAGGAAAGGAAAGTTCTCAGATGATTCTAAGGAAGATGACCCTACTATACATCAGTCTAAACAGAAGAAGGAGTTACAGGGTGAATTCTGAAAAATTATTCCTCCCTCCTATGATGGAGAGAAGGAGGAAGATGCTGAGGCATGGCTGTTAAATATGATTAAGTATTTTCAGGTCTATGAATATGAAAGCAATTTGAAGGCCAGATTAGCTATCTACTAGTTGCAGGTTAAGGCTACCTTGTGGTGGGAGGAGACAAAAATGGTTCATGCCATTGATGAAAAAACAGTAACTTGGGAAGATTTCCAAGTCAATTTTAAAAACCGCTATATTAACGAACGCTATTATGATGATAAAGAAAAGGAGTTCCATGAACTCATATTGGGACAACTCGCCATAGATGAGTTTGTCACCAAGTTTAGAAATCTATTAAGGAATTTTCCTTATATTTGTGAATAGAAGGCAAAGGTACAAAGGTTTTTGAACTGTTTTCCTGCTGGGTAGAAGGAGAAAATAGAGTTCGATAATCCAAAAACTACAGACAAAGTGGTGAGGAAAGCTAGATTATGCTACCAGCAGTTTAAAGGAAAGAGTGAACATGGAAAAAGCTAGGTAAACAAGGGTGAATTCAAAGGAAAGAAATAGAAACCGGCTTACTTGAAGAACTTTGGTAGGGATCATCAGCGGAAATTTTTTTAACAAACCAAAGGAAAGTCAAACTGCTCAGTCCCAAGTTGGTTCAAAACAAATATATGGGGATAATAAGAAGGAAGGAATAGTTAAAATGCGGGAGCCTTTGAAATTTTGGGGTTGCAGAGAACCTTATCTGTTGAGGAACTGTCCACACAGAAATATTCAGATGATTCTGAGAGATAGAGAAGCTACCACAGTGAATGATATAGCAAGGAATGTACCCACTATCAGTGTAGCCTTGGAGAACCGACAAGCGGAACATCAGGCTACTATGGTCGAGATGGAAGGTAATATTGCTGATCAATCTGTTATAGTTTTAATTGATCCGTGTGCTTCTTGGAGTTACATTAGTCCACAAGTTGTAGAGAAATATAATTTCAAAACTGAAAAATTTCAACAGTCTTGGTTGGTCCAGTTAGCCACTGACACCAAACGAAAAGTAACTCATAAGTTGCCTCAAACAGAAATTAAATTAAATAATTTTTAGACATAAGTAAATTTAAACATTCTTCCCTTAGGCTCATATGATTTGCTGATAGGAATGGACTGGTTAGGAAAAAGAAAGACTATGATCTATTGTTGGGATAAAACTCTGCATTGCATAGATGAGGAAGGGAGACACTTTATACTCAAAGGAAAACCAAAAGCAATCTCAGTAAGACAAATATCAGCTCTGCAATTAAAAAGGATAGCTAGAAAAGGATATCAAGTATATGTTTTTCATGTTGAAGAATTAGGACAGCAACCTGAAGAAGAACTGCTAGACACTTTACCAGTCGTAAGAGAGTTTAAAGATTTTTTTCTAGATGAGATTCCTCATCTTCCCCCCAAAAGAGAGATTGATTTTTCAATCGATTTGGTGCCAGGAGCAACACCCGTTTCTAGAGCCTCTTACTGGATGAGTCCCCCTGAACTCATGGAGTTAAAAATGCAATTACAAGAATTACTGGATAAAGGGTACATCAGATCGAGTGTATCTCCCTGGGGAGCACCGGTACTGTTCGTGAAAAATAATGATGGAACCTTTAGAATGTGCATTGACTACCGTCAACTGAATAAGTTGACAATAAAAAACAGCTACCCATTGCCCATAATAGATGACCTTTTTGATTAGGTGAGAGGGGCTTCAGTATTTTCTAAGATTGATCTGAGGACTGGTTATCACCAACTCAGAATTAAAGAGGAATATATCAGTAAAACAACTTTTCGAACCAGGTATGGCCACTACGAATTTGTAGTCCTACCTTTTGGTTTTACAAATGCCTCTGCCACTTTTATGTTCTTAATGAACAACGTTTTGAACAAGTACTTAGATAAATTCGTACTAATGTTCATAGACGATATTATAATCTATTCGAAAAGTGAGGAAGAGCACAAAGAACACTTAAGGATAGTTTTACAGACTTTGAAAGAAAAAAAGTGATATGCCAAATTCAGTAAATGTGAATTTTATAAAGATAAGATTCAATATTTGGGGCATATCATTTCTGAACAAGGACTGGTTGTTAACACTGAGAAAATAAATGCTATTAGAGAATGGCCGGTGCCGACTAATCTTTCAGCAGTAAGGTCATTTATGGGAATTGCAGGGTATTATCGAAGGTTTGTAGAAATTTTTCTGCAATTGCATACCCCATCACTTCACTACTGAGAAAAAGCACCAAATTTGAGTGGACTGAAAAATTCCAAAACAGCTTTGAACAACTAAAATTAAAACTTACTACACCCCCTATACTAAAAATTGCAGATCCGGACAAAGAGTTCGTTTTCTATACGGATGCATGTAGAGAGGGATTGGGAGGAGTCCTGTTGCAAGAAAATTCTGTTATTGCATATGAGTCTACAAAACTTAAGAAACACGAATAGACTTACCGTGTATATGATCTGGAATTGGCTGTTGTAATTCATGCCTTGAAGATGTGGTGACACTATCTTCTTAGAAAACAATTTACATTGATGACAGATCATATTAGTCTCAAGTATTTCTTTTCTCAAACTGATTTGAATGTTTGACAAGCCATATGGCTTTCTTTTCTCAGTGAATTTGATATGGACATAAAACATATGAAAGAGAAAGAAAACAAAATTGCTGATGTGATAAGCAGAAATTCTTGCCAAAACCTAAGCAACATTGGGAGTAGTGCTAGTTTTGACTTAGAAGAACTATTTAAAAAGGTAGCAGAGCAAGATCCAGACTATGAGAATCTACAAGTGAAAATGCTGCAAAAAGAAATGGATGAATACACCCAAAACCAGAAAGGGTTGATCTACTATAAAAACACATTGTATATCCCCAATGTGGATTCTTTGAAAAAAAAAATTCTAGATGAATATCATAAACAACCATATTTAGGACATCCTGGATATCATAAAATGCTTACAGCCTTGAAAATTAAATTATTTTGGCCAGGAAGGAAAAATGATGTAGCAAACTATTTAGCTAGATGCCTGGAATGTCAACTAGTCAAAGTTGAACATCAACATCCAGTTGGTCTTTTGAATCCCTTGCCAATTGCAGAATGGAAATGGGACACTATTTTTAGAGATTTTATAACCGGGTTACCTAGAACAAAGTATCAGCATGATTAAGTGATGGTAG
The DNA here is from genome assembly GCA_034641835.2 of Pinus albicaulis. Taxonomy (NCBI): domain Eukaryota; kingdom Viridiplantae; phylum Streptophyta; class Pinopsida; order Pinales; family Pinaceae; genus Pinus; species Pinus albicaulis. Next base: position 731,404,630 of record CM076577.1, on the reverse strand, counting down.
TGGTAGATACCTTAAGAAAGGTTGCACACTTCATACTTGTAAAATCTACTTTTGGGACAACCCAAGTAGCAAATGTGTTCCTAAAAGAAATAGTAAGACTACACGGGGTCCCAAATATGATTATTTCAGATAGAGACGCTAAGTTCACAACCGCCTTTTGGAAAGGTCTATTTGAGGGCATGGGCACTAAATTGAATTTCAGTACTGCTTATCACCCTCAAACAGATGGTCAAACCAAAAGAAAAAATCAGATCTTGGAGGATATGCTCAGAATGTATGTGATGGATAGGCCATCAAAATGGGAAGACTACCTGCATTAAGTCAAATTTTCTTACAATGATAGCTATCAATCCTCCATAAAAATGCATCCATTTGAAACACTCTACGGAAGAAAGTGTCGTACTCCTTTAGGTTGGAGCCAACCTGAATATAAGCTAGTATTGGGGCCAGATACTCTACAAGAAATGGAAAGGATTGTCAAACAAATACAAAGAAACATCAAGACAGCACAAGACCGACAAAAAATCTATGTCGATAAGAAGAGAGTGCACCAAGAGTTCAAAGTGGGTGATCATGTGTATCTGCGTATTAAACCCAAAAACAGCACACTTTATGCTGGAAGCTGTAAAAAATTGGCTCCTAGATATTTTGGGCCTTTTGAGGTGTTAGAAAGGGTGGGACCAGTGGCTTATAAGTTGGCCTTACCGCCCCATATTAAAGTTCATGATGTGTTTCATGTTTTGTTATTAAAAAGATATGTACATGATGCTTCTCACATTGTTGATTGGAATGTACAAGTGGAACCAGAAGGGGAGTTTCTTCCAGAGCCACTACAAATATTGGAGCGGGAATAAATTGAATTGAGAAATCGAACAGTAGCCAGAGTAAATATGCAGTGGAAGCACTTTACTGATGAAGAAGCTACGTGGGAAAGAGAAGCTAAAATGATGGAAAAATATCCTTATCTATTTTCAAAATAAACTCTAGTATCTAGTTGTTAACACCGAGGACGATGTTTGTTTTCAGAGGGGGAATATGTAACACCCCTAGTTTTATGGTTTTCAAGTTAGAAATTTGAATTTCAGTCCAAAGGGGAGTGGACCCCAATGGATAATTGTGGTGTGGATGTAATTAATTAATTATTTATGAAAAATAAATAAAATATTTTTGTGCAATATGACCAAATGATATTTTTGAGATCACTTGCCAAATCCATGAGGTATGGAAAGAGGCTAAGAATTTCCCCAATTTTTTTTCAAAAAGCCTTGAAAGAATTTATTTCTAATTTAGATTTTTGAGGAAAAATCTAAATTTCCGCAATGATGAGGAAAGTAGCTGGGAAGAGGTAAAAATATTGAAAAGCAGAAAGCAGCTTTAAAGTCCCTAAATAAGGGAAGCCTAGGCAAACAAGAATAAAAGCATCCTGTAATTCTGGACGCAGAATTAGAAACAAGCTTTGGAGAGAGCATAAGCTTAAATAAGCTACTCCAAAACAGATTGAGGTTGGCCTGTTCTTGGAAGTGATCTCAGCTTGGGGGTGAGTTCGAGAGACAAAGGAACTCTAAGGTTGGGAGGAATGGGCATTAGAATCAGTGGTATGCACATTCAATTTATAGTATGATAACTCTAGTTTATGGTGATTAATTTCCTGAATTAAACAGTGCTAGTTCAAGTTATGAATATTAGATTCCTCACATTTAACAAATTTTTTTAGAGGGTAAAATCCTCTAAAATCTGTATAGTTTACAGAATAAAAATCTGTGAGAAAATATCAACTAGAATTTCTAAACTAATAGTAGTTTAAATCTGAAGATATGTGCTATTCCCATAGAAGATTTAATTTTGTAATCTTAATATGTTTCTAGTATAGAAATTTAAGTACAGGAAAAGAAATTAAAGTTGTAGTAACAGTGGATAAAACATAAAATTATGTCCTATTATTTATAAGCAGAAATTCATGGATTTTCGGAAAATAAATTATTATTCTATCTTTAAGAGCAAGTATAAAGACTTGAGGACCGATATCCATAATTTTTACTAATTAGGACTACAAGAACATAATAGGAATTTAGCTAGTTTTGCATGCTGATTATCTTCCTAAGTACTAGATAAGATATTAACTCATTGCAAATGATCTTCATGTGGAATATGTATAAACATTTAGTCTAATCATAATTGACAACTCCTACCTCTGTAATGATTCAAAAACTGTCAATAGGTTAAATTAAACTATATCCATACATGCAGATTGCTACAACTTTAAATCAAAATGAGTTTAAATATCTTCTTGAATAGAGAGTAGTGTTAATTATCATCATTATCAAAATGAAATTATAGAACCAACAGTGAGGTAACTGAAGAAAACGAACGATTATATTATAAATTATAAATGTTAATTCAGCTACTGAAGTTAACCATAAAATATTCTTGTGTACTGTAGTAAATAAATCTGAACAGAACTCTTAAGAAAACTCTGTTAGAGCAATATAGAGAGCTGAAGGAAGTTATTTTGGTTAATATCTCTCATGTCAAAATAAAATTCTAGATAGACGAGTATCAATATCCAGAGATACTCATATACACTGCACTTACTAATTCCTATTACAGAACGTGTATTCATTGTCAATTAATATGAAAAACCAATGAACTCAGGAAAATATACAGTACTGATATTTACCTCGGTATCGAAAGTTATACTCCTACAAGTAACAATATATACAAACTTACTATATTAAAAGAGAATGACATTCTAGAAATTCATGAAGAATGGTGTTAGAAACCATATCCATTATAAAGTGTAGTGCCAAAATGTAAGACAAGAAAAAGGGTTTAGCATTATACAAATAACTTTTCAATTCATATGCATATTATGGTACTGGGAAACTATGACAGAGCCATATAATATTGGCTTCTGAGTAAGTAATATGCCAAGAGTATTATAGATCTTTAAATTACAATTTTAAAGAGTATAATGATAACTCCACTGTAAACTGAGTAATTTTTCTCGGTGAGGAGTAATACAAACAAAAACCGACCTATATTAAGAGAGATTGGGTTAGTTCCATGAAGTGAAAAAGCTCAAAATTTCCACAGTATAACATTTATGTTGATGGAGAGAGTAAAGGACTTAACGTTTACCTGAAACCATTCATTTAACATTGAGTTAGGGCAAACACAACAAATAGAAATGAACAAAACCTCTTTATATCATAAGCTAAAGTGAAACATGGTTCACATGTGCGAATGGAGATATATTGAAGCTCGGATTTATATCTTCATGGAGGAATCTGAGTCGCATTCCTTTAAGCTAGTGAGAAACAAAAATTTTACAAAACAAATGCCTATAATATTAGTCATACACAGAGGACGAAATTTAAATACCCACTAAAAAGGGAAAAATGATAGGCGTAGAAGAGCGATTCCATAATACCAATTGTGCGTTCAATGAAGACAAATTTTTTTTATCAAACGAATAGAGATTATTTTATCAAAATTATTACTTAGTCGATCATCATTTCTAGCAATTATTGTATCATCCTCTTTAACTATTAGACATGGTTTAGTTGCTTCATCCAGAACATATATGTCATTTGGAGCTCGACTTACTGTAGCCACAATTTCGCCATACACGCATTTCATGATTTCACATTTTGTGGAGTTGAATATTATTGTGTGTCCTTGATCACACATGTGTCCAACACTGAGCAGATTGTGATTCATGTTTTCAACCAGTAGAACATTTTTCGCTGGAGAATATTTGCTTCCGAGAGTGACAGTGCCTGATCCTATAACATTTGAAGATCCATCATTTCCAAAGGACATGGTTCCATCCTTCTTCTCCTTCAGAGATAGAAATTTATTTATATCTCCAGTCATATGCGTTAAGCAACTGCTATCAACATACCACACATCTTTGTTCTTTTGAGCCTTGAGAGTGAGAGCACACTTATCATTCTTCTTCTTCTTCTTCCATGTTCGTTCATTATGTGGCTTCGAAGATTCTTCTGGAGGATTTTCAAGTCTGCAGTCTTTGGCTATGTATCCAAAGTTTTGACATTTGTAACATTCAATATTATTTCTTAAATGTTCAAATCTATTTATGTTTCGCTAAGCCCTCGGAGGTTCATATTTGACAGATCTCCTAGAATTGTATTTGTTCCTAGGGTACGTATGACATTCTACATCGTTATGGCCAAATTTTCCACATGAATAATAGTAGCCATAAAAAATATGTTGGTACCTGGATCGAAATTTTTGTCGAGGAATTGTCTTCGAAGGCTGTTCTTGCGAATCTTGTCCAATGAAGTCTACATGCATGTCAGATCTCATAGGTTCATTGTATTTTGTTGTAGAAGCTCCTGCTTTTTCTTCTTTGTAACCGATTCCAGTTTTGTCATTGTAAAATCGTTGATTGTTGATGAGTTCTTCCAATTCCCTTGAGATGTTAGCATAGTTTTGGATAGTTTTTCCTTTCTTCACTTCCTCATGCAGCGAGACTACTTCGGCTTCTAATTCTTCCCTTTCTTGGTTTCTTTTTTCCAACTTCTTTTGAAGTGACTCTTCAATGCATTTGTGTTCTTCAATTTCAATTTTGAGACTTTGAACTTGTTCTTCAAGAGTTTTGGAACAGATCTTCTTTGCCTTGAGATCTTTTATAAGCTTGATTGCTTCCTCATAAAATTTCTCTAATGTACATCTTTCTTCTTCATTGTTTTATACCTCTTGCTTATTGTGCTTGGCCATAAACAATACTCTCTCATTGGCTTCTTCTTCACTATCATTCTCTTCATCGGATGATGAGCTATCTTCTTTAGAGAGAAAGTTCCTTTTGGATCCTTTCTTGTTGAATTTCTTAAAGACTTTCTTTCTTTTTGAGTTTCTATTACTTTTGTTTGGACATTTTGCTGCAAAATGCGCAACCTCATTACAGTTGAAACATATCAATGGAAGTTTACCTTTGAATTGTCCCTTACCAATTTGTACTTTTCACATGAAGTAAGCATATTCTTCATCAGAAAGACCTTCTTCATCTCCTTTTTCTTCACACTTGCAGGTGCATGTCTTTTCAATTGAAGGTTGTTTATCCTTATTGGTTTTCTTAGATGCAACGAACGCAGTTTCTAGATGTGAAGTACCCTCTTCTTCATCAAGTCTCGTTTCATATGCTATGAGAACTCCATGTAATTCCTCTTTGCTGAGTTTTTCCAGATTTGCACTGTATTCTAAGACCGATACCTTTAGGTTGAATCTCCTTGGTAACGTTCTAAGAATCTTCTGTATAATAGTCTTCTCATCAACTGGCTCTCCCAATCCTTCCAGAGTATTGGTTATTTCATCAACGTATTGAAAGTATGCATCAATGTTGCAATCTTCTTTCATTCTAATTTGCTCAAATTTTTCTCTATATATTTGAAGCTTTGCTTCTTTGACATTTGAGTCACCTTGTTCATCCGCGGTTGATGTAAATCTATTTTGAACAATGTCCCATACTTCGTAACTTTGCACCAAGAGATAGACCTCCATTCTTCCTTTCCAAAGTGCATAATTATTTTCATTGAATAGAGGTATGCCATTCTTGGTATTCTCCATGACCTCCTTCCAGCTATTATGATAGGCATAGAAGATCCACCTGCGTTATGATCTCACAAGTTATGAGCACCAAATCGATTACATTGCTAGGGACCAAATCGATTGAATAATCAATCTCTCTTTTAAGGGGAAGATGAGAAATCTCATCTGGAAAAACTTCTTTAAACTCTCTTACCAATGGTAAAGTGTCTAGCAGGTCTTCTTCAGGTTGCTATCTTAATTCTTCAACATTCACAGCATATACTTGATATCCTTTTCTAGCTGTCCTTTTTAATTGCAGAGCAGATATTTGTTTACTGAGATTGGTTTTGGTTTTCCTTTGAGTATAAAGTGTCTCCCTTCATCATCTATGCAATGCAGAGTTTTATCCCAACAATTCATCATAGCCTTTCTTTTTTCTAACCAGTCCATTCCTATCAGCAAATCATATGAGCCTAAGGGTAGAATGTTTAAATTTACTTCTGTCTGAAAATCATTTAATTTAATTGCTATTTGATGCAACTTATGAGTTAAATTTCATTTGGTGCTAGTGGCTAACTGGACCAACCAAGACTGTTGAAATTTTTCAGTTTTGAGATTACATTTCTCTACAACTTCTGGACTAATGTAACTCAAAGAATCGTCCGGATCAATTAAAACTGTAACAGATTGATCAACAATCTTACCTTCCATCTCGACCATAGTAGCCTGATGTTTTACTTGTTGGTTCTCCCTTCTATGCCTATGATCTCAAATCTCATGATGGGTATTCAATTTTCTCCGAGCCTTTAAATTAAAAAAATATTTATCACGGATCATAACACATTAAAAGTTTGGAGATAATTGAATACCCATCATGTGTTAACATGCACAGGACCGTCGTGTTTCTAAATTGAAAGAACATCGTGGAAGAGCCATGCTGTGATATAGAAAGGACGTTTGCAAACTAAAATATGTGTATGTCACAATCCACTGCTCTCCACGTAAAACAATTTGGAGTGGAAACTTCACTCATGGGGCACATAACAAACCTACAACAGAGAAAAGACAAAAGACAATATCACAATCATCTACAATGGAAGAAAGGAAGGAAGGAAGGATTATATGGATTATTACAAGGAAGGAAGGATTATATGGATTATATGGATGAGAAGACAAAAGACAAAAAAAAAAAGTATGGAAAGAAGAATAAAAGATTATATGGATTATTACCTAGCAGTGCTAAAGTGACGAAGTTTTCCCTGCGCGCCCTGCGACAAACCCAGGAGAGAAAACTTAAAATTCGTCGACGAAGGCAACTGAGATAAATTATTAACCCTTTTAATGTAGACATAAGAAAAAAAGTTACAACTGAGGTACTATATTACCTTGCTGCGACGCCGACCTGGTGCTGAGGCAGAAGGTATCTGCTAAATCCCAAGTAAAGACTCCCAGTTTAGTTAATTTGTGCGCAGCAAGGAGCCAGACTGCATAATAAGTAACCCTTGGAGTTTTCATTGATTTAACGTTGATTAAAATTATACAAAATAAACAACTTCACATTTTTTTAAAGATGTTAAATAAAATACAAAGGAAAATATTACCAGCAAAAAGGTTTAAGTAATGATGTTCATCGTTGCCAAAAAAAAAATAAGCCGAGCATTTCACTCACCCTACTAATTGTGCCCACATTTTAACTTAGCCAACCTGGTTAGACAGTTGCTTTAGGCAATGTTGTCCATCGTTGCCCAAAGAAACAAGCCCGCCGTTTAACTTAGCCTTATATCCCCACTAGCTGCGCCCACGGTTCAACTTACAAATGGTTGATCTCGTGCTCTGGACAATCCACATTAAAAGTAGGAAATATATTTCTGAATGCAACGAATCTTCACCTCTATTCATACCAATTTTGTTTTAAAAGTTAGTTGTAAATGTGGTTTTTGTAATAATAGCGTATATAAGTAATATGAAAGTAATACTATATTACTTTGAATTATGTGTAAATACATATATTTATATATGTTTTATAGGTTGGTAAGTCACTTTATTTAATAAATAATCTTGAATTAATTAACAATGAATTATTATTGGATTAATAATTAATTAATCAATCAATTTTTTGTAAGTTTGGCTGGATTATATCTTCAACATGTCCAATAAATCATCGTGATGGGAAAGGAATTGAACCAATAAGTTCACATCAAGGAGTGCCTTCAAAGAACACCCTATAACCATCTATCCAAGATCATGTGGACTTAATTAATTGATTATTTAGTTAATTAATTAATTTTTTAACTGCAAATAACACTTGTTGTGTTGTCACAATTGAATTTAATTAATAATTAAATATAATTAATAATTCATAAATATGTAAGAAATTCTTTCGGTGAAAATCACATGTAGGGATTTTTTCCGACACGTTTCGAACCAGCTAGTGTGGCTCATTATCAGGACAAGGACAAGATGATGATGATGAGCCACACTGGCTGGTTCGAAACGCGTCGGCAAAAATTCCCTACGTGTGATTTTCACCGAAAGAATTTCTTACACATTTCATGGATCACAGAAGCAAAATTCCCAATATAATTCATAAATAATAAATAATAATTAGATAATATATTTAATCAAATTAGTTAAATTTAATTAACAATAAAACAAAAATAATTAATTAATAGTTAATAATTGAGAATTAAAAAAATTAATAACAATAAAAAATTATAAGCAATAGTTAAAAATAATAATTAATTAAAAATTATTAACAAAGTCTTAATTAATAAATAGTTGATAACTAATTATTATAAAAAATAATTAATTTTCATTAACAATATTTAATGATTAATTCAATAATTATTTAATAATAATAATAATTTTTTATTAATATTAATTAATTATTATTAGTAATAATAATCAATAATTCCATAATAATAAATAACTGTTAACAATAATAATTAATAATTGTTATTAATAATATCAATAATTGCAATTAATAATAATAAATAATTCTTATTAATAATATTAACAATTACTAATAATATTAATAATTGTTATTAATAATAATTAATAATCGTTATTAATAACAACAATCATTCTTATTAATAACTTGAATGTTTATATATATTTGTAACTTGAATATATATGTGGTTTAATATTAGGGTTTTTAGGTTTGACTTATTAGAGTTTTTAATACTAAGTTTGGAATAGAAAATTTAATAATAATAATAAGTAATTAATACAGTTATATAATTACTCATATTAGCAATATATTATTATTATTATTTTATTAATATCATGTTAAATTTAATAATATTATTTAAACTTTAATAAATTAATAATAATAACTATAAATATAGATTATTATAATGATCTATAAATTTATATATTTATAATATATTAATTTAAACACTAACACATCATAATCATGATTAATTTAGTCAAAGATAGTGAACATGAAGATCATCTTGAATCATAATAATTCCTAGATATTATGTTCAACATTCTTACAATTATGCATAGACACATATCAAGAGTCATCATGAGGAGATAAACAGAGATATTTAACCTTTGTAGACAGCTTTTGGAGTTGTATAAATAGTCAACCATAGTCAATGTTAATCAACTATATGTTTACCATACTCAATGATAGTCAACATTGTTCACTCATAATCATTCTTAGGAATACATGGTGAGTCATGGTCAATCATGGCCAATCATGGTGAACCATGTTTGGTCATAACATTGTGACAAATATTGTCTCCATATGAAAAACCACCATTCAACCATGGTCAACCATATTTTATAAAATCAATCGTGGTCAACCATGGTTAATGATTTTGAACAATTATGCAATGCACCATTGTGACAAATATTGAATCAATATGAAAATCTATCGTTGTCTCAACCATGGTCCAATGCCGCATTATGACAAATATTATCTCAATATGATAAACATGGTCAACCATGATCAATCATGGTCAAAAATATTTATTTTAGTGTTTATAATATTATTCTTAGGGTTTATATACTTGGGCTTTATAATATAATTCCCTTGGGTTCATAATCCCTTTGGGTTTTAATATTAATCCCTTTTTTTTATAATACCAATACCTTGGCTTTATTATTCCCTTAGGTTTATAACATCAATCATGGTCAACCATGGTCAATCATAGCCAACCATGTTCGAATGTAACATTGTGAAAATGATTGTGTCAATATGACAATCAAGCATGGTCAACCATGCTCCAACATCACATGGTCAAAAATATTGTGCTTATATGAAAATCAATAATGGTAAATCATGGTCAACCATGGTCCAATGTTGCATTGTGAAAAGGATTATCTCAATATGGAGATCTTCCATGGTCAACCATGTTTTATAAATTCAATCATGGTCAATCATGATCAATCAAATTTTAAAAAATTAATCATGGTCAACAATGTCTAATCATGCTCAGCCATGCTCCTATGTCGCATTGTGACAAAGATGGTCTCAATATGAAAAACAATCCTTGTTTCAACGATGGTCCAACATCACTTTATGACAAAGATTGTTTCAATATGATAATCCATGGGTGAATTTCACATTGTGATAGAGATTTTCTTGATATGAAAGTAAACAACAGTGGAGCATGGTTAACCATGGTCCAATGTCACATTGTGAAAATAACTTTCGCAATATGAAAATCAACCATGGTGAAGCATGTTTATTTCAATGTTTAATAGTATTTTTTTGGCTCATAATCCCTTAGAGTTATAGTATTAATTCGTTGGGTTTATTATTCCCTTAGGTTTAAAAAATCAATCCCTTAGGTTTATAATGTCAATTATCATCAACGGTGGTTGAATGTCACATGGTGACAATGATTGTCTCAATATAAAAATCATCATTGTCTCAACCATGTTATAATGTCGCATTATGATAAAGATTATTTACATATGGTAATAATTTTCAACCATGATCAACCATTCTCAATCATGGTCAACCTTTGTAAACCATGTTCAACCATGTTTTATAAAGTCAAACATGGTCATCCATGATCAATCACGGTCAAAAGTCACATTGTGACAAAGATTGTCTCGATAGGGAAACCAACCACGGTTAAGCATGGTCAACCATGGTCGAACGTCGCATTGTGACAAGTATTGTCTCAATATGAAAATCAAGCATGGTCAACCATTTTCAACCATATTTATTTTGGTGTTTATATTATATATCTTATGGTTTATATACATTGTGTTTATAATATTGGTCCCTTGGGTTTAATATTATTCTGATGGGTTTATTATCCCTTGGGGTTTTAGTATTAATCCATTGGGTTATTATTCCCTTGGGTGTATAATATAAATCCCTTGGGTTTATAATATCAACCATCATCAACGATGGTTAAATCTAACATTTTCAAAATGAGTACAATCTAAATGGGAATATTAGTTTTGCTGTAATAAGATCCAATTTAGAATATATACAAAGTGCTTGAGGATTTAGAGGTTAATTGCAAGTTTAACATGAGTTTTTATGTGTTTTTATGAGAATTACATGATGAAATTAACATAAACAAAACATTGAACAACATCATCTAACGGAGATGAACATCACCTTAAAGAATAACACAATAGCACATGATGAAGGAGTTCACCCTACCTAGTCTACGTCTCCTTGGTCCAGCTTCCAATGGCCTAGGCCTCTTCTATTATGCTCAAAATTGTGATTACATGTTTTTACAATTCTCAAACAACTCTGAAACTTGTTCCATCAGCTCTGGAATGCCCAAAAATGCCCGTGTAACCTCTTTCTACATCAAATTTTTCCAAACACGCATCTAGTTATGAATTCCTCTAGTTTCTCCATTATTCATTCCACATTTTCCCCAAAATCTAGCACCAATCCCATAATGTTTCCCCAAAATGCGCTAACGGAGCGCCAATTCTTCCAAAAAAATGTCGAAATTGTCGGGGCATTAATTTTACCTCAAATGCCTAAAAAAAAGATTTCAAAGCCTATTGATTATGGTTAAATACAATTTTTGATATATATAAAGCCCGTGCAGTTGGGTTAACCGCCTATCTTCACATTGAGGTGGGCACATGAGGTGGTCTCTATTGGTGGTTAGCGCTCGTGGTTCCAGTTCGGGTGGTTTGTATAACCACAGTCTTTTGTTTCCCTGGTAACATTACCCATTTGCAATGTGGTTAGGTTAGTTGTAACGGTTACAGGGGGCGGGTAGCTACCCTCCCGCCGATGGTCCCTGTCCCCGACATGGTGATGAGAGTTGGAGCTAGACCCCGGCCCCCTCCCCCCAACATGCCAAACATAACATAACAAAACTATATTCCAACCTTGACATAATAAGAATCATAGCTATGGCACATTGGTAAGACTTGGTACTTGGTGCTTAGTGGTCCTAGGTTTTGACCCCTGCTTGCTCCATTCAGACTTGACCAAGAATTTTGTGGCCTCTCGTGTTGCCATGTGGAAGCCGTTAGTTGGGCCACATGGAAGCATGTGGTTGGCCACATGCCCAAGCAATCAAATTGCACCATTTTGAACCAATAACCAAGTTCCACTTGGCACCATACCATTCGCTGAAGATGACCCTTGACCAAGTCAAACTTGTATAATCACCATGCCATGTAGGCATGCCCAGTCAAATGTATGGATTTTTGACTAGGTTGCCCTGTATTTTTTAATTTTTCATGTTTGAAAAAGTAGACAAAACACATTTTTGGGAGCATACATGTCAGTTTTCAGTAAAACGAGTTTCTCCTGAATTGAGAATAACGAGATTTACGTGGTCATTTATGTTCTACACCATTCTGAAAACTTTCATTTTTTAGCATAATTTTGAGCCCTGATCACTCCTCCCCACTGGAAGATTTTGGACTCTAAATTATCACTTTCAGTTGTTCAACAGATGAGGGTACAGTTTCCTCACCTTTCCAATATCAATCCATTTGGGCTTAGAAGGACTTGTGCCTTTGAGCCCCACACAGAGGTAGTTTACACTTCCTCTTTTTGATGTCCTTGTTCTTCTATTGAGAATGGTGGCTTGTTGAAGCTAATCAAGGTATTTATAAGAAAATTCTTCAATAAAAGGAATCTAAACATGTTCTCCTTGATCCTCAATCAATTGAGGCTTATACAACCTCAAGTTTTCAACATTAAGAATAGAGTAAATTTTCATGTATGAAGGAAAATATAACTTGAATAATTTTTCACCAATATTTTCCAAAGTGATGCCTCTCCTTACAAAAGTGATGTCAAACTTCATTGTCGACTTGGTTCTTGTGATCGATACGATACTTGTACTTGTCGTTGCTCTTTTCAAAATGATCTTTCGCTGTTCGTTGTACAATTTGGATTCGTTCAATTAACTTCTTGGGTTTTTCCATGTTGCCATCAAAAGAAACATCCTTCTTACCAAGATGACACAACAAGTTATGATGGAAATGGTAAACAATCTCCACTACTTGGTTATATTGACTCAAGATTGATTGTACATCTTGAAAGTATGCATATTTCTAAACATAACTTTCATGTAAAATAAAATTATGCTCGAGTATAATAGTTACACAAATAACAGGCCTAGAAGGCATATCAAAAAACTTTTCTCTTATACCTCTCTTATTCCTTTTGGCTAAGTGGAATTGTTGTCGAACACCCATCAAACAAAAATTCCTTAATTAGTGCAACTTAGTTTGCGATTGAAAGTATTGCAATGGTTTCTGATTGGTGTGTATGATGGTTTCCTTTCCCATCAAATAGTGTTTCCACTTCTTCACACTTTGAACCAACGCATAAAGCTCCTTGTCATAACTAGGATAGTGAAGCACTACACCATTGAAATTTTCTGATTGAAATGAAATGGGCTTACCATGTTTCATAAGGACTGTACCCATCACATCATTGTTTGCATCAGTTTAAATCTCAAAGAGTCATCTTAAGTCTGATAATGCAAGTACTGGGGCTGTAGTAATCTTCTCTTTCAAAAAATCAAATGCTTTTTTATTTCAACACTTCCTATGACTGACATCCTATACATCCCAATGTTAGGAAGAGGGCAATCTTGTTTCAAATGTATGTCATGTTGGATTCCCCTCTTGGGAGGTAACCCCTTTGGCTCTTGAAACATATCATTAATTTTTATTAATCAACATCATTATTTGATTTAATCATAAGAAGCACAACATTATTTCTTGAATTCACTAGTATTTTCATTTCCCTGCATTAACTATTGAAAGATTTAGTTTCTTGTGGTGAGCTATCACAATATACTCCACACCACTTTTCAAGAAGTGGTACTTGTTTTCATGCTGATAGAAGATAGATTTTCTATCATAGAGGTAATGACTACCCAAAAAAATTCCTCAAATATAAAGTGGTACAACATCCAATTCAACTTCGTCAATGAATTTTTCTATGATTGCAAACCGAAGATACACTTTCTTGTAACCTAGAAATTTGTGTTATTTCATATCTAACCAAATGGATATGGTTTTTGATGAGGAATGGTTTCAAGATTAAGTTTATTGACTAATTCTTCAGATATCAAATTGACTTGAGACCCCTATCAAATAGTGTGTCAATTTTTTTATGTTTTTAAATAACCCTCACATGAAATAATTCAATCCTTGTTTCTTCATTCAAAGTACTAGTGTGACAATTTGATGAACTAGTTCTAGAAATGGATTCATTTCCCTTCATACCCATGGCTGTAATTTCAATTTCATCACCTGAGTTGGATCCCAAATCCTATTTAGTGGTTGCAGTTATTTTTTGTTTTCCCTTGTTGAATTTCTTGGGCCTCATCTCTGGATAAAGCTTCAAATAGTGGTCTTCATCATGAACCTCTTTGGAACAATGTTTTCATGACATTTTATCTCCTTCAATTTTAACGGATGCATTTTTCTTTCCCTTTCCTTTGAAAGCCTTTAATTTCTCTCCACCCTTAAATGACTTCTTTTTACCCTCTTCTCAATTATTTTACCCTCTTGCATTAACGTGAATGGCTTGCACACAAACATCATCTAAGCTAGTGGGATTGAAAATAAGGATAGTATGCCTTAGGTAGCTATGTAAGCACCCTATATTCTTCAGCAAAGTGTCTTGTGAATGCAAATTAACACCTAACATAAAAGATCTTTTTCTAAATTCTTGGGTGTATATTTCACACTTTGAACCTTAAGTTGTTTGAAGTTATTCCAATTCATGATTGCCTTTTTCATATATGCTAGAGGGTAAAATTGTATTTTAATTGAAGCAATGAAGTTATACCAAGAGAGTGAGACCTTAGCATGTTTTTTAATCTCATCTCTTGTCTTGGATTCCCACCATACTAGTGTGTCACCGTCCAGTCTCAAGGAAGCTAGATGAATCTTTCTATCATCATATTGAAGGTTTTCAATTATTTAATAAACCTCCAACTGACGAACCCAATTGGAAAGCTTATTTGCATTCACTTCATCGTTATACATAGGCAGCTCAATTTTAATATCAAGTTTTAACAAGGGTTGTTGACCAATTCCTTTTGAGGTAGTTTAGTGAGTATGTGTAAGGGTTGTAGTAGTGGAAGAGGATGAATATGAAGGTGAATATGGTGGTGAAGATGATGGTGGAGTAGGTGTTTTGGCTTATCACCATTTCCATTACCTCCCCCTCCTGGAGAACCCTCTCCTCTTGGAGGCCTAGAGCTTTCACCCTGTAACCTTCCATTCCTCTCATCATAGAGGACCTTCACCATCTGTGTCATTTCAAGGAAAGCCTTCCTAAAATCCTTTGCATCCTCTGACATGTTATCATTTCTTCCTTCATGATACATTCTTATTGAATGCTCTACTGCAACTGGAGGTGAATCTTGTAGTGGAGTTTGTGGAAAATTTTCCCTCCTTCACCTTGCTCCAAATAGAGAACCTGCACATACAAGCTTGCCTTCTCCTCTCATGAGCTTCAAACTTGTAAGAATTTAAACACTTGCAAAAAAAATTAAATCCTCCTTGCACAAGTAAAATTAGTGTTTTGATTTCAACTTGATCTGAATGGGAATATCAATTTGGTTGTGCTAAGATCTAGTTCTGAATATAAACAGAGTGCTTAACATTTGAGAGGTTAATTTCAAGTTTAACATGAGCTTTTATGTGCTTTTATGTGAATTTCATGAGAAAATTAACATAAAAAAAACACTTAGCACCAACATCTAAGATATATGAACATCACCACAAACAGTAACACAATAGCACATGATGAAGGAGTTCACCTCAGTTGGGCTACATCTCCTTGGTCCAAATTCAAATGGCTTGGCCCTCTTCGATTATGCTCAAAAGTGTGATTACATGTGTTTACAATGCTCAAACAGCTTTGAAACGTTTTCCATCAGCTCTAGAATGCCAAAAAAATCTCATGTAGCCTCTTTATGCATTGAATTTGGCCAGAAACTCGCCCACTTATGACTTTGACTAGTTTCCCCACTATTTGTTCCATGTTTTCCCCAAAATATGGCACCAAACCCACAATTTCGCCCCAAAAAATGCTAACAGAGCGTCAATTCTGCTAAAAGCATGGCAAAAATTTTCGAGCACAATTTTCCCTTAATGCCTAAAAACCAAATTTAAAACCAAATTTATTATGGTTAAATACAATTTTTTTATACATAAAGCCAGCATGGTTGGGCTAATCATTGAAATTAACATTGACGTGGGAGGTAGTCTTTGTTGGTGATTAGTGCTGGTAGTTGCAACTTTGGCAGTTTGGATAACCATTATCTTCTATTTCCTCGGTCACATTACTTGTTTTCATCGTCATTAGGTTAGTTGTAAAATTTATTTGGGGGGGGGGGGTGTTGTTGGGGGTGGCAAAGTGCTAGCCTCCCGCTTGTGGTCTCCACCCCCGGCATCGTGACGAGGGCTAGGGCTAGAACCCAACACCCTCCCTGCAATGTGCCAAACATAACATAACAAAACTATATGCAAACCCTTTTATAATAAGAATCATAACTATTGCACGTTAGTAAGACTTGGTACTCGGTGCTCGGTGGTTGTGGGTTCAAACCTCGCTCACTCCATTCGGAATGGACCCAAAAAATTTTGGCCTCTCGTGCTGCAACGTAGATACCTCTAGTTGGGCTATGTGGCAGCATGTGGTTGGCCACATGGCCAGCCAATCAATATGTAGCATTTCATACCAATAAAAAAATTCCACTTCGCACCATACCATTCACTAGAGATGACCCTTGACCAAGTCAAACTTTTATACTTACCCTGCCTTGTAAGCATGCAGAGTCAACTGTAAGAACTACTGACTGGGTTGTCTCGAATTTAAAAAAAAATTGCCTATTTCACAAAGTGGACACAACACGTTTCTCAGAGCATACGGTGTCAGTTTTCCGCGAAATGAGTTATGCCAGATTTATAATGAATAAATCTATGCAGTCATTCAGGTTCCACGTCATTCCAAAAAAAATGATTTTTGAGCATAATTTTAAGCACTTGATCAAATTGGTCTCAATATGAAAAACAACCATAGTTAACCATCGTGTAACGTCTCATTGTGACAAATATTGTTTAGATATGAAAATAAGTCATGTTCAAGCATGGTCAATTATCATCCAACATTGCATTAGGAAAATCATTATATCAATATGAAAATAAACCATGGTCAACCATGTTTATTTTAGGTTTTATAACATTTATCTTAGGCTTTATATATAATGGGTTTATAATTTTTATCCCTTGGAATTATTATTCCCTTGGGTTTATAACATCAATTCCTTGGGTTTATTAATCCAAGGGTTCATATTCCTAGGGTTTAATATTATTCCATTAGGTATATATTCCCTTTCTTTTTTAATATTAATCCCTAGGGTTTATTAATCCCATGGGTTTATAATATCAATCACTAGGGTGTATAATATCGATCATGGTCAACCATGGTTAATCATGTTTTATAAATTTAATCATGGTAAGCCATCATCAACCATATTTTATAAAATAATTCATGGTCAACCATGGTTATTCATGGTGAGTGATGCTGATACATCACATTCTCACAAAGTGTCTCAACATGAAAATCAATCATTGTTTCAACTGTGGTCCAACGTTGCATTATGAAAAAGATTATTTTAATGTGAGAATCATGGTCAACCATTATCAACCATGTTCAATCATGGTCATACTTGATAAACAATGTTCAACCATGGTTTATAAAATCAAACGGTTTCATCCATGTTCAATCATTGTCAACCATGGTCGAACGTCGCATTGTGACAAGGATTGTCTTAATATTAAAATTAGACATGATCAAACATGTTTATTTTAATTTTATAATGTTTATCATAGGTTTTATATACCTTGGGTTGATAATATTAGTCCCTTAGGTTTAATATTATTCCCTTAATATTATTAATCCCTTGATTTTAGTATTTCTTTGGGTTTATAATATCAATCCATTGGCTTTATTACTCCCTTGGGTTTATAATATCAATCATGGTAAACCATGGTCAATCATAGCCAACCATTGTCAATTTATGGTCAACCATGATTGAATGTCGCATTGTGACAATGATTGTCTCAATATGAAAATCAACCAAATTCAACCATTTTCCAATGTTTCATTGTGACAAATATTGTCTCGATATGAAAAGTTTTGAAAATTTAAGGGGCTAATATTCGCAATTGGGCTTGTATTCCATGGTTTTCCAAAGAAACAAATATTCGCCAATTTCCATTTTTATAAAAATGAATTCGCCCAAATTTTGTGGTATAAAATCATTCTACCTTAAAAATTTCCAATATTACATATTTTCTAATATAAAATAGTTAGAAATTTAAACATTTTTACAAAAATATCATAAAAAATTTTAAAGTTTGGATATTAGGAACTAGTAAGATTCGCCAAGGTTTCTAAACTTTAAGATAAAATTTCATCCTTCAAATTTTCCGTGATGAAAATCAATTATAGTCAAACATGGTAAACCATGGTCCAAGGTTACATTGTGACAATCATTGTATCAATATGGAAATCAAACATGGTCAACCATTTTTATTTTAGGGTTTATAATATATATCTTAAGTTTTATATACCTTGGGTTTATAACTCTTATCCCTTGGGTTTATTAGTTTGAGTGTAAATTTTAAGGATGGAAGTTTATCGTAAAGTTTAGCAACCTTGATGAATCCTACTAGTCCCTAATATCCAAATTTTAAAATTTTTTATGATAATTTTGTAAAAATATTTAGATTTATAACTGTTTTATATTATAAAATATATAATATTGTCGATTTTAAGGTAAAATAATATTATACTACAAAATTTTGTCCAATTTGTTTTTAGAAAAATGGAAATTGGTGAATATTTTTTTTGGAAAAATCATGGAAAATTAGCCCACTTGCGAATATTAGCCCTAAAATATTCCCTAATTATTTCCCTGGATTTATAATATCAATCCATTTGTTTTATTAATATAAGGGTTTATATCCCTAGGGTTTAATATCATTCCCTTAGGTTTATAATTCATTCATATTTTAGTATTAATCCCTAGGGTTTATTATTCCCTTGGGTTTATTATATCAAACATGGTTAAGCATGTTTTATAACTTCAATCATGGTCTACCATGGTCCAACAACGTGTTATGAAGATTATTGTCTCAATATGAGAACACCCACATTGTGACAAAGGTTCTATGAATTTCAAAATAAATCATGGTCAACCATGGTCAACCACGTTTATTATATTGTTTGTAATATATATCTTACGGATTATATACCTTGGGTTTATAATATTAATCCCTTGGGTTTAATATTAATCAACCATGGTCATCCATGTTTAACCATGGTTAATCATGGTAAACCATGGTCCAGTGTCACATTGTGGCGAATATTGTCTCAATAAGAAAATCAATAAATTTGTCAACCATGGTCGAACGTCGAAATATGACAAAGATATTCCCAATATGACTACCATCATCAACCATGCTCAATCATGGTTAATGATGGTCAACCACGGTCAACCGTGTTTTAATAAATCAAACATGGTCATCCATGGTCAACTATGGTCGAACATCGCATTATCACAATAATTGTGTTGACATGAAAATCAACCATGATTAAGCATGGTCAACCATAGTTTATAAATTAACTATAGTGAAGTGTGGGCAACCATAGTTTATAAATTAACTATTGTTAAGCATTGTCAACCATGTTTTTTAAATTAGCCATGGTTAATAATTAATTATTAATAAATTATAAATTATGATTTAATAATTAATTATAAATTAATAATTAATAATTATAATAAAATGAATTTATAATTAATAATTAATAATTAATAATTGATGATTTAATAATGAATTAATATTAAATAATTAAAAATTAAAAATTAAAAATTATTATAATCATTTTAAAATTTCCATTCTTATTACTAAATAAGTAATTATGGTTATTAATATTATTATTATTTATTAATAATACTATTATTCTAAAATACATATTATTATTAAATAATTAATTTATATTTCGAAAATTAAATAATAATAAATTATATTTAATATTAAATAATAATTAATATAAATTATTAATTATTATTAATTGTAATGATAATAATAAAAAAAATTTGTAATAATTTTTTTGTAATATTATTTCTATTATTATATATTTATTAATCAACCATACAAATGAAACTTTAAAAACATATTCACCACATTAATATTTTTTATGCGCGGCTGTACTAGTTATATTTTTTATTCTTGATGATCTCCTATAAAAATTTTATAATATCATTTTCTTGATTATAATTTAGTGTTTTCATTTAATTCTCAAACCACATTTGATTGATCTAGATATTCAATTATAAATCTTGGATTTGATAACCAATATTTGTTTTAGTTTAAAGAGAAATCAAAGGAATTTGTAATAAAAATACTCCATTTAACAAAAGGATCCAACATTATCTTATAATCATTCATTTCACTTGTATATCTTCTTTCTCTTTATTAAAAATTTGCAACTAGTTCCTTTTCTTTCTCGCAATGTCCTTATTTGAAGAATCCTCTTACAATATTCTTCGCTTATGCCTTTGTTTTCTAACACTAATTGATATTCATTGTCATAATGTTAAAAAAAAAAACATCAAAATCCAATTTTTTGAGCTTCAAATTCATTTTGCGATGTTTTATCTCCATGTCTTTTCAATCTAACATCTTCTTACTATTTGAACCATCCTTGACATAACAAAATATGGACACAATTGACTTTCCAAAGTTTTCGATTATGTTAGACTTGGTTTTCTATATGATTTTTTACTCCTGGGCTATGCATCCATTCTTCTTCATCAAACATGAAGTTTGTTAGCATTACCAATGGTGTGAATCAACATCCTTGTTACAGTCTCTGTTGTTTTCCCGTTCCGTTCAATCATATGATTTGCATTAATATAGTTTAAATTCGAATTAACTAAAATAGTTTTCGGTTGATTAATCTAATAAACTTCATTATTCATCTCAGGTATATTTCTTGTTTGTTATCTAAAATAATTAAATATAATTCCATTACCATGGACTAAATATAAATTAACGTAGATGTGGCTGTCACTACTGGTTCACCCATTTTTTTTAATATATTTCACTCAATAGTCTATACATTAGTATTGAGATTTCATCTTGAAGCTGTTGTGGAGACTATTGCTCAATATCCATTGTTTTTCTCCTTCTTCCACCCCGATATCGATTTTCATTTATTTTATGTAAAATATTTATTTTTGTTGAATATTCTTCACCTAGAATTTTTGCTTTCCTGATATTTACCATTTTATTTTGCATGTGTTTGGTTCTACTTGATATAGAGTTAATAGAAACTATACTCCAGTCTCAATCCATAGTTTACCATTTTTTAGTTAAAGGAACACTGCCTTTAATTTCATTTTTAATATTTATGTCATTTTCCGACCCATAATAATAATTTGTTTCTCCTCGTAAGAATCTTTGTTAGCCGGAGAATCTTTGTAAGCCAGCATTTTTCAATAACATGATTCGAAAATATTGAGAAGTTGAAAATCCAAGACATCCACTAAATAATATGACATGGATCTTATCTCCACAAAAATTTATTTTCCAATTCAAATGAAGAAATATAATCATCCAATATTTCATAATTCAATCCGATGTTAAAAAATAAATAAAATATTTCCCGAGCTATATTAGCATTATTTTTACATAGGAAATGTACATCATCAATAGCCAGCCAATTTCTTCCCATCTCAAAGGTAAAAAAGCGAGGTATAATATACATAGGTAAGCGATAAAGTTCCCCTTAAAAAAAATATATTCTGATCACAGTATGATTTCAATATAAGTACCTGTCTCCCATCCATGTTTCTTTACCTAATTGCAAAATTTATATATACTCCTTAGGAATTATGGTCGAAACTAACTAGTCAATAAAGCATACATATTGTACCAGAAAACTTTATAAAATTGGATATAAATCCTTAATTACATATATGGATCAAATGTATGCATCCATTCTAACAGATAACATTGAATACTTGTGTCATGATTCCTACTTAGATACAAACCCTGCTTCTCAAAGAATTCCCGGTGATAGAATAGTCATATGCATTAGGTAAGATTGATATATGAATAAGGAAAAATAGTTGAACCTACTAATAAACTGAACACAACTTGTTTAACGCTGCTCAACAAAGTTTCAACAATTTTACTATTTTCATTATATCCCAAAATGATAATTAAGAGTGAAACCGTCCATTGAATTAACGGCTTCAAAAGTTTTTAATGGGAAAATTTGTTTAAGTTACAATAGAAATATTTATCAGAATCATCTATACGATATTATTTTCTTTTGTTTTGTACCATCTTGAAAAATCCTCGAGAAATTCAGTTTCGTACACAAGTATACCTGAAACTGAAACTGTTGACACTGACATCCCATCAATACTCCAAGGAGACATATACATGATGGTATTAGAACCATCATCACACACTATGAACATTGAGACAATATTGAATAGTTTCACTAGAAATACTCTCATATTACGATCATTGTAAACCCTAGGTAAGAGCGCCTGATAAATGATAAATGAAACATACAAATAAAATCAAGGAAATCATCTGTATTTTACAACGTAAGGCATAAATGACATCCTTCCAAATGGAAGGCAGTTGTGTTATCGATCAGCGTTCACTTTGTTAAAAACTCATCAACTCCATGACTGATATGAATACAAAAATGAAATAACAAATTTATGGGCCATCTGATTCATCACAAGCACATGATTATTTTAGATTATCAACCATTGATCTCATCCGATCTCAATCACATAATACATGAAGACCAACCTTTAATTTAGATTTTTATCAGATTAGTGCCCGATATGAATGTCGGTCGTTGATCTTATTTAGCAACAATCGTTCCATCTTTCACGAGTGCAAATTTAAATAACGTCATGATTAGTTCCACATATAATATGAGACTAGGACAATGGGTCATACTTTTTGTTTCACCGTTGGAGGCATCGACTCTACAAGTTTGCGTTACTCAACAATTGACTTCATGTCTTATACAAATCTTCAACAGTTCACTTCAAGTTTCATAAAAATTGACAAAAATTGACAATTGTTGATGTTAGATTTAGTTTGATTATTCAACCTATAAATGCAAGCTATAAATACACGTACTTTATTATTGTTTTTTCTTGTAATGCATAGATTCAAGTTATAAATATAAAGAGTTTATTATTATTTTTGGCTTATTTTCATGGTTTAATCTAGCATTGTGAAAACTATGGTCAACTTTGGTCCAGCGTTGCATTGTGACAAAGATTATGTTAATATGAAAATCATTTGTGGTGAACCGTGTTTATTTTAGGGTTTATAATATTTATCTTAAGCTTTATATACCTTGGTTTTATAATATGTATCCCTTGGGTTTAATATTATTCCCTTGAGTTTACAATCCCTTGGATTTTTAATATTAATATCTTGGGTTTATAATATTTATTATAGGTTTTATATACCTCAGGTTTATAATATTAATCACTTGGGTTTAATATTATTCCCTTGGTTTTATTATACCTTCTGGTATTAGAATCAATTTGTTGTATTTATACTATCAATCCCTTGGGTTCACCAATTGAAGTGTTCATATACGTTAAGTTTACCAATCCCTTTATCCAACGTCACATTGTGACAACCATGGTCATCCATTATGAACCATGGTCCAACGTTGCATTGTGTCAAAGATCGTCTCAATATGAAACTCAACCATGTTCAAATATGTTTATTATAGGTTTTATGGTAACATTGTGACAAATATTGTCTCTTGGTCCAATGTCTCATTGTGACAACGTTTGCTAACCATGGCCCAATGTCCAATTGTGACAAAGATTCTCTCAATATGAAAATAAGCCATGGTCAACCATGGAAAACCATTGTCCAACATCACATTGTGCCAAAGGTTGTATCAATATGAAAACCAATCTTCGTCAACCATAGTCCAAATCCACATTGAGACAAAGATTGTGTCAATATGAAAATTACTTATGGTCAACGATGTTTATTTTAGGGTTTATAATATTTATCTTAGGGTTTATATATGTTGCGTTTATAATATGATTTTCTCAATATGAAAATAAATCCATCGATGTCACATTGTGACAAATATTGTCTTAATATGAAATTAAACATGATCAACCACGTTCCAACATCACATTGTGACACAGATTGTCTCGATATTACAATCAATCATAGTCAACCATGGCTAGTTACAATGCCACCATGTTCAATAACCATGGTAACATTGTCACAAAGGTTGTCTCTTGGTCCAACATCACATTCTAACAACCATGGTCATCCATGGTAAACCATGGTGTAATGTTGCATTGTGACAAAGATTGTCTCAATATGAAAATCAATGTTGGTCAAGCATGGCCAAACCTTTTCCAACATCGCATTTGACAAACATTGTGTTAATATGAAAATTATTCTTTCTCAACCATGGTCAACATGTTTATTTTAGAGTTTATCATATTCATCTTAGGGTTTATGTACCTGGGGTTTATAATATTTATCCCTTGGGTTGAATATTATTCCCTTGGGTTTATTATCCGTTGATGTTTTAATATTAATCTCACGAGATTATAATATTTATTTTAGGGTTTATATACATTGAGTTTATTATATTGATCCCTTGGGTTTATCAATCACTTGGTTGAACTTCACATTGTGATAACCATGGTGAACCATGGTGAACCATCGTCCAATGCCACATCGTGAAGAATATTATCTCAATATGAAAATTAACTATGGTCAACCATATTTATTATAAGCTTTATAATATTCATTATTTATTATTAATATATTTTTAGTAACAATAATATTATTTATTTAAACTACTAAATATTATTTAATTATTTAATAGTTATTTCATTATCTAATATTTGAAATTATATAATTTTTAATTTTATTATTTATTATTATTAATTATTTAAATTATTAGTTATTAATTTATTATTTATTTATTATTTATTAATAATTATTTATTTAATTATTACTTATTGATTATTTATTATAATTATTATTATGTCTATTATTAATAAATAAATATTTATTATTATTACTAATATTTTTAATATTAGACTAATATTATTTAATAAACGAATATTATTTAAAAAATAGATATTTATTATTAAAATATAATTGTTTGTTTTATTTATATATATTTATCAATGGTAGATACAACTCAAGGCTTCGGCTATATCAACCACAATAATATTTTTAACGTGATTGTGCTAGTAAATATGAAAATAATTTAAACGTTTGTGTTCGAGCTTTAAATGTTTCAATGATAAATTCAGTAAATAAATTTATGAATGATGAATTAAAATAAAATGAAATTTTAAAAAGGAAATCTACGTAATAAAATTTTAAGAAGAAAGGTTAGGTTACAACAAAATTTAAAAAGAAAGGTTAGGTTACAACAAATAGTAAAAAGAATTTTCCGGGAGAAAAATGGAGCAAAGAGGAGAAAGGGTTTATGGGCTAGGGTCTCTGGCGGTTGAGGAAGCTGACAGAGATGGGGCTGGGCTGGACAAGCAACCTGGGTTCTACTACAGGGACCACGAGTCCCACCCTTTGCGAACACAGAAGGGAGACGTTTGGATGGATATAGGCGCGGCGACGATGGAAATGGAGCCACTACCGGCGCTCCCCTTCTCTCAACTTCCTCCTCTTTCGACACAAAAAAGGTCCCCAGTTCTGGTAAAGTTCCATGACAGAGGGGTGATGAAGGATTTTTGGGATGCCAAGGGTAGAACACGGGTGGCTGACAGAGCCCGAACTCCCTCTCCCCTGTGCTAGGGCTCCCT
This sequence comes from Pinus albicaulis, assembly GCA_034641835.2. NCBI lineage: Eukaryota > Viridiplantae > Streptophyta > Pinopsida > Pinales > Pinaceae > Pinus > Pinus albicaulis. The sequence goes on along the minus strand of CM076577.1, from coordinate 731,378,720 downwards.
GATCTCGCCGCCATCTCGACCGTTGACGCAGAGAATGTGGTTTGAGGTTTTGATGGACCATTTGGGCGTCAGTATAGATGAGTTTCTAGTAGGCAGATCATTTAGATGGATGTGGGGATTGCTTCATGTGGACACTCCTTCTGTGCACACGGCCAGTCGTCTCCCGCACTTGAAGGATGGGGTTTTTTCATCTCTATTTCTTGAACCTTTTCATTGTTACGCCGCCCCTGCCACAATGTGCTGGTTCATGGCTAGCATAGCCCAAAAACGTGATGGAAAAATCCCAGTATTTGTCCTCCTTCCGCCTTCCTTTTTCGGTTTATGCAGTATGATGTCGGGGTTCTATCGTTGGGGAGGACGACATGGAGCACGACCTATATTTTGTATTCTCTGATGTTACTCTGGGGGGTGGTTGTACATCTCCTTCGACCGTTGAGGAAAAGGGGTTTATTGAACCGATATTTTTTTATGGCCTCATTTGGTGCTATCTGCCCGCGGAGATCTGGTACTCTTCCACCCTATTGTGGTCTTGGTGATGGGGGCTTTGTTCCGCAGACTCCTTACCAAAATTTTATCAAGTCCATTAATGGGAAGACATTCATTCTATGGGTGTGGGACTTTGACTTAGTTTTTGAACTGAAAATCAAAATCCAATATGCCACAGGCATCCTGACCTAGATACAAAGCCTGATATCCTCAGGTAGAGTTTTACATGAAAGATCAAACTTACAGAAATACCAGATCCAAAAAGAGGCCACTATCTACCTGAACCTAAGGCTCAGAGGTGGCGCCCCAGGGAAAACAACAACAAACAAAAAACCAACAACAGGGAAAGGCATCGCCTCATTCAAGGACATCCTAAGAGGGAAAGCCCCCACACAAGGGAAAAACAAAATCTTGATTTATCACTCAGAGATCCATACATTGTAGAAAAAATAGAGAACATTCCAGATCTGGCAGTAGAAATTCCAGAGGTGACTAGAGTATTTGATGTTTTACAAACAAGAGCTATTATATGTCGATTGAATCGGTACTAGCAAAAACTTAAAGAACTACGCAGATGGATTCACCAAAATTTGCCCTAGAACTGCGATATTTACCTTTGTGCAAAAGGTTTTTTCGTGGTGCAATTTGAGAATACAGAGGACTATAGTTTTGCTACTGCTTTCGGGGATGGGCATGCCTCTTCGTCACCCCATGGGTTCCTAGTTTCGATGCAAACAATATGGTGGTTACTAAAATGCATGTTTGGGTGAGATTACATAACCTGCCATTACCTTTCTGACACCACTAGGTCCTAGAAAATATTGGGAACTCCATAGGAAGGTTCATTAAGTTGGACCGAGAGAGAATGGACATAGGGATCTTCACCTTCGCACGTATATGTGTGGAGATGGACCTTATCAAAGGACTCTCGAACTGCATAAATTTAATTCACAAAGAAATCAAGCATGCTCAAACACTTGATTTCGAAAACACAACATTGAGATGCAGAGTATGCCACCAAACTGGACATTTACAAAGCACTTGTACCCTTTCTCGGAAAATGGTGTCCAAAAAACCACAAAAAAATAAAGGCTAGAACTTCCCGGATTTGTCACCATCAGATGAAAAGGAAGAGGAAAACGAAAATAACCAGGAACAAATAGAAACAACAAATCAGAAAGAAAACCAGCAAGAAAACCAACAAGAGTGAGAAGAGAACAAGGATATTGATGAGAAGATATCTGCACCTGCAGATGCAGATTCCCAACAGGGCAAGCAGAATAGTGACCGTGGGGCGATTGGCACAACCATGCACATGTTTCTGAAATTTACGACTCAGAAAAATACGTCCAACTTCCTCCCAGCATGGATTTGGCCATTATTCATACTGCTTCTTGACTAGATGCCTGGCAAAAAGTACAAAAGAAAAAAGGCAAAAAAGGTAGGTCTAGTGTTTCTGGGAATGTGTAACTGGGGTCCTTGACCTACCGTCGCCATATTCTGACAGAGTGAGATCTCATATGGAATGCTACGGCATATACGATGTAAGTTTTTGTATCTTTTTATAAAAAGTTCAATATTTTCTCAAGAAAAAAAAGTAAAAAGACTTTTCCCCATTTACTTTTATCATTTTCATGCCTTTTTCTTTGTATCATTCTTTTTGTATTAATTTTCTGTGATAATTCTACAAATGGAAATTGCATCACCTCATTTCATAAAGTTAAAGCTATCCCTATCACTTCAAGCAATTATCATGTACTTCAACACGGATGATGTTAGCTAGATCCCTTTTATCACCAAGAAATATTCTTCCATGAAAGCACAAATTCTCGAGTACAATTTCCACAAATTTGAATCATATGCGTAAACAACACCAAAAAGACATCTTATAAAATAAAAATAAAAAATTCCTCTTAAAATAATTTTAAAAAAATTGTCAAAAATAAAAATTTTATTCCTGTTATACATGAAATCTTTAGGATGTTTAAAAAAATGTAAAAATTCGTGACATATCTTATATTGCTGAAACAAAGTACTAAAAACAATAACTACATGTTTCCATTAGTCAAAAAGATATAGGGAAAATGTCTTTGTGCATTAAATTTTTGAATATGATGAAGTAACTATTATCCAAGTGGTTGTAGATTCCAAAATAAGTTTAGAACTTCCCAACTAACTTTAGAATTCACATATGGAAGAGATGTAATTGCACATGTGTGCATGCAGAAATATGCCCCTCAAAAAATAAAACTATGAAATCCATCATTGAATCTCTTCCCCATGTGAATTTATCACTAAATTGACTTTATCTATGTCAATTACCTGAAAATAAAATATTCATGGTGGGTGCATGCATTACATATTAATGGTAGAATTTCTTGGGTCTATGGAATTGCTTATTTCAATTACCTTTAATGGTCTTATAGATGATAACCTGAAAACTCATGCCTAACAACTAGAGACCTGGGTTAATTGCTAGAGACTTTTCCTAGATGCTCGTGTCGAGGATGTGTGCTAAATGGATCTGGAAGCATCTTTTGGTAGCTTCTGTAATGATTCTCTACGGTTATCCAATAAATTTTTAGTCTTTGAATAATTACATTTGGAAAATCGTTCTATAAAAAGTGCATCTATATACAGCATGTACTCTACACCAATTAACATCAGCCTTCTTCGACCTATACCGTGGAGATCAATATCACATGTGAATTTCAATCCTATAGCAACTTGTCTACACGAGAACCATTTCTTCGAGAGTAAATGAAAATATTTGTTAATTCCCTTAATTCACGGAAGGCATTTCTACAAAGGGTGGTTGACTCTTGTTTATAAATATAATTGGACGGGATAGATTAAGTAGCGGTGAATATTTTTTTTTCAGAAGAAAAAAACGCTGTATATATTAAAAAATATAACAGTACATGATCAACAATACATTCTCAAACTGTTATTAAAACAGCGAGAAAAACCCCATATACCAATACATCCAGAATCACTTCTGAAAGAAGTAATTCGATGTCCATGGCCAACAACATAACGGGTAGTATAAAAACATACCCACGATCATCCCTGTATACATTTCATAAGTCCAGCAGAGAGAAACAACAGCATCATATTCATGAAAATAAGGAAATAAAAGATAACTGAAATGAAAGAAGGCAAACAAAAAGGAAAGGTCCATAGTGTCTTCATGGCAGATAAAAGGCCTCCTCGCCAGGGGAAATCGAAGTCGGGCTCGCTTGTAATACTTCATGCGCACAAAATATGGAGACCGGCCAGCTTGATAATAGTGCTAGGTTCATTTAAGATGAAAAAGAAGCCCAGGAGAAAAACAAAAAACCTTGCGCACCATAACAGACTCGCTTGATGTAAGATGAACAGTCCTTTCTATAGTAGAGCTGGCTCGCTTGAAATACATCATGCACGCATGACATGTGGAAATCCGACTCGCTTGATGATAATGCCAAGATCGCTTGAAGAAGAAAACCAGCCCTAGACAAAACCAAAACCCCTGCACACCAAAGCAGGCTCGCTTGATAAAAGATAAACTGATCTGAAAACCAAAAAACACCCACTGATCCCCATGATTGGGGAGATCCGGCTCCCCATCTCGATCCGGAGATCCGACACCTTACTTCATCCTACCAAAACCGGCATGCCCTTCAAGTCCAGGGTCGAATGGGAATGAGATGTGCTGACGATTAATGAATTCATCGGCCTCCAGGTCCAAGCAAATACCCGTTGCAACAGAAAACGACAAATCAGAAAATTGATAACCGCCGGGATCCATACTTGAAATATCGAAGATGAGATTAGTGGCGGTCAGGTCGTACATCCAAAGATCGAAAAAGCGGCAGGCCCGAAGAACAATAAACCAAGAGCCCAATGCTATAACAGATAATGACGTAGAAGAAAGACAAATCCCAGTTACTGGATATGGAAGATCTCCGATTTTGGATAAATAGCAAAAACGTACCGCAGCTCATAAAAAGAGACACGTATCGAAATCTGATTTAGAATCAGACCCAGAATCGAAAACCGATCACTGATGGGTAGGTGAACGGTCACGCATTGGAACTCATAAATAGGAGACCTATGTACGAAGATGTCAGTAAATGTGTGACAACCGTTCAAGAGAGGGCCAAACAATCAATTCGCCACTGATGTCAGACGGAAATTGGGATGGGAAGCTGGAGATGCCAATACCCCGGAAAAACAATTCAAAATAGCCGGAAAAACATAATTCTAACCGGAGAAACCAGAGAGCCGCCAGCATTGCAGAAAAACTTCAGTCAATCCACCATCGCCCGCAATGGCAGGTCCCAAAGGGGTTCGAAAGATAAACCCGCAGCTTCCACAATCCTGGTTTACAGAAACCGACCAGAGAGAAAGAAAACTCCCCGAATCTAAACCAGAGGGGCGAAACCACCGAAAACATCAATGGCATACGGAGCGCCTAGAGAGAAGGCAGCCATGGCCATTCTCAGAAAACCAGACACATCGGCGGCGCAGCACAGTGGCCCTCACTGCCCAGAAAGCCAGAATCAAAGAGCACAGAAAGATCGATATTCAATCAAACGACCTCCCAACAGCCCGATAGTCCATCGAATCTCCAGCAAATCCACCAACACCGGCCCCCGCCCTCACAAGCAGACTAATATCACACTCAATCTAATGCTTCTTCCCGGCATCACCAAACTATCACAGCAACCTCACCAATCCTCCCCCAACCTACACTCTCAACCAGATATCCTCCTATCAGATCCCCATAAGAAAACGACTTGAGCATGCGGCAGCCTTCAGAGTCGGAGGCAGCATGAGTATGACCATGGCACCACTAACCAGAACATGCACAGGTAAGCCATCATCTAATCAAAAATACACAACCAGACTTCACACAGGAAAACCCAAGGTTCAGAAATAGCCACCAAAGCAACAACTAATTGACCACAGACGGGTTCCAGCTAAAGAACATCAACGTTAGCCACCAAAACCAACATCAGTTTGTCGTCATTGGGTTCCAGCTAGAAACATTCAGCATAGCCACCAAATGCAGCAACAAGTTGTCCAAAATGGGTTCCAGCTAAAATCACCAAACCAGGCACCAGACTGAAGCCCAAAGAGCTACTTCACCCGCACTCCTTAGAATTGCAAACCATAGCTGAAATATAGAAACAAACGGTCCTGCAAAAGCAGCGCCAGATTCGCTGAAATCGAGCACCTGTAAGGGCTCATCTCTGCTCTATCACAGTTGAAAAGCGAGCCCTCCTACCCATACTGCTGTCCTCAGCACTGCAACGATGGCCACGCCCAGAAACCCTCTTAGCTTCCTGCTCTGGAAGCAGGAATCAAGAACATACCCAATCAAAAAAAATACAACCAGACTTCACTCAGGGAAAACTGTAGCACCCAAGGTTCAGTAATAGCCACCAAAGCAACAACTAATTGACCACAGACGGGTTCCAGCTAAAGAAACATGAACATTAGCCACCAAAACCAACATCAGTTTGTCGTCATTGGGTTCCAGCTAGAAACATTCAGCATAGCCACCATATGCAGCAACAAGTTGTCCAAAATGGGTTCCAGCTAAAAACACCAAACCAGGCACCAGACTGAAGCCCTAAGAACCCGACGGGCAATGCCCTACCAAAGAGCCTTCACCTCACTCTGCGTCTGAAGCCCTAACCCCTGCAATGCAATCCAACGCTGAGTTCCTCCATCATCGCAGGAAGCGGCGGATACTCTAAATTCAGACCAAGTAGCGGTGAATATGCCCCTAAGATCCTTCATCTTAGTCACATATTACACCTTAGTCACATATCTACGACTCTGCCGCGAGGTAGCATGTGGATACGGGGAAAAAATTGTTTCATGTTATTTTTTTTTAAAACAAAATCAGGTTGGCGTTATTTGAAACGAAGCATTGAGTATGGCATCATGATATGAATCGATTTTGTATTCTTTCCAAAACGAAACATGTTCCAAAGGGCTCTATCGGGCCGGGCTACAGCGTGTAAGAAGAAAGCAACTCCTAAGAAACAACGATCATATAAGTTTAATATTTATTATTAAAATAATAACGTGTTGCGTTCGCATGTGTTCGCGGGAAGAAGGGATCCTGGAAATTAATCGACGCGAGATGCGTGGATGGGCAGGACTAAGTTATTTGAGCAGTTATGAATGCATGGTGAGGACTAAGGGAAATTAATCTACTTTGCAGGAAGAAGGGATCCGGGCAATTAGTTGACACAGGATGGATTGATCGGCATGACGAAGGGATTCGGGCAATTAATCTACTTATTTATTTGGATAAGCTAGCCAATCTACTTGATCTACTGATATGAAATTTAAGAATTAAATTTAATAATAAATTAATAAATTAATATTGGTTAATAAATTTAATAAATTAGTTATAATTTTAAACTTATTAAAATACTAACACATTAATATAATACTAATAAAATTACCAATTTCATGAAAACAATAAAAATTAATATATAATGTTAGTAAAATTTAATAGATACATTATTAGTAATTTTAGCAAATTATTTATAATTTTAATATTATTTATAAATTAGTAATGTCAATAAAATAATTATATTTTATTTATACATATAGTTGAATTCACTTAGATATTAATTAAAATTAAATTTGAAATTAATATTTATAATTATAATATTATTATTAAAATTTAAAATGATTTATTATTAAATAAAAAGATTCAAATTTATTAAAATGATAGTAAATTATTTATAATTTAATATTATTAACACATTAATAAAATTATTAAATAACATTAATAAAATTATGAAAACATTTAATGACATTAATAATAGTTCAAGTTCATATGTAGAGGTTAGTAAGATTTCAAAATTTGATATAAATTTAAAAACGTTGATGGCATTACATTAATAAAGTGGATACATTATTAAAAAATTTAAAAAATTATTTATAATTTAATTAATTTAAATATTAATTAATATTATTATTATAATTAATATTAACAATAACATTATTATTATTTATATTCATATTCTTACTAGTATTATTAAAAAACAATATTAAGATTAAAATTAAAATTTTACAAATTTATATTCATATTTATAAATATTTATATTAATAAAGTTAAATAATATTATTGTAAAGTTAAAAAAGACGATGTTACATAAATAAAGTGGATACATGGTTAATAATTTTTTATAAATTATTTTAATTTTAATATTGTTAAAATGAATGACACATTAATATAACATCAAGAAAATTACTAAAACATCTAATAATATTTGTAATAGAATAATATAATATTAAAGACACGTTAATAGTATATTAATTTACACATTTATAAAGCTTTAACTATAAATTAATTTATATATTAACATATGTTAATTATGGGTGACTATTGTTTACATGGTGAGATATATTGAATATGGGCATCACAGTCAACCATAGTCAACATGATTACCATGGTGAACCATACTAACTTCAAGTATTATACTCTATTGAAAAGTGACCTATAATGAACTATTGTGAAATATATCGAACAATAGTGGATGTCTATGGTTGACCATGTAGGCTTTTAATGGATGGATAGGGTTAAAAATAGTCAAAATGTGGTCAAACATTGTCAACCATATTTGAATCTATTTAATATTTTTGACCTTCATTAACTTTGGACACTCATGTTAAACCAAAAGAAATATAGGTCAACCATGGTGAAGCATGGTCAACCATAGCCACCATAATCAACTTTTAACAATGAGGTGACACATGGTCAACATTAATAAGAGTTTAATTTTAATATTAGTGTTTATAATCCTATGATTTAAAATATTAATCTTAGGGTTTAATATTAATCATAAGGGTTTACAATAAATCTTAGACTTTATAATAATAATCTTAGGGTCTTTAATATTAATCTTAGGGTTTATAATCCTTTAATTTCTACGACTACATTCAGCGATGGAAATAACCACTTCGACAGGTTTGTCATTGGAAGAAATCGGAAATCGAGGCGACACATTATTTTGAATATAATTGTAACCATGTTATCGTGTGTGATCTGCATTCAAAAATGTGAACCGTGTCTAGGAATACTCATTATCTCAAAATGTGGTTGTGCATTCTATAAGCTTAGTAAATAATCGTCCCTCTATATATGTAAGTAATTACGTGCATGCCCGACATATGGATCATCCCATCAACCATGCTCATCCATGATCAACCATAGTCCAACGTCGTATTGTGACAAAGATTGTCTCAATATGAAAATTAATCATCGTAACCATAGCCAACCATTGTCCAATGTCTCATTGTAACAAACGTTGTCTCAATATGAAAATCAATCATGGTCAAGCATATTCCAATGTTGCATCGTTACAAAAATTGTGTCAATATGAAAAATAACATCAGTCAACCATGGTCAACCATGTTTATTTTAGGGTTTATAATATTTATCTTAGTGTTTATATACCTAAGGTTTATAATATTTATCCCTTGGGTCTATTATTCCCTTAGTTTTATAATACCTTAGGGTTTGAAAATTAATACCTTGGGTTTATAATATCAATCCCTTGGGTTAATCAATATATTTTTCATGTCCCTTTGGTTCATCAATCCCTTGGTCGAACGTCATATTGTGACAAAGATTCTCTCTATATGAAATTAACCATGGTCAACCATGCCCAACCATTATCCAACATCGTATTGTGCCGAAGGTTGCCTCAATATGAAAATCAATAATGGTCAACCATAACCCAATGTCGCATTGGGACAATGATTATGTAAATATGAAAATGAATCATGGTCAACCATGGTGAAATGTTGCATTGTGTCAAAGATTGTCGCAATAAGAAAATAAACCATGGTAAAACATGGTCAACCATGTTTATTTTAGGGTTTATAATATTTATCTTAGGGTTTATATCACTTGGATTTACAATATTTATCCCTTGGGTTTAATATTATTCCTTTGGGATTTTAGTATTAATTCCTTCAATTTATTATTCCCTCGATTTTATAATATCAATCAATTAGTTTGTTATTATAAGGGTTCATATTCCTAGAGTATAATATTATTCATAGGGTTTATAATATTAATATCATAATATTAATATTATCATTTTAACATAATGTTTATAATATTAATCCTAGGGTTTTATATTATTCTTTTCGGTTTATTATTCTCTCAACTTTATAATATCAATCCTTTTGTTTATTAATATAACGGTTCATATTTCTAGGGTATAATATTATTCATAGAGTTTTTAATATTAATTTGTGGGTTTAATATAAATCCATTGACTTATAATCATGGTCAGCCATGGTCCAACATCTCATTGTGAAAAATATTTTCTCGATCTAAAATTGAACTATGGGACAAATTCACATTGCTATAAAGGTTCTCTCCATATGAAAATCAATCATGGTCAACCATGGTCCAACGTCGCATTATGAAAAAGATTGTATCAATATGAAAATCAACCAAGGTCAACCATGATTTTCATAGGGTTTATAATATTTATCTTACTTTTTAGATACCTTGAGTTTATAATATTGATCTCTTGGGTTTAATATTATTTCCATGGATTTATAATCTCTTGGGTTTTTAGTATAAATCCCTTAGTTTTATTATTTCTTTGGATTTATAATATGAATCCCTTAGGTTTATTAATCTAAGGGTTTGTATTCAAAGGGTATAATGTTATTCATAGGGTTTTTAGTTCTAGTCCTTAGATTAAATATTAATCTTTGTGTTAAATTAATTATTAATAATTTATATGAACTATTAAATTAAATAGATGGCATAATAAAATAATTAATTATTTAATAATGAACAACATAAAAATGAATTCTTAATTAATTAATCAATTTATTAATAAAAATTTTAGTCAATACATATTAACCCCTTATGATATTATGATATTATTGACTGTATATAATATGATAATAATAAATAATAATAATAATAATAATAATACTTTAATTAATAATAGCTAATTAATATAATTCTAATTTAATTAATTTATATATAAATAAATAACGACTAATTTACTGGAGCTAGTTTAAAACTTAATATTCACTTAATCAATTCAATAACTAATTCTGAACAGATAATTCTAGACCCTAATGCATCTTTTCTATTTATTCTTTAAGATTGATTGATTTTTTTACCTTTGTCCTCAGAATGAAGCACATTAGTTGGTTCAAGACATTAACCAGTTCGAATGATGTGATTAATCCGAACGACGTTTTGTTTTACACTATGGATCACAAAAATGTAAAATCTGATAAAAAAGTAATTAATTAAAAAAAAAATATTCATAATAGTTAATATTAATTAATAATATTCAATATTAGTAGTATCTAATGTTAATCATATTTAATATTAATGGATTTATCCATTGGATTTATAATTATGTTCGACTTTGGGTTTAACAATATTTATATTAATATTTAATTAGCAATAATTTGATTAAAAATATTTATATTAATTAATTTTTAATTAATGTTCTTTATATTAATAAAACATTAAGGTTTGTTTAATAAAACATTAATATTTATATAATACTATTTATATTATATTAGGTGAGTCTCGGTTTCACAACCGGTTAAGAAAGGGTTTCGTGAGTAAGGTGGTATGTGTTCAAACTTCACCAGGCTACTAAGCATGTGCACTAGAAGGAGACATCTGACTTAAAAAATAAAAAATAATTATATTAATAATTAGCTAGTTATTATTATTATTTTTAAATTTATTATGAGTGAATTAAGAATCATTATTAATTAATTAATAATTATTAAATTAATAAATCATTAATAATTAATTACTTAACAATTATTTATCTTAAAATAATTATTTTATTAATATCAACTATGGTAAAACATGGTAAACCATGGTCCAACATCACATCATTACAAATAGTTTTTCAATATAAAAATCAACCATTTTCCATTGTCACATTGTTACAAAGATGGTTTACATATGAAAATATATCATGGTCAACCATGGTCCAACGTCACATTGTGACAAATATTGTCCCGATATGAAAATCAACCATGGTCAACCATGATTGTCTTAAAGTTTATAATATTTATCTTACTGTTTATATATCTTGAGTTTATAATATTATTTCCTTCGGTTTAACATCATTTCTTTGGGTTTATAAGCTCTTTGGTTTTTAGTATAAATCACCCAGATTTATTAACATAAGGGCTCATATTTGTAGGGCACGAAATAATGTTATTCATACGATTTTCAATTTCAGTCCTTCGATTAATTATAAATCCTTGAGTTTAATTAATTAACAATAATTAATGTAAATTATTAAAAAAATATTGAATTATTTTTTAATGAATGAATAAATTAATTAATAATGAATGAAATAAAAATGAATTATTTTATTAATAAAATAAGTTTAATTAAACATAATTCTATTAGTAATATTTAATATTAATTAGAAATATTAATATTAATCAATGAATCTATTGTATTTATAATCATGGTTTATTTTGGGTTTAACAATATATTTATTAATATTAATTAACAATATTAATTTATACACAGGGTTTCTAATCATGGTTAACTAAGTATTGAGGGTTTTTCGTAGTGTAAATGGGGTAGCAAGCTAAGTGGGCTTGATTATAGGGAAAAAATCCACGGTTAAGCACGCGTGAGCCACAAGCGATCTAGGATGGGTCACCTCTAGGGAATTCTTCGTTACTGGGTGAAAACCTTGGAAGTGATGATTGACACTATGTGATTCATTTCACTAGTTTTAATCCCACTTCTTCACCCTTCTAAGCATCACCCAATGAAATGAATGCTAAGTGGACTATTCAAAAATCATAAGAAATTAGTCAATTACAACTACCTCTCATGAAAATGGTCATACATGAATGACTTACTTAAAACAGTTGAAACCAAAAAATGATATCTAGTGATGATTAACCTTGTGTTCAAAAATATTTATATTAATATTTAACTAGCAATATTAACTATATTTATATTTAATTAAAATTATTTATATTAATAAAACAATATTTTTAAGTAATAATAATAATTAGTTAATTATTATTATTATTTTTTATTTTATGATAATAATTATTTAATAATGAATGAACAACTGAGTTAATATTTATTATTATTATTATTATTATTATTATTATTATTATTATTATTATGTCTTTAATGAAAATATTTTTGGAGTTTCTAGTGGATTTTTTGGCCGCAATCCGACGTAAAAATTTGAGGTGAAATCTTTGTTTTCTGTTATTTAAATTGGTTTTTTCACTACATATATAGATTCATCACACTAAAAAACTCCTAGGGCACTTCAATTGTGCAAATTTTATCCATCAAACTTGTGATTTCAATGAATTCCTCCTAAATTTTAAACAAATTATATGAGAAAAATAAATCAGAATTTTTTTCAAAAAGTCACATTAAAGAGAACATGTTATTTTTATTCCTAATTAATAATTCTTTTAATAATATATATACAACTTGTTATTTTTATTTCTTAAATAATAATTCTATTAATAATAAATATACTAATATTAATTAATAATAGTAGTAATATTATTAATTGTAATAATAACCATAATAATAATTAAAATTATATGTTTTCGGTATATATTAACTATTTTATTAATGTGGTTGTGTTAGTGTTAATCATAAATTTAATGAAAGATTTTAAAATTCATTAAAAACACTTTGAACTTAAATTTTAGTTTTGAGGATAAAAATAAACAAATACGAGTTTAGAGATAAGTGAAAATGATTTATTAATGAAGAAAGAGGGTTGAAAATAATGAAAAAACATGACCTGTCAAGAAGAAATGTTGAATCAAGTGAAAACAATGTTGGTGATTAAATGTTATAATTATTCAGTAATCATTCATGAATAGTCATGCCTCATTAATGGTCTTTCTCTTTACTCGCCTTTCTCTTATTAGTCCCTACCGCCTGCGACATGGCAAGGACTATAGTAATCATTTTATGGAGCTGCATTAGTTTGTGCATGAGAATGAGATGGACCAATTCAATTTATTACAAAGTTTTAAAAACCACTTTTCTCATTTGCTAGTGATGTTCATGTAAGGTTCATGTAATAGGAAATAAGCAATTTGGAGGTCTTATTTGGCCTCATATCAAGGGTAGACCTAAGAAAACTTATGGTAAGTGTGAATTGATTCTAATTTTTTCAGTTTCTATTGACTAATGCTAACATTAGTTAGAAAACATTTAATGTTTTGGAGGATTTACATAGAGCTTGGCAATTTTTAAAGGGCATATCAGCATGTTCCAGATGTCTTATGTATGGTGGCTTCGCTGGTAGCATGCGTTAATGAACTAGCCATCTTCTCAGAGCCTAGGAATTACCTGGGGGATCTCACTCACTCCTCTACCCATGCAGCGGGGAGGGTACATGGATCTGCAGCGAGAAGGGTACATGGATTTGCAGCGTAGAGGAAGATTCGGTTTCCAGTGTCACTCAGCAGAGGATCCAGATGATGTTGTCTGCGAAGGGGTGTTGCTGGCTAGTTTCCCGATTTCCCCATTTGCGCTAAACATCATTGCCAATTTATTCCGCAGTACACCGTTAACAGTTCGACTGGTCGAAGGCTGGGTGAAGCGCACCTGAGATAGAATGGAAGAGAGAAAATTAGGCAATGAGTGGGAACCTTTACATCAACACACTCGGGGATGTACGTGAAAGAAAAAACTTTACTAGACTGATAGGATGGTGTGTCGACTTGGGTAGAATTCGAATTTAGCCACCCTGCCTAGACAAGAGGTATGAATAACTCTGGGCAGAGACAACAAAGCTTTCCTTTTCCCAAGTTCTTCGTTTCCTTCTCCACTGTTTCAGATGCATCGTATTAGAATGGCAAGAACTTTGTAGGTTCGAAAACACTAAAATCCTAGTCCAATTATCAGAGATGCACATTTTTAGCATAAATATTCATGGACGTAAAATCCTTTAAATGATTTCAGGAGTATTAGGGTTTTTTGGGTTTACCTGTTCTTGAGTATGGGTTTTTTTCCAAGGCAGATCTTTAGTGTTCCCACAGGATGCATAAAAAGATATGGTGTCATAACCCAATGTTGTTATGTTTTTCTTTGGTTCTCTTGTTGCAGGTTGCATTAAGATACAAGCGGCAGCTACAAGAGCTGAGCCACCATGCCGTCCATATGCAGTAGTACCAATGAAATTTGAAAAGCAAGAGTTTCAGAGGAAATTATCTTGTTGGCTGAGTGGACTAGTACACGGGGTCCCTTATGTATCTGTACGACAGTCTATTCTCTATTCTGTACTAGGGCTTGAATGCGTTGTAGCTGAGAGTATTAAATATGGAAACAGACTGAACATGTGTCTAAACCATATGACATCTGTTGGGCTAGCTGAGATACATAAGAGCTGGTGAAGGTGATTTAACAGAGGTGAACACAAATCAAATCATATATAACAATTTTTAGGTACATGTTAGTTGCTAATGTTTTTGCTAACACGGTTCACTTGGTTAGATTACATACGTGGCTGTTATTATATAGTGTAGTGAAATGGTCAACGTGCGTTATTATATAATATAGTAGTGCAATAGTCAGATTCTATATCGTGAATGTTTCATGTCATCCTAAGTTTTCAATAGAATATTGTGTTTTTGTTTCATGTCTTTGTGAGTTTTTAGAAGAATATTGTGTTTGTGATTTGTGTAGACAATCTTGAAAGACAGGAGGGATTCTATTGATGAGAATAATTCTACATCGAGTAATTGAATCAGGTTAATATGCTATCTTTGTGTTTCTAATTTAACTAGTAATTTGGTCTTGGTACTTGTATTCAAAGAAGTTATTGCTTGCATTTGATTTCTGCAGTTGTGCATAGACGTAATTATGCTAAATATTAGAAAGGAAATGCTAAATATTAGAAAGGAAAACACCAGTTCCTTTTTTGTTACATGTTCTCTGAGTATGTTTGGTTTCATATTTATGTCAAGAAGCAAAAGGGTCTCTAACAGATTTAGATATTGATAAATTAAAGCGCTGATATTAGGAACCATGAACCTCTCTATGTCCTTCAATTTCATGCTTGGCTATTCCCTAAGACCAAAGGCTTTCCTGAGACTAAATGTTTGAATTTGTTGCATTTCAATCATCTCTTCTTTCAATTGATTTGTTCATGGATAATGTAATGAATCACCATATCTGCAATATCGAATCTTAAACCATGCTTCTGTGTGATTTCTTAGGTATGCAATAAAAATAATTATAAGTTTCTATGAATTCAATATCAGTTGGCATACTTCATATTCTCAACATTACATACAATTTGTGGTTGCTACAGATAATGGACCGTTCAATTACTACACAAAGATTGTTTTATAAGTTATTATTAGTTTATCCTTTTACAGTATTATCAATGTACTTGCAACATAAATTAGCAACTGAGTTGGTATCATTGCTATTGAAGGCATAAGCATCTTAGGGGACTGAAAACAAGTTTTAATGCCTTTTGAGGAACATAAAACCTATTGTTCTCTTAGATACCCGCCTTTGTTACTTCCCACAGAAAACGAAAGGATATTTATAGGTAGAATTTGTGTAGTGTTCTTGTGCAATTTAGAATTAAATGTCAAATTTGTGAATTAGTCTAATCAATGACACACCTAAATTGGGTAGTGATTCCTAATTATATATATATATATATATATATATATATATATATATATATATATATATATATATATATATATATATATATATATATATATATCCTTCATAATTTTATCACTCCATCCGTTAGCCATGGGAAGATTTGATCCTTTCTTGAGCCTAATGTTTATATTTGTGCCATTGATAGAGCCACAACTAAAGTTGAATATGCTTTTAGCTCTTGCTCTTTTAGATTTACTAGGTGGCTTGTTCTTCTGTGCTCTTATAGTAATAAATCTATACCCCTTTTTTTCATGTTGTATAATCACCAAGAATTGTCCAGAAGCTGTTCTTTTTAGGGAGAAGAATGGAGCTATAAGGCTATGTGTTGAGCTTAGAGATATTGATGAGGAACAAAGAGCCACTTTTCTAGTTGATTACCTCTCCTTATCTATATTGATCCTATCAAAGCTTGAACCCATTCCTACTTTCTATATATCCACTTTGAACCAGTCCCTAGTAGTAAAAAGGCAGAGTCCTATGAAATTAATGTTATCACATGAGCCTAGCTTTCTTGTGGTGCTCATAATTATTCTTCTCAAATACATGTAATTATACTAATCAATTTTGAGGAGAAATCCCAGGTATGATTTTCGATATTGTTAAACTGATTTCTAGAAATTGAATCGCCTCCTCTAGGATTCAAGTGGCATAGACTAATCTAGAGGATCCAAGAAGAGTATCTAATGACAAAGTCCAAATAAAATGACAAGACCTGTTGAACCAAATTGTCAACTTAATAATTGCTGTATTATATGAATTAATTTCCAGCTACTTTACTTATAATTAAAGAGGGGACTTTGCAGATTTTTACTATAAAAATACAATTGAGAGATTCTTTCCTAATAGTTTAGAAAATCCTTTAAAGTCATGGTTTATATAAAATTTCATAACATGTTGATTACAATAAAACTATTCTGTTGCCTAGTGACTTTTATACATTATATGAATTAACTGTGAACTATAATTAAAATGAAGATGTGCGATCCGGGCTAATAACTTTTATACATTATATGAATTAACTACGAACTATAGCATATTGAGATATTGATAAATTAAAGAATTGAGATTAGGAACCATGAGCCTCTATGTTTCCCTCAATTTCATGCTTGGCTATTCCCTAAGACCAAACTAATTACCTGATCCTCTAAACTCCCATTCAATGGAGGCTTTCCTGAGACTGAATGTTCGAATTTGTTGCATTTCAATCATCTCTTCTTTCAACTTATTTGTTCATGGATAATGTAATGAATCATCATATCTGCAATATGGAATATTAAACCATGCTTCTATTTGATTTCTTAGTTATGCAATAAAAATAATTATAGGTTTCTATGAATTCAATATCAGTTGTCTTACTTTATCTTCTCAATATTACATACAATATGTGGTTGCTACAGATAATGGACCGTTCAATTACTGCACAAAGGTTGTTTTATAAGTAATTATTAATTTATCCTTTTACAGTATTATCAATGTACTTGCAACATAAATTAGGAACAGACTCGTACATAATAGGAATTTTGCGTTATCTAAACAGTATTGTTGCTATTGAAGGCATAAACTTCTTAGGGCACTGAAAACACGTTTTAATGCCCTTTGAGGAACATAAACACTATTATTCTCTTAGATACATGCCTTTGTTACTTCCCATAGAGAAATCTCTTTCATTTCCCTCAAGACATCAAGCAATTGAAGCAAAACCCTCAACCAGGTCCACTTTCTCTTTGTAAGAAAATGCTCTAGAATTGTACAAGAAAAAATATTGTCAAAGCCACCTCTTTCTTTTTGACATAATTCAACAATGCTATTATGATATTTTTCAATACTTTGATCACTTACAAGCTTGTACCGATAAGTAATTGCACAACATATTTTGAACCTATTTCCATGGAATTTCATCACACATACTTTGCATATGCTGGCTCAAAAATAGAAGGCTCCTCGAACCTATTCATGGTATCTCCATGTGATGGTCCTCATATTCATGGTATATCCATATGCTAGTCCATTCTTGCAACAGGCATCATAGAGATTTATTATACTTATATTTCCTTAGGACTGCAATCTACCTTAGAGAAGCTCACGTAAAGCCACCTCTTTCTTTTTGACAGAATTCAACAACGCTATTCTAATATTTTTCAATAATTTCATCACTTGCAAGATTGTATCGATAAGTAATTGCACAATAGGTTTTGAAACTATTTTCATGGCATCTCATCACACATAATTTGCATATGTTGCCTCAAAAATAGAAGGCTCCTCCAACCTCTTCATGGTATATCTGTGTGTTGGTCCTCCTCTTAATGGTACATTCATATGCTAGTTCATTATTGCAACACTCATTGAGACCCTTTAAGAGTATCATCATCATAATTTGAAATATATATATCAGATATGAATCCGAAGGATTGCAACAATCCCTGAGATTCTTCCTTTTCCAGAGAGAGATCTACTCTTTGACTGACACTTCAAAGTTGTAAATATATACAAGTGAAAAAATTGATTTTGAGTTCAGATTGGCACAAATTTGGAGAGAAATCATCTCTTTTGACTTTTCACAAGAGAGTTGTTGACTTCAAGGACTATTTCACCATCCACAACATTGGATCTTGTAATGAACCACAAAACTCACATAAAATGCTACAGCTGGCTTGTGCACTTGCATCATAGAGCTTTATTATACTTATATTTCCTTAGGACTACAATGTTCCTTAGAGAGGATCACGTTCATAGAATCATATTTCTAGGAACACATTCACATGGCTTTCATAAATTATATCCTTGGAACTGCACTTATTCACAGTAGTCCTAACCCATTACTATTCATATCAAAAGACATAGGCACGTCATTTCATAGCATGTTCAACTTCGCATCTGGTACCTTTTTATTCTTTCTTCTCCCTTCTCTATATCTCAACTAAGGAATTGAGTAAAGCTGGATTATCCCAAGAATTTCCTGTATTTTACTCTTAATCTACATAATAATGAGAGTTGCTCATAAGCATAAGCAGGTCCTTGCTTAACTGTTCATAGTTTCCTTCTGCAGAGAATTGATAGCCCATCTATGTACATAACTCAGATGCATCCTCAGAAGGAGTTGTAAGTTCTGTGTCCATTCGTACATAAAACTGAACAACCATAACAGATTAGACTAATTAAATAAAACATAAAAACTACTACACTAAGAGCCATTTTTCTAGTTGATTATGTGTCTAGCTCTAATCCTCTGATTTCTTCTTGCTATCTTGCTACATACAATATGTTGTTGGTACATATAATGGACCATTCAATTACTACACAAAGATTATTTTATAAGTTATTATTACTTTATCCTTTTACAGTATTATCAATGTACTTGAAACAGAAATTAGGAACTGAGTCGTACATAATAGGCATTCTACTTTATCTGAACAGTATCATTTCTGTTGAAGGAATAAGCTCATTAGGGGACTAAAAACGCGTTTTAATGCCTTTTGAGGAACATAAACCCTATTGTTCTCTTAGATAGCTGCTCTTTTTAGGGAGAAGAATGGAGCTATAAGGCTATGTGTTGGTCTTGGAGATCTTGATGAGGAACAAAGACCATTTTGCTAGTTGATTATGTGTCTAGCTCTGATTCTCTGATTTCTTCTTCCTATCTTGCTGTAACCAAAAGGGAGCTCTAACAGATTGAGATATTGATAAATTAAAGCATTGATATTAGGAACCATGAGCCTCTTTGTCTCCCTCAATTTCATGTTTGGCTATTTCCTAAGACCAAACTAATCACCTGATCCTCCGGACTCCCATTCAATGGAGGCTTTCCTGAGACTGAATCACCATATCTGCAATATCGAATCTTAAACCATGCTTCTGTGTGATTTCTTATATATGCAATAAAAATAATTATAACTTTCTATGAATTCCACATCCTTTGGCTTACTTCATCTTCTCAACATTACATACAATATGTGGCTGCTACAGATAATGGACCGTTCAATTACTGCACAAAGATTGTTTTATAAGTTATAATTAATTTATCCTTTTACAATATTATCAATGTACTTGCAACAGAAATTAGGAAGATTTTTTTATAAACCGTTGCAATTGAAG
This sequence comes from Pinus albicaulis, assembly GCA_034641835.2. Lineage (NCBI taxonomy): Eukaryota > Viridiplantae > Streptophyta > Pinopsida > Pinales > Pinaceae > Pinus > Pinus albicaulis. The sequence goes on along the minus strand of CM076577.1, from coordinate 731,358,424 downwards.
GCATAAGATTCTTAGGGGACCAAAAACACGTTTTAATGCCTTTTGAGGAACATAAACCCCATTGTTCTCTTAGATAGCTACCTCTGTTACTTCCTACAGAGAAAAAAAATATATTTATAGGTGCAATTTGTGTAGTTTTCTTGTGCAATTTAGAATTACATGTCAAATTTGTGAATATGTCTAATCAATCACACACCTAAACTGGGTAGTGATTCCTATATATATATATCCTTGACACTTTGATCACTCCATCCGTTAGCCATAGGAAGATTTGACCCTTTCTTGAGGCTAATGTTTATATTTGTGCCATTGATATAGCCACAACTAAAGTTGAATATGCTTTTTTTCATGTTGTATAATCACCCAAAATTGTCCAGAAGCTGCTCTTTTTAGGGATAAGAATGGAGCTATAAGGCTATGTGTTGCGCTTAGAGATCTTGATGAGGAACAAAGAGCCATTTTTCTAGTTGATTATGTGTCTAGCTCTGATCCTCATGGATTCCCTCAATGTAATATTCTTGCTCCTTCTTCTGGTTGTGAACCCCCATCCATTTAAGGTTAGTAGTGCATCACTTAGTTTTTCCCTCCTCAAGTTAAAGAGTGGCCTTGATAGCTAACATCTCTCTCATTGCCCTCAGAACATCAAGCAATTGAAGCAAAACCCTCAACCAGGTCCACTCTCTCTTTGTAAGAAAATGAACTAGAATTGTACACGAAAAAATATTATCAAAGCCACCTCTTTCTTTTTGGCAGAATTGAGCAATGCTATTATGATATTTTTCAATACTTTCATCACTTGCAAGCTTGTATCGATAAGTAATTGCACAATAGCTTTTGAACCTACTTAAATGGGATCTAATCACACATACTTTGCATATGCTGCCTCAGAAATAGAAGGCTCCTCCAACCTCTTCATGGTATATACATGTGCTGGTCCTCTTGTTCATGGTACATCCATATGCTGGTCCATTCTTGCAACACTCATTGAGACCCTTTAAGAGTATCATCATCATAATTTGAAATATATATATCAGCTATGAATCCAAAGGATTGCAACAATCCCTGATATTTTTCCTTTTCCAGAGAGAGATCTGCTCTTTGACTGGCACTTCCAAGTTGTAAATATATATAGGTGAAAAAAATTCATTTTGACTTCATATAGGCACAATTTTGGAGAGACATCATCTCTTCTGACTTTTCACAAGGGATTTGTTGACTTCAAGGACTATTTCACCATCCAGCAACATTGGATCTTGTAATGAACCACAAAACTCACATAAAATGCTACAGCCGGCTTCTAGACTTGCATCATAGAGCTTTATTATACTTATGTTTCCTTAAAACTGTAATGTGCCTTAGAGAAGCTCATATTCATAAAATCATATTTCCAGGAACACATTCACATGGATTTCATAAATTATATCCTCAGAACTGCACTTTTTCACAAGAGTCCTAACCCATTACTATTCATATCAAAAGACAAAGGGGCATAATTTCATATTATGTTCAACTTTGCATCTGGAACCTTTCTCTTCTTTCTTCTCCCTTCTCTATATCTCAGCTAAGGCATTGAGTAAAAGGATTGAGTAAAGCTGGATTATTCCATGAATTTCCTGTATTTTAATCTTAATCTACATAAGAATGCGAGTTGTTCATAAGCATAAACAGGTCCTTGCTTGGTTGTTCATAGTTTCATTCTGCAGAGAGTTGATAGCCCATCTGTGTACATAGTTCAGAAGGGTCCTGATAAGGAGCTGTAGGTTCTGTGTCCATTCATACATAAAACTGAACAACCATACTACATCACACTAATTAAATAAAACATAAAAACTACTACATAAGGGCGTAGATTTAGCAAAAACAAAAGTCCGGAGATCTAACCTGACCCTGCATGACCAGTTGGCATAATATAGAGGATCCCCTTCTTATAATTGTAGGATCTTTTGAGGCTTTGATCATCACCCTTTCAGCCAATTCCAACCCAGATCAATAAGTAGTTCCTCCATCTGCATTATAGGCAAGAAGCGAACTAACAATTTCCTTTAACAACTTCCTCCCTCATCTCTTTCATCTCTACACCAGTAAATGCGCTGCAATCAAAGAGAATCACTGATACTGAATCATCAGATACCGTCCTGAGACGAGTTATTATGAATCTTATTATCGCCTCAAATATGCAACCAAGCCTAAAATCATGCAAAGGATAAAACATGGACATTGTTTGCCCAATATCTATACTACCCATGGACCCCGATTCATCAATAACAAAACTGAAATGATGAGGAACATTCTTGGAATGATCACAGCCAAAATGATGCTGATCATCTGTTATATAGCACGCAGAACTAACATTCAATCCAGTTCCTTTGATAGGAGCATACCAAATTTTCTCGGTGCAATAAGATTTCTGGACTCCAAAGACCCTTTTGTCAGAAACATCTTCTTGCTCCTCTGATTTGAAATAGTTACTGTAGAGGAAAAACACGTTCTGTTCTTGCTCAGTGCAGGGATCAATGAATCTAATATATTTCTAATAAGTTTCATGAGTCATCTCATTCTTGGGCACATCCAGGTCAGGACCATATTTCGTAGTCTCATGCTTGGAGCCATCGTAGAGCTTGATGGTGCAGTTTTTTGTGCATGGGACCAAACGACTGTGGGCCCTGCATTGTTTTCTACAATGCATATTGGACATTTCTGCAAATCCTGTTTCTGGAACTGCCTTGTTTGGTGAACTACCTCTGTAAAAATCTCACATATTACAGGCACCCCGCATTTTTCAGGCCACACATGCTCATTCCCACATAGATGTTGTTGTAAAATAGGGATTGGTATAAAAATAATTAAAATACTTTTTTTTTATGCATTGTTAATATTTAATATTATATATTCCTAGTGTACATGGTGCTACTGAATCGAAATTTGACTTCTCATAGTTTCATGTTTGATTGAAAATGTAATATTTTTAATGATGTTTTTATGATCACGATTTACCATTTAGTTGATTATATTTTTTTTATTAATTTTTAAGAAGAAAAAATATAGAAAATTATATTTTGGTTTTTTGTAATTCACTATTAAAGTTTTCTTGTAATTCATATTCTATTTCACATATATAAAATTTTGCAAAGAAAGATAGTTTTAATATATAAGACAAAAATATTTACTACAATATCAATGATTTAAATTGGCATCTATGTATATATAGGGGTGGGGAATGTTATCAGAATCTGGCAATTGTAAACAACATATAATTAGATCTAAGAACTCTCTCTCTCTCTCTCTCTCTCTCTCTCTCTCTCTATATATATATATATATATAAAACAACAACCTCCTCCATAAAACATACTGTCTACTATCCACCCATATCTGTCTACAACTAGTACATCTATAAGGCTCAGGTAAGCATCCATATGGCCTCTAGTGGTCAAGCTATGTTGCAGTGTTTGATTGTCCAAACCCTCCTACAAAATTAATTGTTCGAGGATCCTGAAGTGATGATGCTACAATGCTACCATGTTTCCACTCTATTATTATTTTTATTCTTGGTGGACCCATTGCCACATTTGGAGTCATCATTTTTCTTGGAGCACCATTAAATAATCATAAAATTCAATTCAACCTTTAAATTATTATGCATCACATATTAAATTGATTAATATCAGTGAATCTTCTTTTTGTATTTAGATTATAAATAGGTTACTCATGTCAATTGTTACACAACACATCAGTTATAAGTAAAATCAAATTTGTGCATTACATATTCATGTGATGAATCATATTCGTTTTTTCATCTTTAGTTAAACAAATTGGATTAATATTTTATCACATAAATTTGTTTTTTTACAATTGGTAAGTTGACTAATAAAGTCTCATTACAATTTTAGAAGACAATATAAGACTAATTTAATATCAATTGGTTTTTATTCTATTTTCAAAGATTTTTTTTTAATTGAATGATTATCATTTTGTATTAAAAACTAGTCTAGTTTCAAGGCCATTACATCTTTCAAATTTCTCAAAGGCTTCACTATTATAATAGATCCATTTTCCTACATAATACTAGTGATGAGCAATGCTACTGTTAAACAATTACTATTTCCATTTATAATTTTCTGGACTCTATATTCTTTATAGTTATTAATTTATGTACTAATTTTTAACATCTCATTTCTTGGATCTTTATTGTTTAACGAGCTTTCTCAACGGCCACATTTGCAATCTCAATAGTTTAGGTTGCAGTTCCAGTGACATTTGCAATCTCAGTCATTTAGTAAACAATAGCAGACTTATTGACAGGTACACAATCATTATGTCTGTGTCGTTTTAAAAAGACAAATTGACATTAGTTTTGGGAAAACATAACCCGTTGCGTGTCAACAATTTATTATACTCGATTGGTGAATATTTGTTTGATAGTTTAGAAATTTTACTATGTTTTAGATACACATCAATAGAGTTAAGAAAAGGAACAGTACAATATTTCAGAAAATGTCTAGAAAATGAAGATGACGAAGCAATTTCATCTTATGAAAATGAACTACATGAACAATCACTAAAATAAATGCATAACATTAGCAACCGTGAATTGTATTTATACAAAATGATTAGTTAAGCATCACATGATATCCCACTAGAATCCATGGGCTTATGGGGAGATATTTTATGTATACATTGGCTATCAAATTGGTTGAAAATTCCAATTAGAGTTTGGTCCAAAATGAATGCAAGAGCCTACTTGCACTTTAAGTCAAGTATTGCAATAAATACCTGTGACATTTTATTCCATGACGAGCATCCTCTCAATGACCACTTTGAACCTCTGGTTACTATACAAGAAAGCAACACCTTGTATCAACAAATGAGCAAATCGAATGTCAAAAACTCAAATGTTATTATGTATGCATCACCTGAAAAAGACAAATTGACCTGTGTCTTGGCAAAGCATAACCACGCTTGCATAAAGAATCTCTTATATTTGGCTGGAGACTATTTTCTTGATATGTTAGAGCTTTTACTGCATTCTAGATACACATCAATAGAATTAAGGACAGGAACAATGGATTACTGTAGAAAGTGCCTACAGGAACAAGATGAAGAAGAAATTTTGTCTTATGAACATGAACTGCATGAAGAGTCGCTAAAAGAAATGCATAGTATTAGAAATCACGAATTGGTTTTAGACAAAATGTCTAGGTTAGCATCAAATAATATCCCACTAGAATCTAGAGGCCTACGGGGAGATATTTTCTGCATACATTGAATATCGAATTGGTTAAAAGTTTCGATTAGAGTTTGGTTGAAAACAAATATGAGAATTTATTTTCATTTTAATTCAATTATTACAACAAACAATTTCGATATATTGTTCCATGACGAAGATCCTCTTAATGGGCACTTCCAACCTTTGCTCTATAAAGGAGACTCTGATCTAGCAACTAATACCAATACTGAGAAAAATGTAATGTTGTAAGTAGCACATTCACCAAAAAACAATACTGAAAGACAACCTAAAGAAAAATGTCAACTTGTCAAGCGTCAATTGAAACAATCCTGTTACTTCAACAAGGATGAAAAAGGTTTATCTTTGCATGTGTTGAAGCACATCATTCGAAAAAATTTGAAAACACATACAATACGACTTGCATATAACACAATGAAAATGAAACAAGAAATAGTTATAGAAGATCTAGAAGATATTAGTGACATAATCAGATTTTAGTCACTTCGGCAGCTGAAAAAACATATCAGGTACATGTCACAAAGAGAAATTATAAGTTATTCTCACTTAAAAAAATATAAGGAAAGGCTATCTTTCCATGCACTAAAAGTCATTATACGAAAAAAAAAAACATAGAAGATGAAACTTATATATAACACAAAGACAATGAAACAAGAGCTAGTAATAGAAAATCTAGAACCCGATGCACCTACAACATCAAAGAATCTATTAGGACATAGAAAGAGATAAAAAATAACTGGTACATTAAGCCAAGTGAAGCCAATGAAGAAATAAACAAAAACATTAACCTTTGAACATGAGTATCGAACACAGATAAGTGACACACCTATTTTTTATTGTTCGTGTTGTGAAAGAACTTTTTTCAAAAGAGATGTTTCTTGTATGAAACCATCAAGAGTCTTGTTAAAAGTACCAGTTCTCATAGTACAAATACCTACATTTGAAAACATTGAAAAAAATAAATTGAAAATGACACAATCCCTAAATTTGCAGTTCCTGAACAAATAAGAGGAAACAATGCCACTAAGACACTTACACAACTAACTGGACTAGAAGAAAGACTAGTTGCATTAAGGCTGCCATTCTTGCAAATAAAGGAAATGGGCTATCTACATAAAAAGCCTTAGCTAGGGTTAACTAGGGGTGTCATTAATGTGCCTACTAACATTTCTATAATTCGGCCTGCATTGTCTCAAACTATAAGAGAGACTGACACTGTGCCAGTTGTTCTCAAAAAAAGTTTAAGACTCAAAAGTTCTTATGCATTTGGTCGAGTTCGAGTGCACAAAGTCATGAAAGCATTAAAACAATTTTGCAAAATACTTCTTTATAAGCTACAAAATGCTACAATAAATGAAAATTGGAAACAAGCATTTCTAGAAAAAAAAGAAACATATGAAAGTTCAACTGAAGCTGAAAATAGTGAAAATGATAGCCAAGATATTCATGAAGCGACCACAAAAACATTGGTTCATGGATTCATTGATGCACATACTATCCATCATCCTGTAAATAAACAAATCAATATTGCACCTGCTGCAAGATACATTCCATTGGGGATTTTCAAAGATAAGTACTCAGAGGAGATGAGTTTCCCATCACTCTTCTATGGCAAAAAATGACCAAGTGATATGTTACAAAACTTTACATATCAAAATATTTTTCAATGGGAGGTGCTTTACAAAAACCATTATTTTTCTTACCATACAACTAACCTATTTTATAAAGAAATTCTCATTATCATAAATCATGTTTTGAACACAATGTGGATTAGGATTAGAAAAGTCCAACTAAAGGGAAGGAAACTAGTTGCAAAAGATGTGAAGTCAAAACCAAATTTGGATCATATTTTAAAGTATGAAATTAGGTTCATGGACCTAAAGACAATTCATACTTCACCAGTCTAGCATCAACAAATGCGTAACAAACTCTATGCAATGATTCGACAGCTAGGCCCACCCACTTTCTTTATGTCGTTTAGTAGCGTAGAGAATCTTTGGGATCATCTAATGAATGCATTATGACATATAAAACAAAACACTAGAAGACCAAGCACAAATGAATTAGATGAAAATGAGCCACACTCATTAATAAGAAATGACCTTGTTACTTGTGTACGTTCTAGAAGAGACGCCCTGCTCCACTTAATATGTCACAATCACCAGTACTATGGACAAATAAATGACTACTATGTTACAGAATTTCAAAATCTAGGTAGTGAACATGAACATGGCTTATTATGAATAACCTCTGCACCGGTGTATGGTAAACAATCAAACATTGAAATTGAAAATTTTGTTGATAAATATTTGTCAACTAACTCATCAGTACTTGCAAAAGATCTTAGAGCATTACAACATCATTCCCACACAAAAAGTTGCAAGAAGCATAAAAAATATAATTGCAGATTCAATTTTCCTATACCACCAATGAAGACAAGCAAAATTCTTGAGCCACTTGAATTTGATAGCAGTCGAAAAAAAAAACATGCAAAAATAATATTCAAAACCATTAAAAATACCAAATATGATGAAAGTGATACATTTGATAGCTTTTTAGACAGTCTTGGACTTGCACAAGAGAAATACATACATGCTATACAATTTACACTAAATCGAACAACTTTATCGCTGTAAAGAAAGCCAGTTGACACATGGACCAATAAATTTGCAAAACATATTCGAGGAATTTGAATTGGAAATACCGGCTCATAATTTGTACTTGATTCATATGTAGCTGAAATGTACTGTAGTTCCAACATAAAAAAAGAAGATAAAACCGTTACAATAACATTTAGGAAAATACGCGAACGTCATTTCAAAACAAAATTTGAAATCTTGAATACCATTAGTTCTTTGGGGAAGGCTTTAGCGAACTTGCAACAAATGTCTACACATCAAGCAATGCATATTGTCTTATCGCTCCCACTAAACTCTAGTTCACGGAAATGTATTTTCATTAAAGCATATCCTATAAACATACATGCATTTGTCCTCAAAAATAAAAAAGACTTACCAAAGGAACCAGATGACTTAGAAGATATCATGTGCCCATCAATAATTGAGTACTATATGTCACATCCTATAGCTATTGATGGTGTATGTGTGGCAGAATTTGCATCTAGTTATACAAAGAAAGGACAAAAATGCAAACAAGAAAATAAACCATACGTCATTTGATCTGTCAGATACAACAAATACAGGGACATTGAAAATCATTGTAGAGAACAGCTAATGTTATACTATCCATATCAAGTAAGTGAACTTACAATCAAGAAACACCATGCAACTTGGGAATCTGCATATATTGCATTTGAGAGTACTATTAAGAAACATGAACAAAATTTCAAGTTTGCCACAACACCTACATGGGGTGAGATAGACGATGCAATAAATTCAATAGAAACAGAACCTGAACAACTATTCAACATAAACAATTTAAAATCAAATGAAACAGAAGCTACAAGAATACCTAAACGCATAGATGACAAAGATGAAATCTATGACTTTCAAACTGATTTCCAACATTTCCAAGATACAAAGAACTTTGCTTCACGATATATGAGACCATATGAAATTGTAAAGCAACCACATGTACTCGAAGGCCAAGAGTATTGTAACTATATGCGACAATTAAACACCGAACAAGAAAGAATAGTCGATGACGTTGTAACAAGAAAACTATATAGGCTAGATGAACTTATCTATTTTCTATTAATAGGAGGCAGAGTAATAGGAAATACACACACAGCTAAGGAAATTTTCCATTCATTAATACAAATACATAATCAGGAATTTCCTTATAACCCATCACAACTAAAAGGAATAATCACTTCATATACAGGAAAAGCTGCATTTAATGCTGGTGATGTGACATTGCATTCTACATTCTATTTTCCCTTTAACAAAGAAAATTTCCCTTCTCTAAACAATGAAAAAATAAACACATTGTCAAAGAATTTCCAACAATTGCATGTAGTCCTCCTAGAAGAATCATCACCTGTATGTGCAACAACACTATATCAAGTTGATATGCGACTTTGACAAATCTTACACACACCAAGTTCATATTTCGGGAATGTCAACATGATATTCTATGGCGATATCTATCAGGAAAATCCTGCTAGAGACTCTCTTATCTTTGAAAGCCCCAAAATCAATAAAGACACAATTCGATATCAATTTTGGACAGAGAAAATAAAATTTTATCAACTACACAAAGAAATGCGTCAAAATGATCCATTTTTCACTAATATCCTAAATAGAATGAGATTAAATATGCAAACAGACAAAGATATTGCATACATAAATGAAAATTTCCATAGGTCCCCTCCTTTGAGTTCACTTTTCCCATACATTTTATATCGAAACAAGGATTTCCAAAATCACAATGCAAAAATGCTTTCACGAACAATGGGACAACAAATGTTACTTACTGCAATTCACAGTTACAAGACTACGAGATCAAACTACTTCTCTTTTGATAAAAAAATTTCATTTCCACCAACAATTACACTGAAATAAAACATGTTAGCTGAACTATATGTAGGAAACTATAATACCAATGATGGATTAGTTAATGGTGCTGAAGACACTTTCAAATTATATTCATCTAATGACGTTGTCTGGATATAATTTTCAATTGGAAAAGAAAAAAGAAACAAATACAAAGAGCTATATGAAACAAATATTGTTCCCTCTTTGACACCAATTTTTCAAATTGCAAAACCACTAGCAATGTCCCATAACAAACTAGAAATAACAATTCGAAAACAATTTCCAATACAATTAGCTTGTGAACGCACAATACATCGAACACAAGGATTGACACTGGATAAACTTGCATTCGATCCAACTAGCATGATAAAACATGGTCTATTCCATACTGCACTATCACGTGTCAAAAATATTAATTCATTACATTTTCTTCTAAAATTAAGTCACAAAATTTTTCATGTGAAAGACAAGATACTAGATAAAATGACAAGATTAACAACAACTGCTACATGGGAACTAGAATTTGGGAAAGAAGTATCTAATAACAAAAATGTTTTATCAATTTCAACTTTAAACACATGTAGTCTACATGAACATGTTTCTGATGTCATCCACCATACATATTTAATGGACAATATGATTCTTTGTTTTCAAGAAACTCATTTGCAGATCCCTCCAACAAATAAACAATTCTTCGCATTCAACTTTGCAATAGCACATTCTACACATGGAATACTCACTTGTATAGAAAATAAAATAACAATCAAAGGAACAAAAACATTCTGCAATAAAAAAATTGAACCTACTCTAACTGACATGTACTTTCAACAACCAATCCATTTAATTAACATCTATGTAGCCCCATTTGAACAAGTATCCACAATAATACAAATTATTAGAGAAGAAAAATCACAAACTACACATACTAATTGTGTCTTCTTAGTCATTGGTGACTTGAACATTGACATTCAACAACAAACAGTTCATACTAGAACCTTTGTACAATACATGCAAACAGAAAACTTACAAGAAATAAGAAGAAAATTATCTCCACATCGAAAGACAATAATAGATCACATTTTGACAAATTTTCCTATTGAACAATGTGAAATCAATGTCTCATAGGCATACTAGTCTGACCATAGCATATTCTATGCTCTACTACATCTCTAATCAAAACTTTATGTACACTTTGCCAAATGCACATACTAGTCTAAGTACACACTTTTTCAAGGTCGTCAAGGCATATAACAACACATTCAATGGTGTTATCCACATAATTACTATTAAATACAACGTATTTTTATTAGAAATCTAATATATTTTGCTATTATTTTGTACAGATTAAAAACATGAAAAGGCAACAAGAAAATGCATCAGATATATTGGATGCAGAAAAATCTTCTCAAGGTAGCAAAAGGTAACTAAAAATCTCTACTACCTACCTTTCTTAAAGTTTTACTTAGGAAAACAACATGCTAATTGAATGAATACTGTATTCCAGGCAAAAAACATAAGAAGGTCTTGAAACAACGAACCCACATCAAGAGTGCATTGCAATAACAATTCAAGGACACAAAAGTCTCAAAGTCAAGACAACCTTTCATGGAGATGTACTAGTAGCTTATAAAACATTCCTTGATCGAGTACACCGATTGGAATTTATACGTGCAGATTTGGTGGACACAAAAGGTTAAATGACAATTACCCTAAATGTGAGCCACAATTTGATTGCATGTTTTGAACCCATGCTCCTTGTAGGCCAAGGAGTTTGTATCAGAAAATTTACAATTTCTAAAAAAATAGTCTATGACCATGGAGATTGAGATTGCATATTAGTGTTACATGATACAACTATCATAGAAACAATACGTTCAATCTGAAAATTATAGAAGTTTGTCTCGACAACAACAATTAGACAACTAACAAGCGCAGATCACGATTTTCAATAGGCACAATTGTTGTACTTGTAACATCTGCAAGACAAACAGGGCTACAATATGCATTATAGGTCAAATATGGCCAAGCAGAACAAGACAAAGCAACTGTACGTGTAAACCCAATTATCTATACTTTTGCAAATTTACTTAAATACATTTTAAAGAAAATATTTCTAATAATATTGCATTTTGTGCTTCAGGTTATTTTGTTCCATACATTTCAGTCCTTTTACAGTTCAATTCAACAACAACTTTTGAGGCAACAAACACCAATGATATTATTGAAAAATCTTGTTAAGTCAAATGACATGAGAAGACCACTGCGCAATTGCAAATCTACGTTTGCAACTACTATAAATTCAAGAAGGGCACTTGTAGATCTCAACAAGTTGATTGCCTCAACAACAAAGGTAATGTTCAGTTGTACTAAATATAAATGCTACAAAATTATTTAACGTTCCCATAATAGTTTATTTTTCAAATAACTAATACTTCAAATACATTGAATAACTAACCCTTCAAACATGTTGAAACATGAACTAGGTTCAAGGAATGTTGACTATAGTGAACATACACCGAGACCCATTCTCTATAATTTGTAGCCGCTGCAATTTCCCGACTGACACATTTGGAACAATTTTTGGTGACCAGCTACATTGCTACATATCGAACCAAGCAACATCATATCGGCATTGTCTCCAGTTGCAATGCATTATCCAACATAAACAAATGCCCAATATGAGTGCATTTTAAAAGATAGTTTATTAGTTCATCTTTTTCCATGCCTGAAAGACTTAACCTATGAAAAGTATCTAGAAGATACAGCCGATGTTACTTACAGCCTTAAAGATTTCCATATACATGGAAATTTCATACTCGATAATGAAAATGTCAATTTGCATACAGGGTAATGCATCTTTACACTCATTCTTAACTAGCCCACTGACATATCCCATGTGATCCCCTTCTCTTTCAGCGACTCAAGACACTGTCACAAAATTTAACACTGATCATATTGTTTAATGCTTTATACAACAAAAATATCTTTATCTTCATCAGTTTCATTTACTTACACTTACAAATATTTTTTCTGAATATCTTATTGTAACCTATCCTTATCCGTTTCACTTACTTACTTTTTACTATGCAAATACTATGGTTTTCTTATTTTCTGTTTTACTTAAATATTAATTGTTGTCTTCAAAGACCATTTGAGCAAACAATTAACTTTTTATAATATAAATTTGCATGGTTATCTGATTTTCTGTTTCACTTAAATATTAATCGTTGTGTCCAAATACCTTTTATAATATAAAACTATTTAGATTTATGGACTTACATATTAAACCTTAATTTACTGATTTTCAAGTAAGCTAAAGGTAGGGACTAGTTGCCTTTAGCAGCCACAATTATTTTTGAATACCATTCCCATCCTAAATTGAAATATAAAGATGAGAATAGACGATAAAGAAAACAATATTTCAAGGGAGGAATATAACTTGTAAATATAGACTTCATAAAATTTGATGATTTTGTTGACATCTACACGGGACATGTTAGATTAATATAGAGTTTGATTTAAATAAAGCACATTGAAAATTAAAGTAGTGTGCCTCTACAATTTCACATTTAGGAAATACAATAAGTACTTGTAGAATATAATGTATTAGACCTATTTTTAATGAAAACTATAACCCCAAATCACACGTGTCAACCACAACCATGATAAGATATGCTATATTCATCAAATGTGTTTATTACTAATATATTCAAGGAATATATAGAATACTTTTTATGTAATCAAGGAAAAAGCGAATAAATGAAATAAATCATAGTATCATCTACATATTAAAGTTTTTGGTAAAGCCGAACACTTATCTTAAAAAGGGCCATTATTTTACTTGTTTTTCATGAAGGTAATAAATCAATAAAAAGGTCTAGGTTAATTAGAATGGAATGTGAATATCATTTCGTATAATTCTTCTATTTTATTAATAATAAAATTAATAAGATATTAAAATGTTGAAATGTATTAAGGTTAATTAATCAATAGAGCACATAGTTGTATTAAGGTCAATTAATCAATAAAGCTTATGGTTGTATCCCTCGATCCACTGATTTATCTTGACATCATCCTTACAATGGCCAGATTAATAGACACGTGCAATTCTTCTAAGTTATTCTCAATTATAATTAAAAACACCCTTGACTTATCACTTGGGTTCAACATTGTAGGAAAAACCATAGACTCAATTTAATAGATATGTGTGAGATGCCGCAATGGAACATATTATTTTATTTCCACCATTATGTCATTTGGAGGAGTGTATATCCTATCATCTAGTCATTTGAGGATCCTTTTGCAATATAGTTTTACATGTTAGGTAATTAAATACAATTAAAAATAAATTTTTTGTTATGTTTACAAAAATATTTATCAATTATATTTAAATATATATTTAATGAAAATATATAAAATATTTATACTAAAATATCAAAGAAATTGCTATTCATGAAAAATGTATCAATATTATATTTAAATACATATTCAGGGTGAAAATGTGAAGTTGGGAAACACTTTTTGCCCTTTTTTGACATTGAAAATTGTAATTTTCTATGTTTTTCAACTTCAACTCCACTAAAATCATATTTTTATCGCAAATTATGCTTTGACATAAAAACAAGAATTGTAGAGAATTGTCTTACCTCCGTACCGATATTTTTTTAAAAAAAAAATATTGACATATAGAGGGGTAAATTTGTTGTTTACTAACTGCATATACTTGAAATTTTCAGGCAAACATAAATAGTCACTTTATTATCCTTAACTTTTTTTAGGGAAGGTTATTCATTTTTTGGAAAAAAACCATAGCATCATAATCTACATATATTGCACTAGTGCACAGACTATTTTTTGGTAATTTTCGGATCAAATCACTATTTTTTATTATTTTTTGAAATGGACAAAGACAAAAAAACAGTGATGTTTCAGTACATTTTATTATCCTTTGATTTTCTTTTCAATGTGATCGTCAATAAGAAAAATGAGAGTACCCTTTTGAAGTAGACAGGGAGAGGAAGTGCACTATGATTTTTTTGAATTTTTTGGTTTCCTCATTTGAAATTTATTGAATTTTCATTCAGTGCAATTTTTCGAACAATGAAATTCCACAATGACACAGTTTAGTAAAAAATTAATAAAAAATTGAATTTTTTAATGAGACTCCATAAATCTCACATCATCAAAAACTAGATTTAGAGACGAATCTAATGGTACTTGGTCCGACATATAACATTTTGTTTTTGTAGGTGTTCTGTCCCTCCAAAGTTGCAGGTTTCTCAAAACTGCAGAGTTTTCTGAGTTTTTCGTTGACCAGAAACTCTCGGCCGAGAAATTTTTCAAACTCTCGACCGAGAAATTTAAACCAATTTAACGCGGGAAAACTCTCGGCCGAAAGTTTTAAAAACTCTCGGCCGAAAGTTTTAAAAACTCTCGGCCGAGAGTTTGCGCTCTCGGCCGAGAGTTAGAAAAACTCTCGGCCGAGAGTTTTATTGCGCAAACTCTCGGCCGAGAGTTTGCGGCCGAGAATTTTGTGACCACAACTCTCAGCCGAGAGTTTTCAAAACTCTCGTCCGAGAAAATACCGAAATATTTAAATCTCTCGGACGAGAGTTTTGAAAACTCTCGGCCGAGAAATTTAGTTGACTTTTTTTCTCGGCCGAGAAGTTAAAAATTTCTCCCGAATTCTATCTCATGCCAAAAAGTGTTTCCCAACTTCGTGTTTTCGCCCTTCAATGAAAACATATAAAATATTTATATTAAAATATTAAAGAAATTGTCATTCACCAAAAATATATCAATATGTTTGGGGAATATTGATCAAAAAGTGGTTTTCTAAGAAAAATAATAACATAATAGTGATCATATGGGTAGAAAGAGAGAATATGGGAATTGTTTTTTTCATGTCTCTCCAATTTGTCTCTATAAAAGTTTACTAATATATCCAGTGTAGCAATTTTTTGGATGCATAATTAATTTCTTTCACTGATGTCTCATGTATTGTTTTTTTATCCAATGGCAGCTTCATAGAAAATAATCAGAGTAATAACTCATTATATGTTGAGTTTAATTTTACATCCAACAAGTACCTACATCTAATATCTTTGATAAACATGTGAGGCAATTTTTAAATATGTGAAATTTTTTTTATTATTTCTATCGCTCATATGATTAACTTTAAATCATTTTTTTAAATCATATTGGTTGAAGGGTAAATTGTTTTGATTGGAGATATTATTTAGGAGACTTATTTTAACTCTAAATTTCCTCTATTTCATAACAACTATACCCATAATGAAACCATCAATGAAGAATTATTTAACAAGAACTAGAATGGTTATCCTAAATAGATGTTCTAACTTGTGCAAAGTTCAAAAACATAGAAGATTGACCAACTCTTGAAACTCTGTCACTATTCAAAAGTTAATTTGAATGGAATGTTATAAGAAATTTTTAATGTTAATGTACATGTTGAGCATATCATATTAATAACCAAATGAATATTATTTCCAAGCTAAGATGGTTTGGGGAGTGCGTTATATTTACACCTATGAATGAGATACCCTCTTAATGGGATATGCCTATACCTTTATTGAGCTTTAAAAGAGCCAAAGAAAACTCTTGAAAACTTAACAATTTCAAAGTAATGGTCATTTCAATTCATAATAATCTTAATACACAAGTTATCTAGGAGATATAATAAAACCTATCTATTACTTTAATGAGTTTTATTGAACACTATAGAGCGTTATAATGTGCACTCTGTTATGAAAGCACATATATTTCTTAAATAAAGGAGAATGTTGGTTCTAAGTTCAATGAAAAGTTAGAAAAAAAATTCTTTGCTAATATGTAGATTAGTCATTTCTTCATTCCTCATAACAATTGATTAATTTTCTCTAATTCTAATATTATATTTAAATATATCACATAATTATCCATGAAAAATAAAAATAAAGATTTCAACTAAAATATCAAGGAAATAATGATATAAATGTTTGGAAATGATGATATAAATCTCTAATAATTGTAAGCCTACTAATTATGTTTTAAATTATATATATATATATATATATATATATATATATATATATATATATATAATTTAAAATTATAATTCAATTTTATATCCATATTAATTCCATCCAAATAAATAATCACTATTTCGATAAATAATATACAAAAACTATTCAATTTATCGACTATAAAAATCGATATGCAAAATAAAACCCACATTGAATGAAAACCCTCCGCTCTCTTGAATTATTGTTTTATTTTATATAGAGAAACAAGCACAGAATGATAATACATGCATAATTTAAATGGGATGTTTTAATGCTTATATGTTTATTTCATAGACATATAAATCTGTGCAGTGCATAACATAGTGGTAGGCATCGTGAATGTGTGCAGAGTAAACAAGTGCAAAACTAATTTAGACATGAACAAGTATAGATTTTTGGACTATATACACAATTTTGAAAATAAAATTAATGCAATGTTTTGATGGAGCATCTTTATACCTTATTTTATTTTTATACTATACTTATAATTATATAAAGATATATATATATTATAGTTACTAAGTTTGCATTCGAATTCGATTTCAATATGATATGATAAAAAAAATCAATGGAAAATTTTCAATTGGAAAAAAATTGAGAATATATATCTTATAAAAAATTAAATATATATACTTTTTTTATTTTAAGAACAATGTCTTGTTATTTTATTCTCATTCATTGCAAAATTTAAATCATTTTTAATAATTTTAATCAATATAAACAAATTTAAAACTATAATTTACTTAACAAAACTACAAGCACACTTCTTTTATCTCCAAAATATTTTTTCTTTTTTAAATTCAAAACTTCCTCCTACTTTCAAATCTTATCTAAAATCCTTTTATAATTAATATTTATTTAAAAATTAAATATGCAAAAATCTAAACTACTCCTCAATTTCAAATTTTATTTAAAATCTTTTATAATTAATACATATTTAAAAATTAAATACTCAAAAATTATCTTTATAATATTCTTCTTTACTTCACGATTTTGTTGAAATTATTAATATAATTATATAATATTTAAAAAATCAATTAGCTATTATAAAATTTATTCCAATATTTTACTGAAATTCTTTCTTTCGAAGCAACACTGAAATTGGAAACATGAAATTTTTTCGACTAAAGTAGTTTCCATTAAAAAGCCTGAAATCCAGCATCCTTCCCATTTCCTAGCTACTATCCCACATATATCTATTTGCTGTTAAGATCACTTCACTCACTATTCTCAGGCAGAAAAATTAACAAATCCCTTTAATCAACTATAAACAGTGAAATTTCTATCATCCAAGCTAATATACCCTAAGGTAATATACCTTGAACCGAATCGAACTTTCATCGAATTATTCGATCTCCGAATCAAATTCTTGAATTTCCGCATTTTTTCTCTGATACAGGTGAATTTTGTAGCTATGATATATATACGTAATGATGAAGATAATATTCTGGTGCAATAATGATATGCCCATCCTCATCTCAAATTTTATGACGATGGGTAAATGGGATGTCAAAAATCACAGCATATCATTAAGTATTGAAATTCACTCCTGGATTATTTCCTAATATGAATTTGAGTAAATATTGGAAAATAGTGTCCGAACATCTCGAAGAATTTTTCATTGACCTATAAATTGGTTGATAGTCACTTTTTTTTTTTTTTCAAAATTATATTTATTTGGAAAAACATATAAACATATGGAGTAAAAAAATCAAGTGATCTCACTCTAATTAGGTTTGTTGACCACCGTTTGTAGTATATGACAAAAGTACAAAAAGGAGACTAAGGAGATCCTCCATAAATGACAAGGCCAAACAAACCAAAAGACAAGTTAAGAAAAAGATAACACCTCTAGTCATTCTAGTCATCCGACTTGATGGAATATGGGTTATCTAGGGTTGTCCCAAGAAAAGGAAGAGGACGAAAGGTGCATTGAACATGTCATTCCAAGTGAGCCATCCACGACAGATTCTACACCTTCTTTGAAATAATGTTGTCGCCCCACAAAACCACCACCACTCATTCTCAAACATGGCACAGGAAGTATTGCATCCTATCCATTCAGAATGATCCTGCCTTTAGATCCTCTTAGTCGTTTCCAACCATTCCAGCAAGAATTTAATTAACTCGCGGGAATTATGTAGGAAAGAGTCTTGAATTTCACTCGGACTAGGTGTCGAATTCCTCGCAGACCCATGACTGCCCATGCCACTGAGCCGCATGCCACCTCTCCGCCGTGATTGCTGCGATCACCCTCCACAACGTGTCACCGGTTCGCCACCTCCATGACCACCTCACACACCAGCAACCATCCGTCGGCACCGCCCTGCTGTATTACCACCCCAACAAGTCCCTGACGCATCCATTCCCAAATATAGATATTCAATTTTCATTTTCGGGTCCCCACGTGTAGTGGAGCCTAACTTCGCTCGGAGGGAGGACCGCCGACACCATACAAATTGGCACATACTGGCTAGACTATAAATAGCACTGTCGGTATCTAAATCTAGAGTGTAAGAACCACTAGTAGCCTCTAAGACATTCCCAACATCTGACCACCAGGCCCTCCTCGCCCAAGGTTGAGGCCACCATCCACCAATACTGGGATAAGAACTAGCACTTCTGCCCCCTAGGTAGCGATGCACAATTACCGGACTTCTATCATTGCACCAATATTGCCACCCGAGGTTCCAAATCTTTAATTGACCAAAATTTTGGAAATCCAGAAGCCGAATGGTCGAGAGAAATCCAACCCTACCCGAATCCCTCCGAGGAGCTCCTCCTAAACCACACCTGCAAACAACCACAACAACCTTCAACGAACTGACTCCCTTTGCCCCAAAACACAAAGAAAATCCTACACTAAAAACTGACTCCCTTTGCCCCAAAACACAAAGAAAATCCTACACTAAAAAGTAGAGTAGCCTAATTCTTAGCCCAACATCGTACGAAATATTGCCCCACACAAAGCTGCCACCACCTCCAAAATCATCTTCAACTATATCGCCTCCATTAACGTGTGAGAAACCAACCAACCACACCTTCCAATTTCCAACTGAGCCAGAAATAACAACTAGTCACCACCTACAAAAGCCTTACTATGCACGCGCAGAAAAGCACGGGATATCACCCTTAGGAATATAAGAAATACTAATTTTCATAGCTGAGAGTTTGAGAGGAAGCTCTGGGGATAAAGACGAACAATGTATCCTTCTCATGTGCACATAATGCCAACTCGGAGCACGAAGCTATGTTGAAAGACCAACACAAATGACATTACCATAACCCATCATGTACCTTAGATCATTACCTACCATGTTGATCGAGGCGCTCAAGTATTTCACACGGATAGTGCTGCGTGCGCCGGGTTTTTCACCCCGATCGGGGATGGTTGATAGTCACATTGTGTTGGCTCATGTAGTGTGATTTTCTGATAGTCCCATAGTGGTAGCGTCATGTAATGTGATTTGTATGATTGATTTAATATTGGATAAAGTTATCGTATTTTCATTTAATATGGAAGAATGTTTATTATTTTAATTTTTTCTTTGTTTTTTACTAATGAAACTCGACATTATAAATTTACATTGACAAAATTTGTTATTTCTAATGTAAATTTAAATATAGCATCTTTAGAATTTAACAAATGCTACATAATAGCTATTCTGTGCAAGATAATAAGTAAATTTTGTTTATTCAAAGTTAAAGAACAATTTGTTGCAGAAAATATTTATTTTTTATTAAATTTATATATAATTTACAATAAATATATATGTAGTGAATTAATATGATTGAATAAGCTTATGATTTAGAAAGAGATTAAGTTATTGTTTTAATTTTTTTTTTTAAATTTCACAATTTTTATGCATTCCATCAAATATACTAATATATACTACAATAAGAAACATATATTTTTTCATCTACTAGATCAACAATATTCTTTTTTTCCTGTACTCCATAAAAAATATTCTTGTAAAAAATGATGTTGTAAATCACTAGTCTTGCATTAAAATGATGATTATATATTTTTCATGGAATTCTAATCCTTGCTCCTTTAATTTTAAATAATTATATATGAGATTAAACTAGTTTCTTTAAATAAAACAAAAAATTAATTATAATGCAATAAAAAATAAAAATAAAATATAAATTTATATATTGAAAAAAAATATAAATACAAAATTACAATATCAAAATTATTTATAAAAACAAATTCATTTCTGAAAAGAAAATAAGTATTACAAAAAGTGATAATAAAACATTATCTGCTTCATTATTATAAATATTTTCATAATATTTAATTTATATAAAAATAAAAAACTTAAATTCACAATAAATTTTCCAAATAATTATGTTACATATAATTTCAGAATTATATTTTATATTTAGGTATTTTTATTTTTATTATTATAATATGTTAATAATTAAATATCTAATTCTAGGTTTATATTTTTTTATTGTTATTATTATAACATGTTAATAATTACATGAGAGGTGTTTTTTTTTTAAATTGATGATGCCGCGCATTGTCTACCTTCTTCATCTTAGTTTGACATTTGTTTGTCTATTGTTTTGACATGGGTCAACTTTAACTTTTAAGAAAAAAAAGAGTTACACATCTTATTGTAAAATTAATTGGAATAATATCAAATCCCTAGGAAATTGGTGGGTGAGGAGCCACGTGGCATGAATCTAATTTTTTAAATTTATTAAAAGTAATGGATCATCGTGCTAATTAAATTTTTCTTATATATAAATGAATGTTATAAATAATAATGAGGAACTTATCAAAGAGGAACTTATTAGAATTGGAATAATCTAAACTCTCAGGAAATTGGTAATCTATTTTTTCAAATTTATTAAAAATCAATTCAACCTACCAGAATCTATATTGATAAACATTCCACCACGTCACTAATTAAAGCATGGGTTTACATATTGAAATAAGTGCACATGTATATATTATTATGCAAAAAGATGAATACATATATCCATTTGCATATATGAGTCAAAATAAAATGTAAGATTTGAACACCAATAAAAATGCAAATATAGGCATGCCAACTGCCCCATGTTCTCACAATGGGTCGTTTAGAGGTCCACATTAACAAATTATGAATTATTATCAATAGTTGTTAGGTGTATGGAATTGATTTAACCTCCATGAAATATTTTAGAATTTTCATAGTAGTATACACAAATCAATGATTGAGATTTATCTCCAAAATAGTTATGTCTTTTTTATATTTAATAATGAACAAGTGTTATATGAAATGAGTTATGTTTTTTTGTCCATGTATTATTGATAAGCCAATGTAATTACCCATGATATTATAGAAAAGCCTCTTTACAAATTAAGAATCTCTAGCATCAAGTAGGGATAAATATATTTAATTAATTTTTAATATATAAATAAAAATTAAGTTTGTTATTGATTTATTTTTAATGTTTTCGAAAAATAATAACAACAACAACAACAATAATAATAATAATAATGTAATTTTAATATTATGGCGAAATTAGATATTAAATTGATATATGATATTTTTTCATTTAAAGTTTATAAAGGTATATAAATTTTAATTCTCTTTGAACCTCTAACATTTTACCGAAAAAATACATACTCTTAATCATTGTTTGTTATATATATTAAATTTATATAAATTTTTAATATGAAATTGAGATTTGTAATTTCTCCATTCCACATAAGAAACAAATATATGTAAAATAATCAATTTAAGAACATTTTCCAAACTATAAATGCATATCATATACTTAATAGGTAGTGGTTCAAATCAAGAGTGAGGAGTGTTTACTTATTGTTTCAAATTAAAAATGGGGAAAATGTTTACTCACTTATTATTAAAGAAAAGTATAGAATAATAAAAAATTTATTAACAATGTTAAACATCAAGTGATGGAAAAATTATCATAACGATTAAATAACTCACTTTCATTTAAAATAGATATTTCCATATATATATATATATTGGTTAACAAAACTCGGTCGGGTATTCACATGTGACATATTTGTATATGTTTTTTGAGTAATGAATAAACTTAGAATATATATATATATATATATATATATATATATTCTAAGTTTTATTCATTACTCAAAAAACATATACAAAGATGTCTAAATCCATGTGGTCTCACCCCGACCAGGTTTTGTTAACCAATGCTCTTACAATGCTACATAAAAAAAGTAAAATTCCTAACGGAGAGATCCATAACCTTATAGGCCTTACATATCATAAAACAAAAAGAACTAGAAAGACATTGGTTACCATAATCGGTCATTATAAGTGATTGAAGAAGGATTATATATCCCCGTTCTTGGTGGAGGAGGAGGTTGGTACAGGTAGTTGACATGTTTATGAAAGTGAGCATGACAACCTTACAAATTTTCTATATTCTCACTCAACATATTTTTCCCACAATAGAAAACCAAAATTCTTTCGCGTACATGAAATTGAAAATAATGGATTTTCTCTAGCTTGGCCATCATTGCCTTCTATTCCTTCCTCCAAACCCTATCATGTGATTCCAGCATGTCTATGATAGATTCAACCAACGTTTGAAGCATCATAGTTATACCAACATGCCTAGAATATGCGTGTCAAACTGAACCCACACCACACAGATTGCTACTCGTCGCCCATGTGCTCGCGAATGAACAATGAACCATTACCCTACACTCATTTCCTGCTCCACGACCGCTCTAAGCTAGTCTCCTTCAACCCCTTCCAACTACCAGACCAGTTGAATAGCTTCACCCACCACGTGCTCCATGACCTAGAAACACAAATTCATGCATAATTCTGGCACCCTGGCTGTAGCTATCACTATCCTATCTTACATTGCCACCCCGGACGCCATCCGACGCATTTGGTCCCTCCCGAAGATGAGATGCTTCAGGCTTCACCTGAACAGGGGCACCCTAAGAATGTGTACTTGCCTTCATGTTGGTGGTTGCATGGAAACTCAGACCCCTAAGGCTAACCCAAATCCAAACCAAGGACCACCTAAACAAAACCAACACCACACACCTAAAAATGATGCACTCTACGAATCAGCCACCCTCCATAAGAAACCCAACATTCCACACAAGAGATAGAGAAGGCAATGTAACCTAGCACCACTAGTCATCTTGACCCAAAATTTCCATGAAACAATCACAAATCAATGCTAGAACTTGCAAAAAACCTCTCGCCTGAAAAAACCAAATGGACGCCTCCTAACTGCTCACAAAAATAGCTAGAATTTCACTCTCCTAGAAACTTTACCAATGCCAAAGCCACTAGGGTTCACTGAAGGGAATTATTCAATCAATGACCCTAGGAAGGAAAATCTTGGAAATTCCTACGCTAGAGAGCCAAAAAAACACCAGCACTGAAACCTTCACCCGAGAAAACCTGCGAGCACTAGAAGTTCAAGCGCCGCTTTTAAAAGAAATAGACATCTTACATAGACAAGCTAAAAATGACCAGCTAGAATATCAAAGAAATAATCCACGTAGGCCCAAAAAATCAACGCCCAGAACCAACATGATCTTCAAACAACATAACCTCCGACTAAGGAATGAAAGGGAAAGATTCAGCTCGAGTAATAGGGAAAGAGTTGTTACATTATTTTTCCTTCAGGAGGAGAGATAAACATAATTCCACCACCATACCCATATGACCCTAAGAAATGAGAACATAGGTAAATTAATATCCCTCAATGAGTTAAGAAGCACCCAAACATCTCCATCCACCATACTACTTAACCACAATAACAATTATATCTTTGAATCTCAATATGATACTATTCCTTTGCACACACGTGAAGGAAGATGTTCCGCACATTCAAATGTAGAGAAATTAACAAAAGTGTGATGGAAGGGTTGAATGGCTTCCCTCCTCCACTCATACCTTGTGTCAAATGTCATTCTTCACTTGATGCATGGATCCAAGTGTCCGACACCCCCATCAGGGATAACTATTTTATTTTTTAAATATAATTACATTTTAAGTTATTTATAAAAAAATTTCACTTAGTAAAATTCACATTTAATTATAATTATTTTAAAAACTTTCACATTTAAATATTTATATTAATAAAAAATTGATAAGCTTAATTTTTATAGTTATATTGCATATTTAAATTACTAAGAAATACAAAATGAATATGAATCACTATAATATGATATTGAAAATAAAATATAAATAAGCAGGAGATCAATTATGAAGTTCATAAAATTTTTAAAATAAAATAATTCTTGTTTTATTAAACTATGATGAATTATATTCATAATGGAACTAGGAAAGGTACAAGGGTTGTTGGACAGGGTACCTTTACATCAAAGTCTTTGTAAAAGAATTCACATTTTGAGGAGAAACGTGCACTGCATGCAGCTACGATAGAGTCTTAGGGGCTTTGGGGCAGGTCAAAGTCCCTTATTTTGCAAAAAAATGGGAATGTTTTGATTACTTAGAGCTCCGCCCATTTTTTTTTACCGTGGTATTGTAAAAGAGAATACTATATAAAGAGTATAGGAATATCAATCAATCAGTCAATATCTTTAACCATAGAATGAATTTAGATGTAATGTTGTATTGAGTCTATATTTTGTGTTTTGTAAAAAAGGGAAGGCTCCTGCAACTGAGTGCATGGAGACCTTAGAAATTCCATAGTTAAGTGTGCACACTCCTGTAGTTGAGTGCCCAGGGCATAAAGTGTTGTATTAAGAATATTTGAAGTAATAAAAGAAGGAATTGAATATAGAAGTTTGTTATTTACTTATATATTTTCTTTATCTACATTTTTATGTTATTTTTGCCAAGTTAGTGTTATTTTTCTATGTTTTCATCGCAAATTCTGGGTTGTGGTTTCTTATGCTTACTAAGGCATGTTAAAGTAGAATCACGTAGTCTGAAAGCTAGTTAACTAGAAGTACTGAACATAGACTGCATAGTCAGAATATTTTTTCTGTGAATATATGATAAGTGTTAAAGAGAAGATAAGCCCTAAAGCCACACATCATTGTCCCTCTAGATGAAAAAAATTAGCTCTAGCATCCTGTAATATTGCATCGAGTGATACTTTGGTCTACGCAGCAGATCACTGCTGAAAGGGTCAGTAATAGTTGGTTTTTTTGGTTCATGCAACAAAATATGAACCTCGGTGTAGGACCCATTAAGCCAAGAAATGGTTGCATTTCTAGGGCCAGGATCTGATTGAGGGATATGTGCATGTGGCATCCATCTAGAAAAGGGACTCAAGACTAGGTAGATCTGAAAGACCGTAATTTTTCTGCACAAGAAAACATAAATCCACGCATATCAACTAAAAAGTGGTTGCAAAAATATATATTCATAGATCAACAAGAGATATTTTTCTCATAATTTTCTAAAGAGATTCACGAGTGGTTATCAAGACTAGGTGAGAGAAAGACCTATTTCAAGGACTATAACCCTACTGCATAGACTCATGAACTAATCAAGTAATTGAAGGGGATTGATAGCAATATTTCAAGGGTTGTTGATTATTGGATCAATAGTATTCTTGGAGACATCATTACTTAGTCCGCGATCGATACATTTATGTCCTAGAATGAAGTGAAATGCAATTTTTTCAAAGGCCCACGAGGTAAGTACTTGAACTCATTGAAGCTCTAGATTAATATGGTATTGTGTGAAAAGAGTGTTCTATGAATGCAATATGATTCATGTTCACAGGAAGAAAAACTTGAAGTGCGCAACAAGGTAAGAGATTTAGGGCAGATCATGATAATTACATTGAAACTGAGTATAGTCCATTGTTTGGATCATAAAGAGAAGAAGGAGAAATAAACCCTATGACCCCTAGGAGTGCGTCGATAGAATTTGGAGATCATCAGGGCACTATTAGGATTCCCCAACCCTCCACTCCCATCACAACTCATTCCCATATTATTCCCCCACCTCCACCACCACCTCAACCTCCACCGCCCCCCCTTTTAACACGGATAAAATAGAAAATATGCTTGTGTTTAAAGGCCTGGGATCATGATCCAAAGTAATTTTGGTTTCTTGCAAAAGAAATATGGATATCGCTGAACATTAATGATGAGACTATGAATAAAGCATAGTTTCTCATTGCATTCCAGGAAAGAGCATTGTCTTGGTATATTAATTACTCTGTAATGAACCAGAATGCCACATTGGATAAGAAAAATCTTGCACGGAACGCTGAATTTAGGAAACTGAAATCACAGTCACAATGTATTACGAAGATCAAAGAGATCGATAAATTAGTCACTAAAACTATGTGGGAAGTAGATCAAATATTTAACAAGCTGCTAAGTGAAGTCAACTTTGAGATCCCTGATGAGCAACAGAAGGGGTGGTTTATAACTATGTTATTACCACATCTTCGATTACCATTTTCGTAGAAAAAGATCGCAACCCAAGTTGAAGTATTGGATATTGCGATGAAACTAGAAGCTTCATAGGTATAGGATACTAATATAGGGTTTCATTAGATCTAGACTCGGTTGGCGAGCTTACATATGGAACTCTAGGACTTGAAGAAGGGACAAGAGGTTCGGTCTGACATATGTTCAAAATTTTGGTGCATAAAGTGCAAAGCAGAGGCCCGCCACTATAAGGAGTAGTGTCATGTTTTTAAAGAGTACTCGGGACCTGGGATGCGAAGTCCAATGAAGCCTAGGGAAAGTTCTAGACCAATTACTGAATCAAATTTATGGTGTATTTTATGCCAGGTTGTAGGCTAGCACCCCACATACAACATCTATTTGTTGCAAAAGTATATCCAGTCACCGAAGAAATTTTTCTATAAATTTTGTAGCTTAGTGGGACATGATGAAATGAAATATCGAAGTTATGATATAATGATGCAGCAGATGCCTATGGCATACATAATGCAAGTCGATGGTCGCAAATATCCAAGTTCACCCACGGTGCGCAGAGGTGTCCAAGGCCAAGGGCATGGTTGATGAGGTGGCACTGGATGAGGTTGCCAACATATCATATGTTAGAATTGTAGTCAACCTGGACAAATTTCCAGGGATTTTCAGAGCTGTGTTGATGTATCCTGAAACCATTGTAGAGAATTTTATTATTAAATATAATATTGAACTACATTATTGGCGAAAATGCAGGAAAATTGGAACCATCATCCTTCCCAGACCATACAAATGATGAGATATGAATTGCGTGAAGAGGATCTAAGTGTCAACATAGTGAAAGAAAGGAGTGTAAGTATTGGAGAAGACAAATTAGAAGGAAACAATCATATCAATGATACATGGTTCTGGAAAACTAGAGAAAAGAATAATGGGTTTGATTTACAACACGAAAGAGAAAGCTTAATTAAAGGGAAGAATAATTTTATAGATCCTGGAGCTTCGACACCAACAACACAGAGACATCTGATTCCGCAGAAGAACAAATTGAAGAAAATTATTGAAACAAATGAAGTTGATCCATCCATTCTGAAGTAATTTTTGTAGACATGTATGAAGTTGTTAAGGGATAAAAAATTTGTGGAAGGATTGCAGTAGATTATTGACAACTGCGTTGGAAAATAAGAACTACAACCTGAACAATGCATAGTGAATAATATATATAGAAATAAGAATAGAACCAGAAGAAAATTTTGGTTAACTACAAAAATAAGAGATTATGAAATGCACCAATTCATTTTTTATCCATGATCAGATGCAAATGTTTTGCCAAAGTAGACATGGGAATGAATGGGGTGACCAAAGTTGCACTGGTTTCTAATTCAACTAAGAATAGCTAATCAATAGTAAATTATTCATATGGGTCGATTACATGGTGTTTTGGTAGACATTGATGGTGCAAGGGTGTTATTTGACTTTGAAGTCATTGAGATTGTTGATAATATCAATCTGTATCTCGCTTTTCTTGGATTCAATTGGCCTTATGATATGGATGCCATAATTAATCTGAAGAATAGGAGGATGTTGTTTGAAAAGAATGATACCAGGTTCGTTGTCCCTTTGGACCCCTCTGAAGACATGTGGTATACAGAATGAGTTAAGAATGAAGATGGTGATATCGAAAACATTTATAAGATCTCTGCGTAGGATGAGGATTTGATCAATCTGGCCATTCATGGAAGGATAAGTTGGGAGCACGATAGATATTATTTATTGGATTCCAATGAAGAATTGGAGAATTGGCAGAACTGATTACATGAAGTTTCTACTAACCGGTGTAATATAATTACCATTTCACTTCGCTGCGTCACATCATAGGTGTGTGAATTTACCTATTATTATGGCACTGGGGATGTTAACTTATTTCTTCACAAGTTTGAGAAGAAGGTGCCTGAAGAACAACGATATGAAGCTTTCGAATTCGCTTTGAGCTCCACCCAAACCAGGTGGTGGAGCACGCACAAGGAACACCTAGCAGGATGGAAGGAATATTGAAGATTGATGAGGCTCAGGTTTGGTTATGCGAAAATTAGGATCACAGAAAAGTGCAATTGTAAGGATGATCCTCGCAAAAAATTGTCTCGCTGGACTACAGCTTGGGGTGAAGAACCTCAACCTTAATTCATGCACATATTCTTCCACACTTTGGATATTATCGCTCGTAATTGGTATATGGAAATTGAGATGCGCCATGGAACCATAGATTCATACAAGATGACTGAAGGTTTCTTATTAACCTATGGATTTGCAGATGATCAGGATTGTGTTAATGACGCTCTTCATGATGTTAGAAGAAGAATATTCTAAATATCCACTAAGCTAATGGCTTCGGTACAGTTGTACTGGGTTGCGTAGTTTGAACTGGCTTGACCATGTTACAATGTGACTATGGAAGACGAGGATGAGAATCGATGTAACATCAATATTCATGAATCAAAAGTACATTTTCAGGTTGCAGGTCTTGAAGTAGATATGTCCGACATAACACACCCTAGAAATACTAAGTAAGTAAATTACTCTGCCGAAGGAAGGTTTCATCGTAGCAGAAGTTCTTCAAGGGATGCAAGATTATGGCATAGCTCGAGGGAGCTACATCGAAGGAAGCTAGACTGCACCACAAGGGAGGGTATGACAAATTCACCCAAAATCTGACTATTGGAGCCATGATAGCTGATTTGAAAAGGAATTTTATGTTAAAAGGAGTGGGATGGATGTATTTAATGGGAATATCTAGGCAGATCTGCCGCCAAATCTGCATTTATGAGGCGCATCTTAAGGAGATCATGGAGTTTGAATTTCAAATTCACTATAAATCTGGCACCTCGCTCCACATTCAGACACTTTATGCCCTAAGATTTACACTCGTGATTTTTCGCTTGCAAGAGAGCTGAGAAATCCGTTGCATGTCTAGAATGAGTTTTGAGGAAATTGAGCAGGAATTTCTTAGAAGAGTTCTAGGATACATTGTGACTGTTATTACACCACCCAATGTAATAGGGCTAAGGTCATCTAGAAAGCATACCATCGCATGAGAAGCACCATCTAAAATTCTAAATAATCCAGTGCTTCAAACGTCACCTAGGAAGAAAATTCCAAAAAAATAGTGATCTAAGGTGAAGCAAGATAGGCAGAAGTAACTCGTCGAGGTAGAGGAATCAGAAGACGAAGAAGTTTTTCCGAAGGTCTTGAATATATTGATCGATATGACATTTAACATGTCTCCAGGGTGCCCCAATATATTCCACCAAGGAATCTAACAACTGCAAAGCCCATGAAGGACCTTGACGTGGTGAAGTATAAGATATTTACACCCTTGATTCCTAACGAAGTACTGGTTGAGGGAGATCTGTTGGGAAAAGTGCCACAACTATGCATAGAAGATTAGGTTTTCAATGGCTGCAATAAATATCCTAAATTTGAACCAAGAAGTTATCTGCGCCCTACTTATTAAGAAGCCATTTGAGTGACAAGGGTAGATCCAGTGAAGTGGGTGGCATGAAATTATAATGCATGGCTATTGAACATGTTATATGTTCTGAACTTTTGGCGTGGTATTATCAATATAATCTGTGTGCATCAACTATTGACCCTAGTGCACGATGATAGTCTATGGTCGGGGGAAATACCCTGTATTGATGCGATGTTGATTAGGAGGATCACTTTGCTTCCTTGTCAAGGATTGAACCTCGCTGAAGAATTTGCAGGCATTGATCAAGATAAAAAATTGGTCAACAATATGAAGCAGGATTACAGCCTCACAAAGGGAACAAGGGGATATTGCATTAACTCCATTAAGGATAGGTTGGTGTGCTTTTCCACAAATATTTTTGCAATAAATATCATGCGAAAATACCGCATAGAATAAGGTTCATCACTAGTAGTATTTGTGGCTGCATAGTGCATAAAAGGAGTACAGTACAACTGAGCCAGGTATTTGTGTAAGGAATTATTGGATGACTCTAGAGAGAATCGAGAGGAAGGAAATAAATTCCACTACACGTAGCTCATGCTCCTAATTTCACTGATGGAATGGAAAAATCCTGATAAGTAACATTTCCACATTGTGGACCCACACATATGCGAGGCTAGGTGGTAAGCCACCTTGTTGCATTCAAAGGAACTAACCCGAGAGATGGAGAATAAATTATTTGGGGTAGGTTTTGAGATAAGCCTCCACATGGTGATTAGCCAGAAGCCAAGGCTATCACCATGTATTTTTGCATAATATATCCAGGTCATTGATTTTAAAGTAAATTTTCACTATGTGCACATTTGCGCGAAGAAGGGCCTCACAGAGGTTTGGTACGAGCTTTAGTATCTATTGAT
Organism: Pinus albicaulis; assembly: GCA_034641835.2. Lineage (NCBI taxonomy): Eukaryota > Viridiplantae > Streptophyta > Pinopsida > Pinales > Pinaceae > Pinus > Pinus albicaulis. The sequence continues at coordinate 731,326,845 of CM076577.1, read as the reverse complement.
CGAGGTTGATGGTATGCGCATTATGAGTGAATGACCAACTGATTGGATAACTCCATCTACTGAAGGGGCGAAGATAGAGCAAGAAGGAACAAGCGGCGTAAAGGAAAGTACCTTTGGCAGACATACATGGAATAAGAACACTAAGAAGCAGCTAAAGGGAGTCACATTCGCAACTGATAAGGAGGTTGACAAAGAAACATAACGAGACATAGAGAAGGATAATTTGATGATAAGAGGGGTCGATGATCAAAGTGATGATGATACATTTATTGATCCAGTAGACCCCCCCTCCCCTTATATTCTAAAGAGAGGGCAGTCACTAGGTGGCAGAGGTGCGCAGAAAAAGGTGATGTCAGTTAGGTCCGCTGACCAAGAATCATTGGTCCTCGGTGAGAGGGACTTTAATGAGATCGGTGACACTGTTTGGCATGTAACCGAGCATCTGTGGGGAAAAATTGAGGACCAATACAAGATATTATTGGAGAAGGTCAGCAAGGGCCTCAAGGAATTACAGGTTTAGACAAGCGCAGTACACGCGAGCGTGATGCAAGTGAGCACGGCTCAAGCAAGCGGGGCACCAAAACGTGTAAGTACATTAGGGAAAGAGTTGACCATAATGTTTGATATTCACATGGTCTCGATTGCTGTAGGTACACTATGCTTTGACACTACGGAGAATCGGTGCAGGCATCACATTGGCAAAACACCAGGCTCAACCCTATTGTGCTCCCTTTGAAGTTGTTACACGAGTTCTGCTAGGGAGTCACAGAAGTGTTGTAGATCCATGAGATACATGCCCTATTTATTATCCATGATGTTAAGGGAGAAAAAAATAAAATGGCTAAGGAAAAACAACAAGCCATGTAGGAGTGAGATGAGGAAGTTGCGCATAAACAGAGTTGGAGGTAGCCATAACCAAAGTTTTCAGTGAAATTCCTAATCTATAGCTTCAAGTTGAGGCAGCATAAGGGGACAAGTTTGAAAAGCTCATGATGGTATTAAAAGACTCCAAGGCCAAGGTTGAAAAGGTACAACTAGAGCTAGAGATGAATATTGTTGAGATGTAGTTGCAATTATAGCTTGCTACTCCAATAGAGGTCTGGGAACAACACACAACAAAGAATAAGATGGTCACTTCCAATATTGAATCCACAATCCAAGAGGTCATCCAAGTATCTGAAGACATTATGGACATCTAGGCCTCACTGCAAGAGGACCCTCATGTGAAAAATATCGAAGCGGATATACGCGAGAAATTGGAACAAATGGACCATATTAAGGTTACCGCTAAGAATCTAGCACTGGTACTACGGTATATCGGTCTCTAAGAGGGTAATTTTTTGCATGGAAAAATTGATGAGTTGCGTAGAAAGGAACAACTTATCATAGCTAGAACAAAACAGTGGGAATATTAATCTAGTCAATTATCATAGACTATGGAGAGACAACCGAAAGCGCTAGGCTAGACGTAGAAGGAAACTGCTCAGAAGACTGTCGGGATAGCCACAAAGAAGCTCTTGACTGAAGTATGAGAAGTAGAGAAGCAGTGCACCAACATAGTTCAACCATTGAAGGATGCAGAGAGCATCATTAAAGAAAATATTGAGGGTGCACCAGAAGAGCGACTCGGGATGAGTTAGATCTTTATTTTGGGGGCCTGTTGGTTAGGGTACCTTAGATCAAAGTTTTTGTAAAAGAATCCACATTTTTAGGAGAAAATCGCACTGTGCACAGTTATGATAGAGCCTTAGGGGCTTTGGGGTGGGTCAAATTCCCTTATTTTGTAAAAGGATGGGAATGTTTTTACTACATAGAGCTCTGCCCAAGGTTTTTGAATGATGGTATTGTAAAAGTGAAGTCTATATAAGGAGTCTTGGAATGTCAATAAATAAGTAAATATCTTTAATCATAGAATGCATTTGGATGTAAGGTTGTATTGAGTCTATATTCTATGTTTTGTGCGAAAGGGAAGTCTCCTGCACCTTAGTGTGCAAAGACCTTAGAAAGTCTGTAGGTAAGTGTGCAGACCCCTGCAGCTGAGTGCACAGAACGGAAAGTGTTGCATTAAGAAGATCTGAAGTAATAAAAGAATACCTTGAAGACATATTTGTGTTCTTTACGTATATGTTTGTTTTGTCTATATTTTGATATTATTTGTTCCAATTTGGGGTTTTTATCTATGTTTGCATCGTCAAGTCTTGGTTATGGTTTCTTATGTTTATTAATGCATGTTAAAGTAGAATCACGCAGTCTGAAAGTTAGTTAAATAGAAGTATTAAACATCGACTGCGTAGTTAACATATTTTTTCATCGAAGCTCTCATAAGTGTTGAAGAGAATATAAGCCCTAAAGCCACACTCCATAGTCCCTCTGGATGCATAAACCTAGTTTTAGTGTCCCCGGTGAGACTTCGGTCTGTGCAACAAATCATTGCCAAAAGATCCGGTAATAGTGGGTTTTGTTGGTTAACGCAACCATATCTAAACCTGGGTCTAGGCCTCATTAAGCCAGCAAGGGTTTTACATAGGTTGATTATGATTAGTGCCTAATATTTATTTATATATAATAAATAAAAACTAAATATATTCATTTTTAGAATGTGGTTATGGAGCTTCATGTTCAAAATCCATGATACCTGTGATGTAGTGGGGAATGAACACCTTAACTTAAATTTGATTTAAACAATCCATTTTCGCCATGACATTTACACTATAATTATACTATTCTTGATGCTATCATATTAATAACTATCATGAAATTTACATTTAATTATGTATTTTTAAATAATTCCTTTAGGTGTTTAACGATATTTTTTGGTAGAGTGATATAAAATGTTTAACTGAAACATTGAATGGGCTTAATCTTTATTATTTTCAACCAATTTACATCAAGATCATAACCTAACCATTTTTTTTTTATATAACAGAAAATATCTAAATTTTTGATCAAGTTCGTATAGAAATTCTAGCTTTAGGTATTCTTAAGATAATTCCCACACAAAATTTCTTTAAATAATTATGATAAAGTTCAACTTTAAATCGTGCTCAACTTGAGACATTATTTGATATTTTTTTTTGTTTAGGAATGTCCATCCTGGATGTCAAGACTTCTTAACTACAGTTAAGTTACATGGTCACTAGTTATTGTGGGATCCACACAAGTTATGTAAACATAACCATAATTACTTCGAGAAAGATTAAAAAGAAATAAATAAAATATTAAAGTCTACATGGCTAAAGATAACCTATAGGACCTCATTTAGAGTGAAGAAATTGAAAACAAATATGCATCTTAGGAGGTTTAATCCTTTTCAAAATGGATCTATATTGGTTCTATATATGCATATAACATGTGTAACCTTTCATTTTTAAAACTTTAATTATGAATCCATAAATGGATAAAATTCATTGAAAGTTTACTTGGACACTTGGATTATGTAAACTACACCACATAAATTTTCAATTCCAACAAATATTTTCCAGACAAAATTTAACTTTAAATTTAAAACTGTTATTAATGGCTCCACAAAAATGGTGCCAAATTAATTTAAAATTTTCAAAAGGAGATAGCTAAAATTCTAAAACGAACTCCCTTATTTATATTGATTACAGAATATTTTGGAATTTGAAGGTCAGTCAAATATTCTATTTATTTAATCTCATTATCAACATGCACTGATTTTAGTCGTTTCCTCTGTGCCATAACATGTTTTTGTCGGTCAATTTCTTCGAGGACCAATTGCAATGTTTCTCCTGATTACCTTGCATATTATAACTTCGATATAATATGTATATAAGATTTTGACATAGTCGTATGATTGGAAAAAAAATGATTTAGCTAGGTGGTTAGAGAAACATCTGTTACCCCTTGTGAGATTATCGCAAGTCTCAACACATTCCCTCCTCTCCATCCTCCACCATTTAGATTGTTATATTTCCTTTGTTGCAACATTTTTGTAATAACATCATAAGCATGTTCTAACTCGGCTTCATGCCAAAGTATAAATTATTTTTGAAATTGGCTTCATAATATTTTTCTTTAAATAAATGTAAACATAAAAATTAATTGTTATAAATATTAAAAGGAAATATATTTCGACTAGAGTGATCCACTTGACTACATAACTCCAAATTTGTATTGCTAAAAATAAATTAAATAATAAAAAATAATTGATTTTAAATATCATGTTTTCTTTCCATTTTAATTAAAATAACAATATTAAAATAAGTCAATTGAATTATAAGCAAATAATGAATATACTTCATAAATGCAACTTTATATATATATATATATATATATATATATATTATTTGACAGTTTTCAAGAAAAACTCATAAAAATTACATCAATTTCAGTTTCCTATTAAATTCTTTATTACTCATATACTTAAAATAAATTAAATTATATATATGCATTCTAGAACTATCATTATGAGAGAAAAGTTCTGATATGACAATTAGCATAATTTAATTATGCTATTTAATCTCCTTAACTTTTATTAAAGCACTGCAATTCAATTCAGAATTCCCATTGCATACAATTTTTTAAAACGTATAATTGTACCAAAACTTTGAAAGCAATTCAAAAGATGTCCGGTGAGTTAAAGATTAATGAAATATCAAACCATTCACAGGAAATAAAATGGAACGAACCCTTTTATCAATTCTAACTGCACCAACAAATTCAAATAATTTAACTCAATTAAAATGGTGTATGGTACAACGATCGATTTATTTTAATCAATTGAAATCACAATGACCAAGGTCTACCAAAAAAACAAAATTATAATATTAAAAGATAGATTAATTTCAACTACAAAGTTAACTTCATAAATTTTTCATAATAATTTGATTAATATAGAGTCAACGCATTCGCTAATGACTTTATACCTGAGTTTATACCTGCCATCCAGCAGGGATAATACATCGCCTTATACAATATTAACATTGATATTTGTAATTTTGATTTGTTTTAAAATAAAAAAAATCAATGTCCTTTTTTTATTATTTTAAAAACCATCAAAATAATCATTTAAATTATTTCTTTCATATTAAAGTATAAGAGTTTTAAATTTCGTTATTAAAATAACCAGCAGGGATAATATATGTCATTATACAATATTAAAATTGATATTTCTAATTTTGATTTGTTTAAAAAAAAAAAAAAATCAACATCCTTTTTTTATTATTTTAAAAACCATCAAAATAATCATTTAAATTATTTCTTTCATATTAAAATATAAGAGTTTTAAATTTCGCTATTAAAATAAGCATCAAATATATATATATATGGACTATATATATATATATAGTCCATAGAGAATGAATGAGATCAAATGAATGTATTTTTTCCGAGATCTGAAAAGTCGAATCTTTTAATTTTATTCAATCCTAGCATGTTTAAGATCGTTCCACTTTAATACTTCCCCTCTAGCAATATGAAAGGTTTTCAACCCCTACCAATTGCAGTGAGAGCCTAGGCTCCTCAAATAGCTCCTAAAGCTCAAATAGCTTTTAACCTACGTTTCTCAATATCTGTACCGAACTGAAGGTTCAATGACCTTACAAACTAAGCATTAAAATGTATTTGTTTATATCTTAAATGCTATTCAGATGCATGTAGCTACAAAGCCTATCGGAGGTTGCTCCAGTAAAGGAGACCACGCCCTCACGCACCTGGTATCACGTCGTGTCACAAGCTTATATCGATGGTCCAGTCGTTCGGTGCAGCGCTCCTGTATGAGTATGATCAACATAAATAGGGGCAAATCGGTCGGCAATCATGCGATCTGTTGTTGGTTCTAGTGGAAGCAGCTGTTTGAAAACGTACCTAAGTAGCTTTAGCTAATTATGCAACCTACATAATTTAATGAAAAGAATTACTAAGAGAATTTACAAGAACGGTCACAATCAACATGCCCCTTTAAAAGGGTGGCAAGTTAGTGCCTTGTCGAACGTGGGAAGAGAACTAATACACTCGAGCTTCGTTGAAAGAATGTGCAATATACAGCTTCTCAAATATTAATATAATCAAGCAACTAAATAAATTCCACTAACGCACATAAATATTGCTTTATTGTGACATTTTAGCTAGTCATTTTTACCTCCACTTGGTTCTGCTATGATTGCACGTAGTTGATAATTTCCTCCAGCAAGAGAGTGTTGTTTGTAACCTGATATCCCACACACCGTTTAAATGTTCATTTCAATGATCAAGTCATATCAATCACGGATGAGATATATTCAGATGCTAACCTTATTCAGATACTAACATTGAACTTAACCGTTAACCAAGAGAGAAAAAAAAATAGTTATTATCAATGCAACCAAACACCAAATGACTAAATGTATATGATATATCAATTAGTATCATTTTCTTATTTTTAAAACTAACAGCTATCGCACAACGTTCTCTTTATAAAACAAATCATATATTTATTATATGATAGTTTGGATAATAATTTATGAGAGTGTGGATGGTAATTTGATAAGTATATTAAATATGAAAATTAAGCATATAATATTCACATAATGCAACATGCTATATAGTTATTTATATCATAACAATATGATAAAGTAAACCTAAATTTGAAATAAGAGTTGAATTTCCATCCGATGGCTACCACATCCCCACACCCAAAAAAAGAAGAAGGAGTAAACATATTTCATTTACAACCATAAAATAAACATTCGAATAAAAAAGGTTAATCTAAAATTCAGTCAAAGTAAGCCTATAAACATAATTAATCTAAATCTCTTGCTACATCTAGTCTGTATGTACCTTGTACTTATTTTACAGCGATAAATGATTCCAAATAACAGGAGAATACTCATCTTCTTTTCTTTTTCTTTTTTTTTCAGGAAATTGTGTATCAGTTTATAAACTGATACCCAGTTTTCTTTCCAGAAGATTAAACATGAAATTGATTCCTTAGGAGAACTTACGCTCATAGAGGTTATACCTAATGGCAACCTGGAACAAGGTTTCGTAAGATATTTATACGGTCGCTGATTTTCTTCCTTCTAACCTGCATTTGATGAGGATTTAATAGAAATAAACTACTGTGTATGATTAGATATCGAAAGAGTAAATATTAGTGTTATTTACTTAGTTTTACCCTTTCTGCAAGGCTATGACTATCGGTAGCATGTCCTCTTGCTGCTCTTACGTATATGCAGTCCTTTCCAGACTTGGTACTTGGTTCCTTCGTGAGAATATTGGGAAGACATTCCTTAGTGTCCTGCCTTATAACATGTAATTTAGTGTTCGATTACTCTTCACGATCTTTGGAAGCAAAAGCTTTGTGTCTGACCTTTTTCGATTTATGAAACCAGAAGTCAAATAAAGTTAGAATAAAATCAGTGAAAGAGACAAAAGAGTGATAACAAAGCTACAATTAATTCACTGTATAAAATATGGATGATTTTGATTGGAGTTAGTGTAGATTCAAGAATATTTTCTAATTTGATGGACACAGGTGTCATCTTGTCTCTCAGGTGCAAAAATAGATTCTAAAATGTTTCTGAAATCTTAGATACAAGCTAGTTAAATTCAATATTTAATTAAAATGAATGATCAGTTACTCTAAGGCAATTTTGAAATTTTATATATCAACGAAATTTCAAATGGTATCAATAATCACTTACTCAAATATTTGTAAGGTTTAGATGAATTTATGCTAAGTAAACGTACCATTAAATGGAAGTAGGGCAGTTTTTAGCTCACCCACCTTGGGAATTACCAAAACACTCTCGGTAGCATACCGATCAGCTTTTGTATTTTGCATCGTCTTGGAAGTTGTATTTATTTTACCAAATGGTACTTGCATGTTCAAACCTGGGAGCATCAGCAATTCGTAGCATTACAAGATCTATTCCAAGATCTTAAGTAATTATCGAAACATTTATATTTGTGGAGTGCAGAAACATGAAGCTGGGTTAGACTTTTGTGAGAATCGGGGGCTGAAAATTAAAGTTCTGCCGAACTTTGTAATAGTTCGGCCGAACTTTCTTAGAAAGTCGAACTCGTGATTCCGTTTAGATTGACGTCACACTGACGACGCAGACAAACAGAATTTTTGCTGGAGATTGGAAAATTGGCAACAAAAGTTCGGCCGAACTTTTACTTTTAAAATAGATCGGCCTAACTAATTCCTATAAAATAATCGCCCGTGAAGCTATTATGTTTACCAGTTTCATTATTCCCCGCTGTTGTTCGCACATTTTCGTTGTTTCTGCCTGCTTTGATCGGGTATGAGTACTTGTCTTAGTTTTCGTTGTTGCTGCCTACTTTGATCGGGTATGAGTACTTGTCTTAGTTTTCGTTGTTGCTGCATTCTTTCATTGGGTATGAGTACTTGTCTTGGATATTTGGAGTTCTAGTTTTATTAAAATTTGTACGCATTTTTTTAGAAAACAAATAATCGTTATCTAGTGCAAAACGATTTATTTTTTTAGCCTAAGAAATTGCCAGAGTAGACTTCACCAGTCATTATTGTAATTCATGTTCATAAAATTATTAACATACTCGTTATTCCATTTTTACCTAGAAGTCAAATGTATATTTTTTTTAAATAACATAAAGAAAATAAGCTGTGTTACATCATCTCTTTTGTAGACCAAAAGGACGACAAGTACCCTGCTTAAAACAAAACTAGAATTTCCAGGAAATCACCATACTACACCACCTACCATACATGCTCATTCGTCATTTTTCGAAGGTGAGATATTTTCTAGAACCCTTGCACTGCAGCGAGGAGGATCCATTAAGTCCACACCATCTAAATCACAAGAAATATGGCTCTCCACATGCTCCAGATACAAGTCAATCCTCTCCACGAAGAACCTTTGGTTCTTGAGCATTCTCTTGACTTCCTCAAGTAAAGCAAAAATATTATATCTCTCCACGTGCTTATCCGGAATCATACTTCCTGACAAAAAAATGAATCTGTTTGAAATTTTGATTACTTTTTAAATCCCTCACCATATCACAATCACCATGTGGGTTTTTTCTGCAATTGCTTTTCAAGAATTATTTTCTTTCCTTTGTTTCCCACCCCATGTGTGTACTATGAATAATTTCATGTGGCTGATAGCAACGGTGGGACACTGGCAATTTTCAACGCTATCCATGTTCCCAGTACTTCCTATGGTTGGCCAAGCATTTTTGCCGTCGTATCTATAGGCTATTTTTACTGATTGTCTACTATTTTGTCTGCTTATATTTCTTCCTGAACTCTTACATGTTTTTTCATGTCTAACTGGCGGATGTTTTTCCTTTTGCTATGACATTTTTGTTGTTCGTGTTATCTACAGGGATGTTTTGAATTCTGATCATGATGGGATGTGGTATCAACCACCCAAATTATGTTTCCCAATATTATCGGTGCTCCTCTTTCTTAGATTGGCACTGTATACTGCTGGCGGATAGGTATTTTCTTCTCTCGCTACACAACTGAGAGTATGTATTTAGCATACGAACTGATTAATACATCAACATTCTGTCTGAAAAAGAGGCAATGGTGGGACACAGGTTGAATTTTGTAAAGCGTATGCAAAAGTTCTAAAATTTATTCTTGTACCCAATACTTTCAGTGTATGCTTTCTGGATCCTCCTTTCAAAAAATTGATCAACTGTTACATTAATTGCTATGATAAATTGTTGTTTTTTGCTGTGTTAAATTGTATTAGTTAGTTTACCTTCATTTTCACACTCTTCAACTTGGTATCTACAATTTTTTTTCTCCAACCTTTCTAGACTCTCATATTTTCACCACATAAAAAAAGAAGACAAAATGAAATAATACAGCCCATAAAATACCATTTCAAAACAGATAAAATCTGTTATTCCTGCCCCTGAAGATCCCAAAAAGTGACAGTAGAAGTATCTACGGAACAATTCATACAAGAAGGGACAACAAAGTTTTTACTGTCAAAGTAACAACACATATTAAACCTGAAATCTGAAAACACCGCCTCCTTGAACCCCACTGTACTTATATGACGGGGACTGAACCTTCATCCTGAAGACCCTACATGTTATATAGCTGGTAATTAATCTTTCCAAAAATAGCCTTCAGCCCCTGCTTTGAAAATTCATCTGCAACAATATTCTTTTCATGATATATATGTTGATAAGTAATACCTGCAAAAACAGTTTTTAAATTCTCAATTCTTCAAAGCCAATGTGAAACCTCCTTATTTACACATTCATATTCAACAATTTTTTACGAACAAATGACACCAATTATGTCGAGAATAATTTCGTCAAATTTAATGTATGCATTGTATGTTCTGAAGACTCCAATGTAATGGATGCATTGTATGTATTTTTTCCTTGTATATTTTTATGCTGTTTGTCATAGTAATGTCATATAGTGTATGAAGTTTTAAATTGTTTTTAAATTATTTTTATTATGTGTTGTATGTTATTTTGATTGAAAATGTTTCCTTTTTATTTATTAATTAAAAAAAAAATTTATTAGAAAAATGATTTCTTTAAGCCTTAGAATTTACAATAAAAATTAGAAAATGTAATTTTATCTAAACTATTTATGAAAATTTTAATATTATTTGATCTTCTCTATCATGTCCTTTTTACATATATCTAGAATAATATTATTTGTACATTTTTTGGTTTTTTGTAACATTTTACTACCATAATCAAAATCTATAGAAATAATAATATAACATTATAATATCTTGAAATGGAGTTAGCCAACTCAAATATAGTATTGCAAATCCCTGACTAAGTTAGATGAGGAGGCTATGTATTACATATTGTCTTGACTGAGCTTTTGGAATCTTTGGATATATATCTAAAGAGTCCAAAAGCTCATTCAAGACCATATGTAATACATAGCCTCCTCATCTAATATATAAAACTTTAATCCATGTGCTTAACCTTAACATTGACACAAATGGAATTTACAATTTTACTCACTGCTTTATGATAGAAAAATATGTGGATGAATATTTCACACATATCCAAAGTCAAAAGGGATAGATTAAAAAGGGATGCGCTTCAGTCATCTATAAAAGATAAATTAAAGAAGCATGACATAGTAGTAATGCAAATTAGATATGCATACCAATAATGTTCATATAACATAACAAATAGATGATTCAATACAAATTTCACATAGAATTCATATTTATCTCAGGGTCCTTCAACTTAAATTATATATCTCGCATTACATTAAGCTATAGGAGATAAATCAAAGAAGCATTTGAATGTAAATTAAACATGTGTAATAATTATGTCCTTTAGTTTAATAAATAGATAATAATTTGCAAATGCCATATCTCAGCTATATTTCATCTAAGTAGCTTTCAATAATGTTAAATTATATAAAATAATAACAGTAATCCAAACTTCAAAAAAATATTTAGAACTTTAGTATAAAATGTGACATATAATTTTCCTGTGTGGAAAAACATAGTTATCGAGAGTTCAAAACTCATGCATTTGAATAGAAAGTGGGTATACAAATGAGCAAGTAGATTTTTTTCTAGAAATGAGGAAGTGAGAGTTGATAGAGAGCCACACAAAATTGAAAATTCATACCTTAACAAAATTGTTAGATCCTTTTAAAGAAAAAGTGTCATATAATCAACTTTCATCGAAATATATGATAAACTCAACCCAATTTTATGAAAAATAGTATACCATTTTTTACATTTCACATAATACAAATAGATAAATATTACTTAAGTATTCTTATAAAGATTTAACTACCCATAGAGAGATGGCCAAGTGATTGAGATAGGGCATCATCACAATAAAAAACCAAGTATAAATTCTAGTAATCCTAGAATCATGCTTTACATAAGGTAATTTGTTGGGGAACTCATGACTTGTACTATAGATAAAAAACATTTACCCTTACCAAAAAAGAAATGATAAAAATTGACAAACTACATAAGTTTAAGCTTAAGGGGATATAATCCTTCTTGCCTTCCATATAGATAATGAAAATTATTGTTCCAAGCCTCATGTTGCTTGTCATGTTACTTTATAAACCTTGATTGGAAAGAAAAATAGGAGGGCAGAAATGTAAGAAATATAAAACATAATGAAACACAATGTAAGAAATAGAGAACATAATGAAACACACACATACATATCTCTAGACAATCAACACAATTATTTTCCTAGAAAATCCTTACGGGAGACAAGCAACCCTAAAAAGTAATGATGCTCTAGACTCGTTTTCCCTAGGAAATCCTTATGGGAGAAAAACAACACTAAAATGTAAACATGCTATACTCTCTCTTTTCTGGTATGGAAATATGTTTAAGGTAATCTCTCTACGTTAGCTAAGACTTTTGGCATGTAAGGTTGCTATAAAAACTTAACTTCATACATTTTTCTCTCTAACTTCACACTCCTATTTGTATTTTCAACTATGGAACAAAATACAATAACACAAAATGGAACTCTTATTCCTCCTAGTGGCGAAGTATTTAACATAGCGTGATAGCCAACTAGGTGTAAGATTTGACTCCATCAACCATTAATGAGGTTTGTGATTTTAGACCTTTTAGAGTCTTGTTAAAATTCCACATGTAGCGAGCATTCTATGCATGAGTAATGGGGCTAAAATGTCATTTTCTCGTACCATGGTGGTCAACATGATATAGGTCAACTTACTAAAAGCATAAATTTTGAATGAACTTCATTTGATGTTTTTCTTGCACCATTGGATATATGTCTTTAAGTGTAGAATAATGGTCAAGATTTCGGCACAGGGAATAATCGTTTTACCCCCAAAAATGTCAAATTTAAAACCTCAAAATGACTCCAAAAGGTTTTGGATCCCAATTCTCCACCCACCATTAAAATGATCCTACAAGTTGATTCTTTCAGTTTTTTCACTCTATAAGCATCAAAATATATGACAAATAATATAATTATCCAATCTAGATCATTATTTAATAATTTGTTAAAATTATGAGTAAGATATACATCATGGAATTTAAATAAATAGCGTTAATTCATTGAACATTCCTTGTTGATACTTTGAAAGTAATATGTTTTGAAAAATAATTTGTTTATGGATTCTATTTTCCACATTCTCGCAGCCATATCAAAAACCTTCTTATAATATTTGAAACATAAGGTCTTTCCCATACCAAAGTATGTTCTTTTAAAACATGTTTTCTTGGTGATATGGGTGATTTAGAAATGATTGGGAGAGCGAAATTCCTCATTTAATATGTAAAATATGTTTGGTTCATGCCACTAAGCCAAGAATTTTAAATTCAAATGACTTTTAATATAACCAACCAAATCCTGCAAAAAAAGAATAAAACAATTTATGTTAGGGTTGTGGATTCAGGCATTGAAACAACACACCATGATATTTGAAATTTTAAAATAATGGTTTGAGTCCTAGGTAGCTTAGAATCCTATTTGTTTTCAAAATAAGGATGCACTCCCATTTGATTCTCATGATTAGGTTGTAATCATGAGGCTCTCGCTCAAGAGTGGACCTTCCCAAAATCTTGTGACGTCTTGTCTCAAACAAAACCATCAAACTGAAAAACACATCATGCGAGAAACATAGCTCGCCAATATATCATTTTTCTCCTTCAAAGAAAAAAAATTCACATCATGTGAATATCTCCATGTACTCTTACATATTGGTGTACAAAACCATCAACCAAACACAAGTCGACAAAACATGCCTCTTCAAACAACTGACTCTCAAGTCAAATAATAGCTCATGTACAAATTTCTATATTTGTTGCATTTAAGTGTGTCAACATAACTCTAATTTCAACATCTTGCTTCATGCAACATGCACCATACTTTGAATTTGCAAAGAAATTCATGAAACATCAAAATACATTCAAGGCCTTAATTGGATAAGAAATCTAACCATCTGTTAGCAAACCATTTCAATGGCGCTTCTTTTAGTTGCACTTCATCATCATGTGAATCATCCTGGCCCTCATCGATTATGGAATCCTCTTTTCCATTCTTGTCGTTATCTCTTTCCACCTACTTCAAATGTTGTGGATGACTTGTTGGATACAAAGTCCAACACTTGTCTACAAGGTGACCTTTCTTATGGCAATGAGTAATAAACAATTGAATCTTATTTTCAACATCATTTTCCTTGTCCAATGGTCCTTTGATTTTTTGCCTCATTTATTTATAAAGTTTCAATGTGCATGGATATCTTCTTCCAACATCTATAAACATTATGGTTATTCAAACCACAAAAGGAACATGTGCAAGTTCTTTTCTATATCTTATGTGAATATTTACCATGTTTATCATAATCAAAAGCAATTTGATTAAAGGCAAATTTATACCTTGAACATTCACCGTTGTCACCTTCTTGAGGAGGTGAATTTGATGAGGTAGTGGCTCTCCTATGAATACTAGCAATGAATTCAATGACTAGATAGAGCTTTCAACAACCTCTTCTTTTACATTCTCATTAGTTGCATGTTTATTAACATCTTCTTGCAAAGTCTGTGTCAAACTTTTCCATTCATCATGAACACAAACTTCACAGGCTTGAGGTATTGAACACGAAACAAAATTCCTTCTTGGAACAACTTCATGTGCCTCCTTGGCTATGGAACATTCTCTATCATGTTTTGCATAACCAAGACCCAAATAATTAGGCCCTTCCTCAAGAACATTTGGCTCAACTATGCCTTGTACATGTTTTCCTTTAACCCTTTACTTTCATAGCACATTTTCATCAAAAATTTGGACCTTATTCCTCTAGTATGTCTCTCAAAAGCACGTACACATTGATTTTGAGAGTAAATTGAGGACAGAAACCAATAGCTAATTCTTCTAACTAACCTTGACTAAAATGAGCTAAATTTTACTTTGATACCAACTTGATTTGAACATGGACAAAATAGTTTTATTGGGCTATCTCCCTCATTAGTTAAATAAAAATGTGTTTAGGATCGTCTAAAGTTAGCCAATTGGGAAGGGGTTTGTGTCAAGCTTTAAGTGTATTTTGTTAGAAATTTATGAGTTAATTAGCTTTTAAAAGCTCATGTGTACAACAAATAAAATTCCAAATTTTTATTTAGGAAATTTTTTTCCCTCAATCCAGATTCCGATCATTGGACATGTAAGAGGAAGAAAGAGGGAATTTACTTTTCAAATTCTAGACCTTGTCTAAACCAAAATAAACTAGAGGTTTGGTTTTCAAATAAATTCACTTATTTGGAAAAGTTATAGCTACCAAAAGTCCATATGCCAATCTACCTCCCAAGAAATCCATTTATTACACCACTGGTTAGTTTTTTGTGTTCCTATATTCTTTATCAACCTCTTCTAGTGATTCTTGAAAGGTGGATACCTAAATCCTTCCTAAAAATTTGAGCTCTAAAATGAGAAGACATACAAGGTCATTTAAAGTCATTCTTCTATCCAATTATAAAAACAAAGTGAATATTTCTAAATATTGATTTCTGTCCCATAAACTATACAATATATGTGGATTTCCCTCGCCCTAAGCGAGATGTTTAACAAACATAATAATAGAGAAACAATTACTGACGTCACCAAAACATGTACCCTCTTCAAGGTATCATATCCTCTCATCAAGGTCAACAATATATTCACCAAAAATGTCCTATGGAAATGATTGTTTAAGAAACAAAACTAGACAAAAACCTTCAGTGAGAACAACAAAATCTAAAACCTCTTCAAGGTCTTCAATCTACTCGTAAAGTTAAATTGTGTCTTGATAAAGTCCAACAACAAAGAAACATTCAGTGAAAACACCAAAATCTACAACTTCTTTAACGTCTTCTAAACCATATTCAAAGTCAATATTGTGTGCATCAAATTCCTCAGCAAGGTCATCAATGGAGTCATCAAAACTACTATTTCACACTTCAATCCCAAAAATAAGTCGAAAGAATTCAATTTCTCCTCCAAAAACTTCTTCTCTGAGCAAAGCTAACATGGTGTTGTCGATAAATTCAGTAATTCCATAAGGAAATTCTCTCAAAGTTAAAACAAATCCTTTTCATCCATATTTAATGCCTACTTTTTCAGGTGGAACACCTCCAAATTTAAGGACCACAATGCCATAGAATAAAACTTTACCTAATAAGTGTAGACCTAGAACCCCCAACTTTGCGTGACATGTACAATTAAATATCTTATGGTAAGCAGTGTGAGAAGAGAGTCATGGTCACTGAGTTGAGCAAGATAAATAGTTTGGTACGACAACCTTACTTGTGATAGGTCTAGCTAGCAGACTACCAAATTACATGGTAATGGAATTCAAAATGTGAAAATTCCCATTTCACTTGGAAATAAGATGGTAGAGAAAGGTATAGATGAAAGGAGATATCCATCTATGGTAAAGAAATCAAATAGTTCTATCAATTCCACCTTGCAACTCTAAGAGACATTGAATTAAATTTCATCTCAAGACAGGGCTTTGGAAGGACACTCTCAAAGCCAACCTTCGTTGTGGCTTTGAAACACATGGTAAGTATCAAGACTTAGCAACCTTATTTGCATATTTTTTTCTAGCATGTACCTTAATGTCATAGCCTTCTTTGGCATAAAATGAATGCAAATTTCCTTGCAATTTGGCTTGCGAAATTCATAATTCATGCTCATGGAACATGATTGTGTTGCAATTGTGATAACATCTGCTGTATGAAGAAGCTAATAAAAAATGATCGAAAATGACATTTTTGCTCTGTTTTTTTGAAGATTTAAGGAAAATTACACCAAGTAGCTTCCAACCTCTTATGACCATCATGTCAAACTCATCTCAGGATATTGTCCAAGTAAGAGCCACTTAAGCAAGCAATCTAGTATACATGACTCCAATTTTAATTAGCAGCAATGACAGTTCCAAGTATGGTGCAAACATTGTTCCAGATCCTCAAAGGGGCATGTTTGATGACAATAATTTGGGGAGTGAGAAAGGGAGATGGTAGGAGAAAAAATTGAAGGAATCCACAGGAAATTGAAAAATATATAACTAATAAGGTGGAAGACATTTGTAACCTAAGAGAGAAACCTGTTAGGAAATGGGTGAAGTTGGTATTACACACCCAATTGGACAACCTCGAGGAGAAAAAATTTCTCCCACTTTATTTGTTGGCATAACCTAGTAAGTGTTATTCACTAGCATGTATTTTGTAAAGGCCTTGACCTAGTTCCCATTCAACTCCATCCACCAGGTTGTAGAGGATTCCAAGCCTAATTTCATGAAAAGTAAGTTGGGGATGATCACATTGACCTGCTTGATGACGTGTCTATGAAGATTAAGTACCTTGAACTATTTTTTTGCGTAGGGAAAGAGACACATTCCCATGTCTGAGCATGAAAACGTTCTTTGATATTGTTAATGCCTCTAGTGTTTACTTCTACAAGTTCTATAGGCAAAGTCTGTAAAGGGCCAGGTAGCCTCTGGATCTCATCTTTTATGAAAGGTGACATATCTAGTAAATTCCCCTACAGTCAATCTCTGGAATGGATCTAAATAGAAATTCTTCATTTTAATATCCATAAAACACAACAACTTTAAGGTAAACTATGTACATGTGTCATTTCTCCCACAAACTAAAGTGTGTAAGTGGTAAATTTTATACCAAGTGTGCTCCCACCATGTAAAGTGCAATTTGGTGAACTTATCATTTTTATAATTTATTTTTAGATTAAATTTAGTTTCACACATGATCAATTATTGCTTTGAAAGTTGTGTTCTACATAATTTGTGTACACTAAATTACAAATTTATTTTTTGAAATCTATTTTGTGTAAATGTCAACCAATAGATATATATCATGGAGGATGAACGACGAAGATCAGCTAAATCCCATATGGAGGTTCAGGGATCGGGGGATGTTCACGGTATTTAAAAATAATCTTAAATCTCCATACATGTGTATACATATGGAATTGATTTTTTATTAACTTTGTGAGTTAAATTAGTTGTTAATAAGTTTCATATTTTAATTTTTAGGAGGTAAGAGGAGAAGGGTTTCTACTCCATCCATGGAGCGTGGCCATGGTTCAATTGATCGAGGTATGAGTGGTAGCAGGTTGCGTGAAGGGGGTGATATTTATTTCCCCAAAGGCCAATCAATGGCTGTTGGTTCTCAGCAGCGTCATTCTAGGTCTGGTTCTTAGTAGGGTCATGGTGGAGAAGATGTTAACCAACAACATCAAGGTTGCCATCAATTTCAATATTTTTTCATTAAATTTGTACAAATTTTTTTACACGTGTTTATTATAATATATGAAATTTTATATATATTGATGCAGAGGCCGAAAGTGTTTGAAGTAGTGGTTAAAATAGACGCAGGGCAGCCCGCTACATTCAAGAAAAACGCTATCGACCCAACACAACTTATCCGACCGAGATTACTAATATACCATGGGAAACCAACATGGTGGAATGCACCTTACAAAGGTGTGAAAGACTTCATGCAAAATTGAAAAGAGATCTCGTGGCTTTGTATCTACCTGCTGAGAGTCAACAAAGCCTTGAAATAGTTACACATTAATTGGGTGAAATGGTAAATGTGTACAGAAATTTTGGGCCAACGACTGATTCATTTGTAGAAATGATGAGAAAGAGAAAAGAAATAGTGATGGGTTCCGATAAATGGGAGGATGTAAAACAAAAAGTTACAAAAGAAGTGGCCAAGTCAATGCTTAATTATAAGGAAGGGCCAAAAAAAAAATGTTGAAGGTGAAGTATTTCAAGACCCCAGACAAAGCTCGTTATTTGTATGATAGACATCTTGCGACCTATGGAAGGCTTCCATGGAATGATGAGGTTCCTGTTTATTTTGCACAAATTTTTTATGCAGATTTTTTTTTGGGTATGAAACCCAACTACAATGACCTTCCTTTAGAATTTCTTGGCCCGGGGAAAGGTCAATTATATGACCGTAAGGGCACTAAGCGAGATGTGGAGTTGCCTCGCCCTGAGCCGCCATTGGTGAGTCGACTGTTTCGAGTCGAAACTTTGCGATCAGAGATGGATGCGACTTCTCAAATAAGTCGATAAGTAAGGGATGTAATGATTGATAATGTTCATAGCGGATTGAGTGGAGTCGATCTTTGTGTAAATCGACAAAGAGCACGTGAAAATGCACGTGCCAAATTTTTTTATTGTACAGATGAGGAGATTTACAACATGAATGTTGAAGATCTCCAAAAATATGCAATAAATTGTCGCAATGGTTTGCAAGACCTAATTTTTCATGAGGAAGAGGGCACCGCAACGGTATGTGTTAGTGACCTTAGGGTTTGAAAATATTTTTACATAGACATGTGTACAATTTGTAATAAATACATGTGTATGTACATGTATACATTTATTTGTATGTGTACATTAATCTAACAAAAATGTATGATTATATGTTAAAACACCATTTGCAATTCTCAGGCATGATGCGTGACGAAAATGTAAATATCACGTTCAGGACCTCTGGTTCAAACAATGCAGATGGGTCTGACCATCATGATATGTTGGCAAATTTTAGTGTTTTTTAAGTGACTCTAAAATAAATAATTGTTGCCACACATGTACATGTATGTATATATATAATTTGATAAAAAAATTTAACAGGTACCGATTCCATCTGATGTTTTTGGGATGGCGGTACCTTCTTCTTCCTTGGGAGATGTACCTTATACTTCCTTGGGAGATGAACCACAAGTATGGACATTTTTTCACAAGTTTAAAATTTATGTTTAAAAGTTATATATATATATATATATATATATATTCTACCTCAAAAAGTTCCATTAAAAATTGAGATATATATATATATATATATATAGAGAGAGAGAGAGATCTATATTTTGAGTTATTTAAAATTTTTTGAATTTAGGTTCTTATAGAAGATTTATTTAATCCGCGGACTCTAGCGACGGAGATAGGAACATCCACATCATTTGAACAAGTTGTATTTAGTTCCTTTTTTTAATATTAAATTGAAAATAAGTTTATATATGTACATGTGCATTTTCATTTGAAATTTTTTAATATATATATATATATATATATATATATATATATATATATAACTATACATGTATATTGTACAGTTTACCGCTACAGATGTTCCTATGGGAGAACCTGCTCATCAAATGGAGAGGGAACCTTATGAGATATTGCATGATTTTTTTGTTATATTTTGTTTTTTACATGAAATTATAGATATATATATTCTCATTCATTTTTAAAACATCAAATTTTAATGTTCAAGTACATGTGCATTGTGTATGTAGGTTTCCCATTCACAGGATAGGGCGTAGACTAAGACCCTAGTAGGGAAGACGCTAGATTTGTCTCCATTTGATGGACATGATTTACAGAAGATTTGATTTCAAAATTTAGATGGTTTTAAAATTTGTTAAACTTGACACAGTTTGATACTTGTGAGATTTACAATTTTTGGACATATTTTATTACATTGTTATTATATAATTTGTTTTATTTAATTTTTGGATGGTTTTAGTACTTTTGGCATGTGAATGTGAAGTAATGTTGTCTTCTATAAATTAATGTTGTCATCTGAACTACATTTGGCATGTTATGTAATGACATGTGTTATAATTTGTTTTATTTTTAAAATTTAAGTTTTGGATGCTTGGAGTACATTTGGCAGGTGAAGTAATGTTGTGATCTATGTTTTTTTGTTAAATTAAAAGTTAAAAGTTTTGGATGGTTTCAATCTACATTTGGCATGTGATATTTAATGTTAAATGTTTTTGTTGGATAGTTGAATTATAATTGGCATGGCATGTGAAATTTTTAAAAATCAAGTTTTGGATGGTTTCAATCTACATTTTGCATGTGATATTTAATAAACTTTAAATGTTTAATGTTTTAATGTTGCACAATATATAATCAAAAGGTTTTTAAAACTTAAAGTTTTGGATGGTTTCAATCTACATTTGCACATGTGGTATATAATGTTAAATGTTTCTATTGGATCTAGTTCAACTATAATTGGCATGGCATGTGAAGTAACGATCTATATATAATTTAAAGTTTTTTAAACTCAAGTTTTGAACGATTTCAATCTACATTTCACATGTGATGTTTAATGTTTTAATGTTGCACGATATATTATCAAAAGTTTTTAAAATTTTAAAGTTTTGGATGGTTTCAATCTACATTTGGCACATGTGGTATATAATGTTAAATGTTTCTATTGGATAGTTGTTCACTATAATTGGCATGGCATGTCAAGTAATGTTGCACAAATCCATTTTGGATGGTTTAAGTACATTTGGAATTTTAAGATTTCTTTTGATCTCTCCATGTAGTTTTGTTTGAATGAAAAAATTTCCAATAGGAAGAACATAGCTTTTCAATGCAACTAACCATGTATCAATTGAGCTCTAATTGAAAAAAGAGTTTAAAGAAGTAGATATATTTACAAATTATCCCTTTAATTTTGATTGGAAATATAAGTCTCTAGTACATATATATGTTTGTTGAATTTGGGTCAATGTCATTAGTGCACTCAAATAGGTAGCCTTGTCAATTTATTTACATTGTTGAAACTTTTTACCAAAAAATACGACTAGTTTTTCATCAATGCACATAGAAAAACTACTTGGAACAATTAATTGTGCATTCTAGAACATATCTATCCAAGACAAGTAACATTTTTCATCAATGCACATTGAACATATCTGACCATTGGACAAGCAAATTTTGTACTAGATTTTCAATCAGATTAGAGATGTGGGTCAAATCCCACCAAAAGTCGGAGAAGTGCTCCGAGTCTCTTGTCTGAAAGGAATTTTCATACAAAACTATATTGCAGATGATTTATTTACATTGTGTCCATACTTTTTACCAGAAAATCCAACTAGTTTTTCATCAATGCACATAGAAAAACTAGTTCCATTTAATTGCATTCTAGAACATATATATTGAGTACGTAAATAATTTTTCATCAATGCACATAGTAAAACTAGAACAATTAATTTCATTCTATAACATATATATATATATATATATATATATATATATATATATATATATATATATATATCCAATAAATATAACATTTTTCATCAATGCACATGTATGTATGTAAAACTACTTTCAGGTGATACTAGAGCACGTGCTTGTACCCAAACAATTTGTACATGTGCAAACACTTGCACAAATAACATAAGCAACTCAATTTTTAGTTGAGTACTAGAAGTTCTAAAACATATTTAATCCAAAGATAATAAATTGTTGGACAATTAACTCAAAAAAATTCTAATGGAATTCCATCCTCAATAATCCGTTCATGATCGGATTTTGACATTTTCTATTTATTAATTTTAGATTTTTTATTTGATTGAAATTCTATCAACTTTATGCGTGCTGCACACACCAAGTGACTATATTGACAACTTATGGAATCAGGTTCATAGTCTTCAAAGTAAACAAAGTCTCCACTTTGATGAGTTTGTCTGAAAAAATAACCTTTCAGTATAATAGACCCTCTGTCATACTGAAATTTGTGATCATTATAGTTTTGTAATAATTTCATTTTTTGTTCAGTGCAATGCATTAAATAATACTTCACATTTTCATCATTGTCAATAGGTGCAATTACAGCAAAAACATCTCCTGCACAATAAAATAAATTTAACAAAATTTTGCATATTTAAATTTATTTTTAGATCTTTAAATCATTAGAAAGTAATTCAAATGTTACCTTCTCTAACAAGACTAGAAACTCGATCACCATCAGACGATATTGTAGTTTCCTCTGATTTCATTTCTTAAAACATTGCAACAGACAATTTGCCCTTTGTATTTATCTCTGTATGTTTCTAATCGTTCACATATATTTTTTTTTCACAAATGTCATTGGATTTTGTGTTGTCTATGCAAACATCAAAAACAAGAATATTTTCTTTTATCCAATGCAAACACATTTCTGAACGACTTTGTTTGAATTAAATGCAATTTTCGAGTCCCTTTTATTGTTTCAACATCATTTCCAATTGATCTATCAACATCTTTGATTCCAATATGCTAGAAAAACCTCTATATGGAAAATTAGAAGAAGAATTTGTAAATATGATATCAAAATAGAATCAAAGATAATCATTGTATGATAAATGTACAATGTTTAAAATTAGATTTCAAATATAAATTAAATTGAATGTACCTTCGCACTTCTTTTGATGGGTTTCTCTCATGGCTTAGAGCAGCGATGCACCATTGAACAACTTCTTCAGCGTTCACAAGTCAGCTTACAGAGTGGTTCATTAGATATCTTCGAAGTACTCATTTTATGCATGCTCCTGCACCGTCATGTTCTCCTTTTCCATGGCCAGTTTCAAAGAAATTCCAACAATGTTTAATGCAGGTTTTCTTATGAAGACAACACAACCAAAAGAATAATCGTGCAGATTTGAATTGACCTACACATCCGTCTGGCCATATCCAATGTTCATTGAATGTTATTCCACGATTTTTCAATGAATCATAAATTTTTCCAAAACAATGTTGTAGAAAACATGTATCATGTGTACAATCGTCACTGATATAAAAGTGATATTCTTTAATGAGATGTCGATTTTCACTCGTGCTTTCTATATGATTGAAATTTTGTTCAGCATGTCTATATAGAATATGGACGAGCATGGAGACTTGGTCAGAATGATAGTATTCACTCTGAATTTCTTTTTGTGGAACAAATGTGTAGCTTTCTGCAAAATCAATCACTGACAAAATGGTCCATGGTGGAAAAACTTCATGAGATTTTTTGAATTGCAAGTCTTGCCTTCTAGCTCTATGGGAATGCTTGGTGTATTTGTAAATTTCTGCCTCAAACTTTCTCAAAAATTCTATCAGAAAAATTTAGTATTTTAGTAATTCAATTCTTTTAACACTATTTGCACCTTGAATTGATGTATCGATATATTCATATCTCTTCCATTTCACTTTCATGTTGGAAAATGATTGATCATTTATATCAATACGATATTTGTTTTGAAATTTAGTCAAATTTGCACAATCATCGCATTTTTTACCACCAACATATTTCTTTTTGTAAAATAGTTTATCGCTTTCTCTTTCACATAGAGTTTGAGATATGAAATCATGGATAGTAGAAGGAGGAGATGAATCCTTCCATAATGTTCTACCGAAATCAATGAATGTGTCATAATATAACTCAAATTCCACATGATAACGACAACAACAAGTGTCACGTATGGTGATAGGTTTTACATACCATGGTTTTTGTTGAACAAAAGCACTGAGTGAAACATGAATTTGACGATTCTCTTCTTTGAACTTGTTGAATAACTCTATCTGAGTGGTTTCCAAGAGATGTTTTTCATGTTCTTCGTATTGATTTCGTGTTATTCTTCTTCGCATCACATGCCTTGCAGTTGGTGAAACGTTCGAATTGTTCTTCCAATATTCCTATATTATTTTTTTAACATTTTCTCCAAGTCTATCTTTGTATGGTTTCCTACAAATAGATCTCCAACAAGCGAGTTCATCATTTACATCTATTTGCAACCGAAATTTCTGATGTTTGTGCAAACTTTTTCATGAGGTTCCCAGTGATCGTGCCATAGATGTTACCAAACGATTCTCTTGAGTACCTGAGGAAACAATTGCCATCTGTATTCCTCTACGTACAATCGAAACATCTTTCTCTCTAGGTCTCTTAATTGAATTTATAGCACTACTCATATTTTTTATCACCTCTTCCTTCATTTTTTTATCTTTGGTTGATTTTCGAATACCCAATAGTTTCGTAGCTTTCATTAATTTCCTTAACGATAAGAGACCTTTCAACATCTGAGCCTGAACTGTCACCCGCTCATTTAAGAAATATTTTTCAAAAATGCAATTAACACGATATCGTATAACATGGTCAGGTTTTTTATCTCCATATGTGTGAGTGTCAACATTTTCTAACATCTCATTATCGATAGTGATTTCATCTGTACATATTCGAAAAAATAATACATATTCAATAAATAAATAAATTAATAAATATATCTAAAATTTCAAATATTTTTCAAGTTAGTTCATCAAATAAAAATTAAGCTTCACATTTTACATTAGGAAAATTTTAAATATATCAATAGATGATAATATTTACATTTACATACCTGCTTCAATTTCTGCTTGAGGTTGATTTTCTTCTTCAATATTTTGAGGAATATCTCTATCTATTTACATTAAACAAAATATTTTTCAAATTAGTTCATCAAATAAAAATTAAGCTTCACATTTTACATTAGGAAAATTTTAAATATATCAATATATCATAATATTTACATTTACATACCTGCTTCAATTTCTGCTTGAGGTTGATTTTCTTCTTCAATATTTTGAGGAATATCTCTGTCTGTTTACATTAAAAAAAATATTTTTCAAATTAGTTCATCAAATAAAATTAAGCTTCACATTTTACATTAGGAAAATTTTAAATATATCAATAGATCATAATATTTACATTTACATACCTGCTTCAATTTCTGCTTGAGGTTGATTTTCTTCTTCAATATTTTGAGGAATATCTCTGTCTGTTTACATTAAACAAAATATTTTTCAAATTAGTTCATCAAATAAAAATTAAACTTCACATTTTACATTAGGAAAATTTTAAATATATCAATAGATCATAATATTTACATTTACATACCTGCTTCAATTTCTGCTTGAGGTTGATTTTCCTCTTCAATATTTGAGAGGGTTTCTAACTTTCTTTTGCGAGATTGTCTCGTCTCTTCTCTACATTCCTCAGGGTCTCTTTTTCGATCATATTTTCTCGCACAAGTTCTTTGATTTCCCATGATAATAGGGTATGAAGTTCAAAAAATTTCCTTCAAAAATTAGACAATAACTCAATTACAAAAAATATCACAAAAGATTTAATTTAAAAAAATTCAGTTTAATTTTTTTGCAAAAAATACTTACTCCAATCCAAAACACTTACTTTAAAAAATTCGAGAGAAAAATGTCTTATAAAAATGAAACGAAGCTCAAAAGATTTACTTCAACTCAAAACACGTACATACCTCCAAGAAATGTCTTTTGAATGTACGTCCAAGAAATGTTTTTAAGTTCAAAACAATTTTTTTCAAAATCAGGCCGCCTCCAAGAAATGTCTTCCAAAAAAATTCTTTAAACCCAAAACAATTCTTTGTAAAATCAGTTTGCTTCCAAGAAATGCTCTTAAATCCAAACTTTGAAGAAAAGTTTTTGAACCCAAACTAAGATCTTTGTAAAATGAGATGAAATGTGCGAAATGTGCGAAAATTGTGAATGATTTCGCAGCAATTTATATTGCCGTGAAATGTGTTTTAGTAGGGGCTCCGCAAAAATTTCCGTCCAACGGAAAGTTATACCATAGTTCGGCCGAAATTTTGATTAAAAGTTCGACCGAACTATTAAGTCGTTAGATTTAACGAGCCGTTTGGCGGAAAACATAGTTCGTCCGAACTAACACGTCACCAATTACGCAAAAACTAGGCTCTGAATACGGTTCTGCAACTTTGGACTGATTAAATTCCATGAAAGGTTGTTAATTAACTGTCAGAACCAAGACAAACATTTTCAGAATTGAATCTACTTTCAGGAAATATAACTTTTATGGAATTTCATAGACGTTTACTAATTTTAATTATTTTTCTAATAAAATAGGTGCAAACAATTTTTTAGGGTCATTGTGATTCAGTGAAATCAAAATTTTGTATCTCCCAAAATACATTGTAAAAAAAATTGAAAAAATTATGGGGCATTACATTGGTCCGTCATCTCTAATGGGTAGCTTTTAGATTTTTATTTTATAACTTATATGTTAAGAAATTTCTTGCGTCGGGAAACATACTCAAAATATGCAATTTTTTCATATTGGACGAGTTAATTCCATTAATACACTGAAAAGATATATACCAACTTTTGAATTCAAACTGCATATTTTGAGTTTATAATTCCATTAATACACTGAGAAGGTATATACCAACTTTTGAATTCAAACAAGTACAAAATCTACAAATTAACATGTATTCAATGTATTATCTCAAAGTTAAGCTATTGAATATATTAATCTATGTTGCACGGGGACTCGTCCCTGCCTATATTTCATGTCGTTCCCTCCGTTCCAGCGTTTCGGGGACTTTGGAACTCCTCAGAAACGCTCCAGATTTGCCGGGGACATCCCCGGGGACTTGGGGACTTCAAGGCCGTCCCCTAGCCGTCCCTCGAAAATTCGGGAACTTTTCGAGGACTTTCAAGACATCCCTCAATAAATTAGGGACTTTTGGATGTCCCAAAAAAATGAAACATTATGAATTAAAAAAAATCAAATATTTCGTTTTTTTTTTTTTAATTTTTATAAAAAAATAAATTAAAACATAATTTTTATAAAATAATAAATATAAAATTTTAAAACATTATGAATAAAAATAAAATCAAAATTATTATTATTTTTTTTTAATATAAAAAATTAAAACATCATTTTTATAAAATAATAAATGTAAAATTTTAAATAAAATAAAAAGTAAAACAATGTATTTCTAAATAGTAAAATTAATAATTTTTAATTCATTAATATACCTAAGTTCTAACTTCTAACCTAAAGGCTAATTTTAAACCCAACGCATATGCATTTTGCATCTTGCTGAGTCCCGACTGTTCTGCCGTCGCCCGAGCATGGAGCTCTCTACCCGCAGCTTGAAGAGCTTTTAGCCGGTAGTTTGAAGAGCTTTCCGCCCGCATACTCCAGCGGCTCCACAAAGAGCTT
Organism: Pinus albicaulis; assembly: GCA_034641835.2. Classification (NCBI taxonomy): domain Eukaryota; kingdom Viridiplantae; phylum Streptophyta; class Pinopsida; order Pinales; family Pinaceae; genus Pinus; species Pinus albicaulis. The sequence continues at coordinate 731,299,084 of CM076577.1, read as the reverse complement.
TCCGCCGGCAACAAAGAGCTCGACAACCCGCAGACTCCTGGTAGCAGACTCCAGCAAAAAGCCCGATAGCTCCATGCGTCCTCCATCACGCAAACTCCTGCCATCTCCACCACGCAGACTCCAGCACACTCGTGGCAGCGCTGAGAGCTTAACCACTTTTAGTATTTACACTTTAGTTGCTATTTAAAGTTTGAAATGATTCATCATAAAAAGATCATTGATTATGTAGATATTAGTCTTTAGACAATAGTAGTCTAGTAAATTACTAGATTGTAATTTCTAGGTTGTAAGTTGTATGAATAATGAAATGATTCAGCTTTTATGTCTTTAAAGTTTAAGTTATGCAATGATGACGAAATTTGTTTTTTTGATGCACAATTCTCAAAATTTGTCTTTACATTTATGATTTTAGTATTTTTAATTTTATTTATTTTCAATGTTCATTCATGTTTAATTTTATTTAATTTTAATTTTTTTAATAAATTTGAAATATTAAATAATAAATAATAAATATAATAAATAGTTGCCTCACTTGCCATCTCCAACCCGCCGTCCCTTGAAAATTTGAAGGTGTGCTCTAGCCGTCCCGAAAACTTGTCCCCCTTCCCCTGTCCCCCGTCCCCACACGCAGTGCAACATAGATATTAATAGAAGTATAACTCCAAGCCAATTCTTACCTCGAATACCATACAGTAGATGATTGGCATTGTACCCCATTTTTTCTGTATTCCCGATGCTTTTAGGCACAGTATACACAGCCCATTCACCATAATCGACACCAGGAGATGGACCATAGATTGGTGTGGCTGCTTTGTGCTCGTTGCTGATCATACTCGGATTAAAGATCTCCTTCAATTCCAAAAATTCCATTGTTGGCTCATACATATACAGGAACGCATCGTCCCTAGACTTCAACAGGTTAATAGCCTGCCCCGCGGTTGCTTCGCAGTAGTTAGAGATCGCCAGTCCATCCTCTGGAGCAAAATCCATATTTTCCCGACGAGTATAAAGGTTTGTAACATTAGACAGCAATTGTTCATTTTCAAAATCAAAGATCGGCCAGCTAATCCCTATGGAGCTTGGGAAAGCATTACAGTAATCAGAATAGGAAGACATTGATCTTTACCTGTAGGATGAAATTTGAAAAGGGCTATAATTACATCAAGTGCTCTTCATACTGAAGAAATTTTAGAACACGTCAAAGGCCTGGTAAAGGCTTGGAATGTATAGGATCCCGGAGGTCGGTGTTTCGGGCATATTTCTCTATTAAAGCAGAGTCCGCTTGCCTGCAAGGCTGGCAAATATTGTTGGACAATGACTTAGTTTTAACGCTGCCGGCTGACCTCTATACACGAGGAAGGAATGGGTCGAATGTACTAAGTACTATTACTGTTTCCCCTAACATTACGTTTCCGAATTATTCGTGTAGGTTATTATTGGTGATTTGGCACACTGTTTTGCACAATTTCTAAGCACAAAATGATAGTAGAGTAATAAGATATATACAACACTGATTCCTGTTGTTACCTAAAATTCAGGCAATTTTATGTTTCAAGTGGTAAGTGAAGATTCCTGTTTCACGCAATTTTAGGTTTGATGTGGTAAGAGGGGTACAAATTAATGGCCATACTCACAATCAACCGGAGTGTACCTCATTATCGAAAGTATAAATGCAGTTAATTTACTTCCAGGATCTTTGCTTCACCCCACCATTTATTTCTCGTGATTTATCAATAAATTGTAGGTTGTAATACAGTAATATGTGGTTTAATGGTAAGTTTTGTTGGGTGAAATTAATTAGATCACAGTTTAAATGTTATTGAGTATATGGCTTGCCTTCTTGTTAAATCATAAGAAATGGTATCTCTGGCTTACAGGTTGCTGGATATACTCTACAGTCTTGGTGTTATAAGGCAGCCAGAAAGATTGATCATAAGACTTCTTTTAGATTAGTCAAAAAAATTACACACTCACCATGATAAAAAAAATGTCATTGCGTATATGCTCTAGACTCTTGCTAAATCATAAAATATAGTATTTCTAACTTAAAGATTGTTAAATATATTCTATACACTTAATATTATATGGTAACCAGGTAACCAGGAAAATTGATCATAAAACCTCCTTTGAATTAGTAAAAAAAATAAAAAAATAAATACCAACTCACCCTAATAAAAAAAACCTAACGTGTAAATCTTAAATCTTAACATATTATTTATCACGTGTCGTAATCCTTCGAACATATAGAATTAGTTGGATTATGCCAATTTACAGAACCAAAATTCCTTGGAATGGAGAGCTATATAATCTTTTAATCACGTATAAATCAAGATGAGGATAGATATTCCAAATCCGCTATCTCTGTTGACCTTGCGTTAATGATCGGCTTTAATGATTAGTTAACAACTTTTCTAATCCTATTTGGTGGATTGGATGAGATGTCAAATAGTAATTAAAATTGAATCGTTATTAATTTGAAATGAAATTGGTTTCTAATTAGAAAATTTTATATTGTTTATTTGTTTTTTTTTACATAAACAAAATAATGAGTATTATATTTTAATTAAATGTTTTTCTATAATAATAAACATAGATATATGTTGAAAACTAATTGATAGAATCTAATCAATATTCCCTCTAATTTGTATTATAAAAATAAAATTAAATACATTTAAAAATTAGGTAGAACATATTACATGGTATACTACTCCATAATGGGGATAGAAACCCTACTAATGTTTATAGATTTATTAGAGATAAAATTTCATATGTGAAGTTAAGGAATTATCTTTGCCAAAAAGAATCTCGATCAAAATCAAAGAAATTATTAAAATTTTTATTTATTTTTATGTATTTAATAATTACAATTGATGAATCTTTTAAAAATTAGGACTTTTAAATGTATCAAAATTTATAATTTACTTCAACCAAACCTAAGCTTACAACATTAAAAGTTCCTACGAGGAAATTAGGAAGAGATAGTACATCAATGTTCACTAAAATTTCCACTAACTTATGATGGCACAGAAAAAAATTAATGAAAATAGATTTACCATAGTAAACCTAATACTCATAAATTTTTCTATAAATATAGCAAGAAAAATCTTGAATAAAATGCCTTAAATTTAAGGTAACATGGTTGAAACATTAAAACAATACAAACTATAATACAAGCAAAACCTTGAATAAAATAACATAGTTGAAATATCAAAACAAAACAAACTTAATAGCATGAATGTAAATAAATTCGAATGAACTAAACCTTTGGAAATGAATACACCATCGACTAACCACTGAAGAAAAACAAAAACAAATCCATTAGTGCTAAGGAAATCAAAGTGCAAAGTGAAATAAATTATGAGCCATGTTTCATAAAAACCCTAATTTTGGGAGTTACAAAATGTTCCAGTCACATAAAATATTATTTAATTATTTAATTTCTATTTCAACAAACCATGAAAAAGTTGAACTTCTATTCTTATTAATTATTATTATTATGAGACACATTTATATGTCCATGTGATTGATTTACAATTTTTAAGGACATGGAAATTTGTGTAGACGTGTCAAAGGGGTGCCTACTTCCTAGCACTTATAAGTTATTGAAAGTAGTATTAAAAGGTAACTCAAATGATAAAATTACAAAGAAAACAATGTTAGTTTTGAAATCATTCGTCCCACATAAAAATATTATATAATATCAAAAGAAGGACTTCATTTTCATCTATTCATAAATTTAATTTCAACACCACTAACTTGATTTTGTCATTTAAAAGCTAAAATGATATCTATTTTTATTGTTTCTCATTTGTTTTTGTCATTTAAAAGCTAAAATGATATCTATTTTTATGGTTTCTCATTTGTTCTTTAACATAATGTATCCTTCTGCAATAAAATTTCCATTACTAATATAATGCTATCATTTTATTGGCATATGAAATATGTTAGGTATCATTTATTTTTAATATAAATTTACATGTTTAATGTATTTTTCTATTTTTATTGATATGATAATTTGCATAGAATTTAACATTCATGTATAATTTTATAAAATAATACAATAGTCATAGGTTTTTTATTTTCTTATTTTTTCCTTTAAAAAAAAAAAAAAAAAAAAAATCAAATTTTCATGCCTTATGCGTGTAAGTTTTAATGTCATTAAAAATGTGTTAGAAAGAGTCATTATGAATGTGTGCTTCAATGAAATTTTGAGGATAAAATAATTGATATTGATTAACCCTAAGGAAATGAGATCATCTCTCCTTATTTAGGTCCACTTAGTCTATTTCTCTAACCGTATCTAACATGTTAGATCTAAGACTTTTGTGATCCATAATTTAGATAAATTGTGGTTTATTCTCACTATTTATTCATTAAGATCGATTATGGCTTTCACCTTATCTTGAGAATAAACCACATTAGATGGTTCGAAACGTCGATCAAATCTTAATAATATGATTAATCTGAAAAATATTTATGTAAAGTAACGAACATGTTAAAAAATCCAATATCCAATATAATTATAACATTTGTATCTAATAATTTATTATTATTTGAAAACATGATTTCTCAACAACTCTCCACCACTTAATATGTTTTATGGAACGTCCTATTATTAGGATAGATACATAGAAACAAAACACGATTAATATTTTAATTTGATCATCTCAACATTGATTTTTTATAAGCTTTTAAATCTCATTATAAAGAAAATATATATTTTTTCTTTATTTGACACAATGTTATGTTAATGATTTTATTTCGAATAAAACAAAAAGACTCCATTAATATCAATGATAATTCCTATGCTATTTATTAATTTTATATGTAAATTTACATAGAATAAACCTTCTTAAAATAATGAAACTTAAAATTGGAATCATAACATAAAAAATTTTGATTCTATCTATTCAATTTTCTATGTCATCAATTTATTAGTAAATCATCTAATCATTTTATTCTTACCAATTTTATATATTTTTATCAATGAAACTTATCCATTTCTCTAAACATGTTGACATCAACATGACACTTTTAACGTTGAATATTTGACAATCCTCCGTAATTCTTCCATCAACCTCATAGTAGAACCAAGAGTAATGAACTGTATCGGTATCATTTACATCATTAATACTTAGAAAAACATTTTTTTATACCTAATTGGAATTTTCAAGCATTCTCAAGAAATATATGAACAATGTAATTTAATTCATGCTATTCTTAAATTCATACCATAGGACTTATGCTCTAACATCCGCTTTGTCACACATTCATTACATAATTTGAAAATCAAATGAGTGATCAATTTCATTAGCTACAACATCATTCTTAATAGCATTAGTATTTAAATTTCTTAAATTTTTATTTCAATTGAATTTAGAAATAAGTAAGAACCTCGTGCTTAATTGTATTGTTCCTTTGTCTTTATATTGAATTTAAGAATCTCTGAATTGCAAACATATTAACCAACTTCATGTTAGAATTTTGTATTTCCAAACCCCCATAAATTAAGTAAACTTGTCTTTCTATAACCCAATAAATGAATTTAACTGTTTGCATGATTTCTATAGCCATGGATGGAATCACCTTCTTTTCATATATATATATATATATATATATATATATATATATATATATATATATAATATCAATAATTGAGAGTGCAAGCTTCTATGATCCATAACATATTAATTATAAATCTGTCACACCTCCCATTTTACTTCCCAGTTTTATTTTATTTTTCATCTATCTAGCTAGTTCTAGCAGGGGATTATGCTAGTATTTTGTCGATTTGATTTGTTCAGAATGTTTTCCCCAATTTCTAATTGCTTCCACGTATTAATTATATTCCACTACTCATGAATAAATTTGATTTGAAACCCATATGGAATTTAATTAACTTTGTAACACTCTTAAATCTAATTGTTTTAGCCATGAATGGGTTTATATATAGATATATATATCTATTCCACCACTTTATATGTCCCACCTTGGATTGTAATGGTTTTTCATAGTCGTATGCTTAAGGGATATAGACGGAAATCATTTTGTCCCACATGTTAACTATGTTTGTGTTTGTTCATGGAGCTTATATGCAATCACTTCGATTTATAAATCCACGTTTTCACTTGTGGATGGCGTATGTCTCATGGGGAAATTGACTTGACCTATGTTATTTATTCCTGCGTACATCGTACCCCGTCGACTTAATTTCCCTCTCGTCCTCGTTCCTATTTCAAATTGGTTCATTCATGGTGTTGGCCTCCATGTAATCCAAGTTTTGTAAATGGATTCATCGTGTATGTTAAGGGAGACGGAACGTCAGGGTCCACGTAAGCTCACATAAAATGTTTAGTCTCCGTCACATAGATTGTAACAGTCCTCTATCCATTGGTGTTTACGTGGATTCGGTCCACGTCGTTATGGGTTCTTCTCGTCACCCTACCTTGTCGCTCAAGCGAAATCTATGACACAGTCAGCCCGATTCGACATTAAATTGCATTACTTATTAGGTTATACCTGGAATGGAGGATGTACCTTGCGCATTAATACGTTGATCCATGGATTCTTCCATCAGATCTTACCAGTTGGACGACGCAGATTCATTCTAGGCTTTAGCGTTATATTGACTCACTCCGGATATAAATTTTCCAGGTTACTTTGTTCAGGAGTTCTTTTTCCTTTCAGCGCGTCTGGGGTGTTGCTTGACAGAGAATTTTTTTATTTATTTTTTGATGCCATAGCCACTGCACAGAACTCGGCTCTGCCCTTGGCGTGTCTCGAGACTAGCATGGACAAATCAGGTATGAAATTGTCGTAGATTGGGAATTTTCCAGTTCGGCTCTTATTATTTAACATGGCTTCACTCTTTTGATTGAAATTTACGCTCCTTTCTCTTTGAGCCATTGTTGTGAGTATTGGCCTTAGATGAACCATATTCCATCGTATTGCTCCAGGTTTATTTGCATCCCCTACTTGTTAACACTTCTCCGCCTCTCTCATTTTACTATGTTTCCTTGCAAAGAATTGGGTTATTTCGCTTTCTAAGTTTTCGATGGTGCGCGGGTTGAGTTTATGCGATTGGTATTGTCTTCTGCGACTTCTCCAGAGTTTGTGCTGACCGACTGCTCTGGTATTCAGAATTTATTCTCTACCTTACACTCGTTGATGGTTCCTCGGGGTTATTTCTCCGGCGCTAGAGCGACGCTCTGGTTCGTTTTTCTTCTTGACTTGTGTAGGGCGCAACTCCTACTAATTGGAAAAGGCTAACTTCGTTATTCGATTTTGAACATCAACCTTCATTATTTATTTATTGATGACAATTTTATATTTCCTATTTAGGTGTAACAGGCTATGGATGGATTTCAATTTCTACCTCACCAGGTACTATCATTTTTCTCAGTCCTCTTTTTGTCCTAGTGCACATTCATCCTACTTATTACGTTTAGCATTGAAACTAAATTGGGTCGTTGACCTATGCAGGTAATATAAGATTTGCGTATTGCTGTCTTATAATGACACAGATAGTAATAGCGGCCTTTGACATTAACGTTGGCTTCGTTTTCCCCTTGCAGGTCGGTATTCACCGAACACTAGTTAAAGGGAATCCGTATAGCTCTGTAGTGCTTGCTAGACAGCTTAAACATTTTTATTAATGAAGTTGTATAAGTTTGGACAATTCAAACTATTAAGTCTTGACTTGAATATTTATGTATGTCTGCTCCAGTGGCCTTTTGAGACAGTCCTCAAGCCACAGGAATTTATCCTCATTTAGACTTTTTTTTAGTATATATGTATCTCGGTCATGATACCCACATGCTAATCTCATAGATTTATATCACTTTGCAACTTTCAGATCATGTCTTCGTTTACGAACCTCGGGAAATGTATTGTTTTCTTTCCCTATTGGAATTCAGTTGCATGTATTCTTATTCCTAAATTTTATTATAGTGTTCAATAATGGTTCGGTCTATATCCTTCTTTGTATGTAGGAAGGTTTTCTTGTACCATACCGTGTGTATGAAATTCTCATACCACATTGGTCTATAGTTTTAATAGTAGCAATAGCTAAGTATCTTCAATACTTCTTGAAAATAGTACAACATATCACCATTTCTATTTTATACCCTTGTTATTAATTTGCACAGGATATTTGTCTAAATTATCTACAGGTGGTGTATGACTAGGTATCTCTATTTTTATGTTTAGAAGACATTTGTATTTATAATCTACTATTTTAACCCCTTGACTTGAGTGCATATAATAGACTAGGATACCTATACCTCAATATTCCATACTATGGTGCATATGCATGTTGGTTATTTTCGTAACTATCTTTTGTCTTTTAATTCTGTTCTCTAGTATTAGAATGGTTCCATAAGATAACTATCAATGAGCAGTCTCTTGCAATTCCACAGTTGTTTTCTTTTTCTATAGTATTGGCTGCTACATGAAAAATAAATTGACTATTGAGTTCGGGTTATGTATGAACGATGTGCTAACCCTAAAATCAGTCTATACAATCTCTACTTTCATTCTTTAATACACAGTGAATTTTACAATTCATCTCCTGCTATTTCCCAATATAGTACAGGCAACTCATATTTCTCTCTCCTATGTTTATATATATTATATTCGTTCTACGAAATAGAATCAGATTAAAGCTAATTTACAAATTTTTCCTGTGGAGAAATAAGTATCCTCAGATTTAAACCAACACTGGTTTAGATATTCTGTTGGATTCTACTCCACAGAATTAGTTCTACAACTATGCAGAATTTTCAAGGGTGCATTCCTTATGATTGATTCTGTTAAATGTAATATTTAAATTCTAGTACACAGTTAACTTTTATATGTAACCAATTCATACTATATGAAGTAAACACACTAATAAATTTAGAGACATACCACTCATGCAATTGACCAACCTCCCAACCTTAGAGTCCTTCTGTCTCCCAGAAGTCAGCCCCGAGCTGAGATCATCACCTAGAACAGAACAACCTCTAATCTGTTTAGGAGCAGCTTATTTAAGCTATTGTTCCCCAAAGCATGTTTCTCATTCCGCGTCCAGAATCTCAGGATGCTTTTCTTCCTGTTTGCCTAGGCTTCCCATTTTAGGGATTCTTTAAAGCTGTTTTAAGATTTTCCTCAGCTTTTCCATCTTTTTACCTCTTCCCAACTACTTTCCTCATCATTGGGGAAATTCATATTTTTCCTCAAAAATCTAAATTTAAAATAATTTCTTTCAAGGATTTTTGAAATATTGTGGGGAAATATTTGCCTCATCCATCCTCATGGATTTAGCAAGTGATCTCATAAATCTCATTTTGGCCAATCTACACAACATCAATTTTATTTATTTCCTCAATTAAATATTTTATTACATTCACAATTTATTTATCCTTTGGGGTCCACTCCCCTTAGGATTAAAGTTCAAATGTCTAGCTTTGAAATTTAAACACATGAATTGGGGGTGTTACATATTCCCCCTTTGAAAATAAACATCGTCCTCGGTGTTGTTATTCAACTACTAGAGTTCATTTTGCAAATAAAAATGGATATTTTTCCATCATTTCTGCTTCTCTTTCCCAGGTAGCTTCTTCAGCAGTAAAGTGCTTCCACTGCACCTTTACTCTTGTTATCGTTCGGTTCCTCAATTCAATTTCTTCCCGCTCCAATATTTGAAGCGGTTCTGGCAGAAACTCCCCTTCTGGTTCCACCTGTACAACATTCCAATCAACTATGTGAGAAGCATCATGCACATATCTCTTTAATAACGAAACATGAAACACATCATGAACTCTAACATGGGGTGGTAAGGCCAACTTATAATCCACTGGTCCCACCCTTTCTAATACATCAAAAGGACCACAGTATCTAGGAGCCAGTTTGGCACAACTTCCAGCATAAAGAGTGCTCTTTTTGGGTTTAATACGCAAATACACATGCTCCCCCACTTTAAACTCTCGGTGCACTCTTTTCTTATCAGCATAGTTCTTCTGGCGATCTTGTGCTGTCTTGATGTTTCTTTGTATCTATTTGACAATTCTTTCCGTCTCTTGTAAAGCATCTGGTCCCAATGTTAGTTTATCTTCTAGCTAACTCCAGCTCAATGGGGTACGACACTTCCTTCCATACAGTGCCTCAAACAGACTCATTTGGATGGAAGATTGATAGCTGTTATTATAGGAAAATTCAGCTAAATGCAAGTAATCTTCCCACTTTGAGGGTCTATCCATCACATACATTCTCAGCATGTCCTCCAAAATTTGATTAGTTCTTTCCGTTTGACCATCTGTCTGAGGGTGGTAAGCAGTACTAAAATTCAATTTAGTACCCATCCCTCCAAATAGTCCTTTCCAAAAAGCTGCTGTAAACTTAACATCTCGGTCAGAAACAATCACCTTTGGAACCCCATGGAGTCTTACTACCTCCTTCAAGAACACATTCGCTACTTGAGCTGTTCCGAAGGTAGATTTCACTGGTATAAAATGGGCAGCTTTTGTTAAAGTGTCTACTACCACCATTACTGAATCATGTTGGTGTTTGGTTTTGGGTAACCCTGTTATGAAATCCATGGAAACGGTATCCCACTTCCATTCTGCAATCAGCAAGGGGTTTAAAAGACCCGCAGGATGTTGATGTTCAACTTTAACTAGTTGACATTCCATGCATCTAGTTAAATATTCTGCTACATCTCTCTTCATTCTTGGCCAAAACAACTTCTTTTTCAAAGCTGTTAACATTTTCTGATATCTTGGATGTCCTGCATATGGCTATTTGTGATATTCATCTAAAATTTCCCATTTTAAGGACTCTACATTGGGAATATACAATCTATTCTTATAACAGATCAGCCCTTTTTGGTTTTGAGTGAAATCAGTTTTCTCCTTCTTCAGTAATTTCACCAGTAGTACTTCATAATTTGGATCTTGGTTTGCTGCCTGTTTCACCAACTCTTCTAAATTAAACTGGGCACTACTTCCACTGCTACCTAGAATTTGAAAAGAATTTCTACTTAAAGCATCATCAATTTTATTTTCTTTCCCTCTGATATGCTTTATATCCATGTCAAATTCACTTAGAAAAGACATCCATCTGGCTTGTCTAGCATTCAAATCAGTTTGGGAAAAGAAATATTTGAGACTAATATGATCAGTCATCAATGTAAACCTTTTTCCAAGGAGATAGTGTCGCCACATTTTCAAAGCATGGATAACAGCAGCTAATTCTAAATCATAGGCACTATAATTCTGTTCATGTATCTTTAGTTTCCTAAATTCATATGCAATAACTGAATTCTCCTGCAAGAGAACTCCTCCCAACCCCTCTCTATAGGCATCTGTACATACGACAAATTCTTTATCAGTATCTGCAATCTTCAGTATGGGGGCTATAGTAAGTTTCAGTTTTAATTGGTCAAAACTGTTTTGGCATTTTTCCGTCCATTCAAACTTGACACCCTTCCTTTGCAATGATGTTATGGGATATGCTATGGCAGAAAATCTCTCCACAAATCTGCGATAATAGCCTGCAATCCCCATAAATGATCTCACTGCTGAAACATCAGTTGGGACAAGCCATTCTTTTATAGCCTTTATCTTTTCAGGATCAATAGCAAGGCCTTGTTCAGAAATAATATTCCCCAAGTATTGGATCTTATCTTTATAAAATTCACATTTGATGAATTTAGCATATAACTGGTTTTCCTTCAAAGTTTGCAATACTATCCTCAAGTGTTCTTTATGTTCTTCCTCACTTTTTGAGTAGACTAAGATATCATCTATGAACACAAGGACAAATTTATCCAAGTACTTGTTTAACACACTGTTCATTAGGCACATAAATGTGGCAGGGGCATTTGTCAAACCAAAAGGTAGGACTACAAATTCGTAGTGACCATACCTGGTTCTAAAGGCTATTTTGCTGATGTCTTCTTTCTTAATTCTAAGCTGGTGATAACCAGTCCTTAAATCAATCTTTGAAAATACTGAAGCTCCTCTCACTTGGTAAAAAAGATCATCAATTCTAGGCAAAGGATATCTATTTTTAATGGTCAACTTATTCAGTTGACGATAATCAATGCACATCCGAAACGTTCCATATTTCTTTTTCACGAACGGCACCGGTGCTCCCCAAGGAGACACACTCGGTCTGATATACCCTTTATCTAACAGTTCTTGCAATTGCATTTTCAGTTCCATCAACTCAGGGGGACTCATTTGATAAGGGGCGCAGGAAACAGGCACTGCTCCCGGCACCAGATCGATTGAAAAGTCAATCTCTCTTTTGGGGGGAAGACGAGGGATCTCATCTGGAAAAACTTCTTTAAATTCCCTTATCACTGGTAATACATCCAACAGGTTTTCTTCAGTTTTTTGTTCTATTTCTTCCACCTGTACTGCATAAACTTGATATCCTTTCCTAGCTGTTCTTTTTAATTGCAGTGCTGATATTTGTCTTACAGATATAGGTTTTGGTTTTCCTTTGAGAATAAAAGGTTTCCCTTCCTCATCTACACAATGCAGAGTCTTATCCCACCAGTTCATCAAGGCTTTCTTCTTTTCCAGCTAGTCCATTCCTATCATCAGGTCATATGAACCTAAGGGAAAAATGTTCAAATTTACCTCTATTTGTAAATCATCTAATTGGATTGCTGTTAGGGGCAGTTTATGTGTTACCTTTCTCTTAGTTCCAGTGGCTAGCTATACCAACCATGACTGTTGAAATTTTTCAGTTTTTAGGTTACATTTTTCTACAATCTTCGGACTAATGTAACTCAAAGAAGCACCCGTATCAATCAGAACAGTAACAGATAGGTCATAAATCTTACCCTCAATTTCCACCATGGTTGCTTGATGTTCTGCTTGCCGATTTTCCAAAGATGCACTGATAGTTGGTATATTTCTGGTTATATCATTTACTGTCGTGGCTTCTCGATCTCTCATAATCATCTGAATGTTTTTATGGGGACAATCTCTCAACAGATGGGGTTCTCCACATCCCCAACATTTCAGTGGTTCTCTCATTTTCACTATGCCCTCCTTCTTACTGTCTCCATCTATTTGTTTTGAGGCCACTTGGGATTGAGCAGTTTGACTTTCTTTGGGTTTATTAAACTTTTTTCGCTGATGATCTCTACCAAAATTCTTCAAATAGGCTGGTTTCTATTTCCTGCCTTTGAAATATTCTTATTTACCCAGCTTTTCCCTTGTTCAGTTTTTCCTTTGAACTGTTGGTAACATAATCTGGCTTTTCTAACAGCTTCGTCCATTATTTTTGAGTTGTCAAACTCGATTTTCTCTTTGTAAATAGTAGGCAAACAATTCATAAACCTTTGTACCTTTGCCTTTTCCTCCCTTATGTAGGGTACATATCTCAGCAGATTTGTAAACTTAGTAACAAAATCATCAATAGTGAGCTGTCCCAGTCTAAGTTCATGAAATTATTTGGCTTTATCATCATAGTAACGTTCATTTAGGTAGCGATTTTTGAACTTAACCTGGAAATCTTCCCAGGTGATTGTCTTTTCATCAATGGCATGCACCATTTTTGTCTCCTCCCACCACAAGGTAGCCTTACCTTGTAGCTGGTAAAAAACTAATCTTGCCTTCAGATTGCTTTCATATTTATAGACCTGGAAATACTTAATCATATTCAGCAACCAGGCTTCGGCATCTTCTTCCTTCTCCCCATCATAGGAAGGAGGTTTAATCTTTCGGAATTCCCCCTGTAATTCCTTTTTCTGTTTATTCTGATGCCTAACAGCATCTTCTTCATCAGACTCATCAGTTTTTCTCTTTCCGGAACCTTCGCCTTCTTGGCTGTTCCGCGAAGTTAATTCTCTGATGAGCTTTTCTTGCTCCTCACTGGCTAATGACAACCTGTCACTCTGGCTTTTTATCTTAGCCAACTCTTGTTGCAATTCCTGCAACATAGCCATCATGGGCGCATTTGGATCTGGTGCATTATCCTCATCACGCAGATCAACATAAATTTCGCCACCTTCTTCCATTCCAGCACCACTGTACACTACACAACACAGATTAGTGGAAATAAAAAAATATATATATATTTTTATTTTTATTTTCACAATATCAATTTATACATTGAACATACAGCAACAGTGAGCACAATGTCACCAACCCAGTTTTATAACTTGGGCTCTGATACCATTTGTCAGACCTCCCATTTTACTTCCCAAATTTTTTTTTTTTCATCTATCTAGCTAGTTCTAGCAGGAGATTATGCTAGTCTTTTGTTGATTTGATTTGTTCAGAATGTTTTCCCCAATTTCTAATTACTTCCATGTATTAATTATATTCCACTACTCATGAATAAATTTGATTTGAAACCCATATGGAATTTAATTAACTTTGTAACACTCTTAAATCTAATTGTTTTAACCATGAATGGGTTTATATATAGATATATATATCTATTCCACCACTTTATATGTCCCACCTTCGATTGTAATGGTTTGTCATAGTCGTATGCTTAAGGGATATAGACGGAAATCATTTTGTCCCACATGTTAACTATGTTTGTGTTTGTTAATGGAGCTTATATGCAATCACTTCGATTTATAAATCCACGTTTTCACTTGTGGATGGCGTATGTCTCATGGGGAAATTGACTTGACCTATGTTATTTATTCCTGTGTACATAGTACCTCGTTGACTTAATTTCCCTCTTGTCCTTGTTCCTATTTCAAATTGGTTCATTCATGGTGTTGGCCTCCACGTAATCCAAGTTTTGTAAATGGATTCATCGTGTATGTTAATGGAGACGGAATGTCAGGGTCCACGTAAGCTCACACAAAATGTTTAGTCTCCGTCGCATAGATTGTAACAGTCCTCTATCCATTAGTGGTCACATGGATTCGGTCCACGTCGTTATGGGTTCTTCTCGTCACCCTACCTTGTCGCTCAAGAGAAATCTATGACACAGTCAGCCTGATTCGACATTAAATTGCATTACTTGTTAGGTTATACCTGGAACGGAGGATGTACCTTGCGCATTAATACGTTGATCCGTGGCTTCTTCCATCAGATCTTGCCAGTTGAATGACGCAGATTCATTCTAGGCTTTAGGGTTATATTGACTCACTCCAGATATAAATTTTCCAGGTTACTTCGTTCAGGAGTTCTTTTTCCTGTCGACGCGTCTGGGGTGTTGCTTGACAAAGAAATATATATATATTTTTTTTGACGCCATAGCCACTGCATAGAACTCAGCTCTGCCCTTGGCGTGTCTCCAGACTAGAGTGGACAAATCAGGTATGAAATTTTCGTAGATTGGGAATTTTCTAGTTCGGCTCTTATTATTTAGCATGGATTCACTCTTCTGATTGAAATTTACGCTCCTTTCTCCTTGAGCCATTGCTGTGAGTATTAGCCTTAGCTGAACCATATGCCATCGTATTGCTCCAGGTTTATTTGCATCCCCCACTTGTTAACACTTCTCCGCCTCTCTCATTTTACTATGTTGCTTTGCAGAGAATTGGGTTATTTCGCTTTCTAAGTTTTCGATGGTGCGCAGGTTCAGTTTATGCGATTGGTATTGTCTTCTACGACTTCTCCAGAGTTCGTGCCGACCGTCTGCTCTGATCTTCAGAAGTTATTCTCTACCTTACACTCGTCGATGGTTCCTCGGGGTTATTTCTCCGGCGCTAGAGCGACGCTCTGGTTCGTTTTTCTTCTTGACTTGTGTAGGGCGCAACTCCTACTAATTGGAAAAGGCTAACTTCGTTATTCAATTTTGAACATCAACCTTCATTATCTATTTACTGATGACAATTTTCTATTTCCTATTTAGGCGTAACAGGCTATGGATGGATTTCAATTTCTACCTCACCAGGTACTATCATTTTTCTTAGTCCTCTTTTTGTCCTAGCGCACATTCACCCTACTTTTTACGTTTAGTGTTGAAACTAACATGGGTCGTTGACCTGTGCGGGTAATATAAGATCTGCGTCTTTCTCTCTTATATTGACATAGAGAGTAATATCGGCCTTTGACATTAACGTTGGCTTTGTTTTCCCCTTGCAGGTCGGTATTCACCGAACACTGGTTAAAGCGAATCCGTATAGCTCTGTAGTGCTTGCTAGACAGCTTAAAATTTTTTATTAATGAAGTTTTATAAGTTTGGACAATTCAAACTGTTAAGTCTCGACTTGAATATTTATTTATGTCTGCTCTAGTGGCCTTTTGAGACAGTCCTCAAGCCACAAGGATTTATCCTCGTTTAGATTTTTTTGTAGTATATATGTATCTCGGTCATGATACCCACATGCTAATCTCATAGATTTATATCAATTTGGAACTTTCAGATCATGTCTTCGTTTACGAACCTCGGGAAATGTACTGTTTTCTTTCCCTATTGTAATTCATTTGCATGTATTCTTATTCCTTAATTTTATTATAGTGTTCAATAATGGTTCGGTCTATATCCTTCTTTGTATGTAGGAAGGTTTTCTTGTACCATACTGTGTGTATGAAATTATCATACCACACTAGTGTATAGTTTTAATAGTAGCAGTAGCTAAGTATCTTCAATACTTCTTGAAAATAGTACAACATATCACCATTTCTATTTTATACCCTTGTTATTAATTTGCACAGGATATTTGTCTAAATTATCTACAGGTGGTGTATGACTAGGTATCTCTATTTTTATGTTTAGAAGACATTTGTATTTATAATATACTATTTTACCCCCTTGACTTGAGTGCATATAATAGACTAGGATACCTATACCTCAATATGCCATACTGTGGTGCATATGCATTTTGGTTATTTTTGTAACTATCTTTTGTCTTTTAATTCTATTCTCTAGTATTAGAATGGTTCCATAAGATAACTATCAATGAGCAGTCTCTTGCAATTCCATAGTTGTTTTCTTTTGCTATAGTATTGGTTGCTACATGCAAAATAAATTGACCATTGAGTTCGGGTTATGTATGAAGGATGTGCTGACCCTAAAATCAGTCTATACAATCTCTACTTTCATTCTCTAATACACAGTGAAATTTACAATTCATCTCCTGCTATTTCCCAATATAGTACAGGAAACTCAAATTTCTCTCTCCTATGTTTATATATATTAGATTCATTCTACGAAACAGAAGTAGATTAAAGCTAATTTACAAATTTTTCTTGTGGAGAAATAAGTATCCTCAGATTTAAACCAACACTGGTTTAGAGATTCTGTTGGATTCTACTCCACAGATTTAGTTCTACAACTATGCATAATTTTCAAGGGTGCATTCCTTATGATTGATTCTGTTAAATGTAGAATTTAAATTCTAGTACACAGTTAACTTTTATATGTAACCAATTCATACTATATGAAGTAAACACACTAATAAATTTAGAGACATACCACTCATGCAATTGACCAACCTCCCAACCTTAGAGTCCTTCTGTCTCCCAGAACTCACCCCCGAGCTAAGATCATCACCTAGAACAGATCAACCTCTAATCTGTTTAGGAGCAGCTTATTTAAGCTATTGTTCCCCAAAGCATTTTTCTAATTCTGCGTCCAGAATCTCAGGATGCTTTTCTTCCTGTTTGCCTAGGCTTCCCATTTTAGGGATTCTTTAAAGCTGTTTTAAGCTTTTCCTCAGCTTTTCCAGCTTTTTACCTCTTCCCAACTACTTTCCTCATCATTGGGGAAATTCATATTTTTCCTCAAAAATCTAAATTTAAAAATTAATTTCTTTCAAGGATTTTTGAAAGATTGTGGGGAAATATTTGCCTCATCCATCCTCATGGATTTAGCAAGTGATCTCATAAATCTCATTTTGGCCAATCTGCACAACATCAATTTTATTTATTTCCTCAATTAAATATTTTATTACATTCACAATTTATTTATCCTTTGGGTTCCACTCCCCTTAGGATTAAAGTTCAAATATCTAGCTTTGAAATTCAAACACATGAATTGGGGGTGTTACAAAATCTTTCAGGAAATCACATAAGAAATTATGGAACCGACGTGTTTCGAACTACCAACTATAATTCATCATCAGGATAATGAAGATTGGCTGATCTCACTTACACATTTATACCAGGAAGAGAGAAGCAACAGTCAAAACCCAAGAAAAATTAAAATTTTTAAAAAATGGTCAAAAATAAGAATAAAAAATATATAAAATAAAGCGGAAATATAATTAACCGAACCTTAAAATTACAAGTGTTAAAAACGGTTAGAAATAAAAATATAAATAAAAATAAAAATATAAAATGAACCAAAAATATAATTACCCCATCCTTAACATTTACGAAACAACCAAGAAAATTATAAAAAGACACAAGTCAAAACTAAAAATAAAATAAATAATATAAATTCAAGACTAAAATCTAAAATAAACAAGTTTAAACCTAAATTAAATCATCAAGTTAAAAGTCGAAAAATCAAAGTCAAAGTCATAAATTATAAATAAATAAATCAATCAAAAAATAAATAAAATAATAAAATGAAATAAAATGAAATAAAAACAAATGATTTAATCACTAAATAAATTTAATAAATTAATAAATAAATACATGAAAAAAATAAAAAGAAATTATTTTTATTTTATTTTTTCATTAATTATTTAATTTAATAAATAAATAAAATAAATCAATCAATAAATAAAATACATTAAAACTAAAATAAAATAAACTAGATCAAACAAAATAAAAGAAATAATAATAATATAATCATATTATTAAAAAAAAAATTAACGAGGAAGGACCCTTACAGGGAGTGAAGAGATGGAATCCAACAACTGTTAACTTTCCATCGGTCATCCCTGTTCAACGTATGGGGCCTCTTCTCAATCTCACTTCCCTCCCTAAATTTCCAGTGATGGAAGTGGTCAACTCGAGCAAGGACTCTAGCGTCATCTATACAGATGTGATGCTTCGTCTTCTCTGCATGCTCAGCTAGCGTTGAGGACTTGGTTCTACCATGCCTAGTATCTGTAGAATGCTCCTGGATCCTTTTATTAATCGATCGACCAATTTAACCAATGTAGGGAATCCCACAGGAGCATGGGATCAAATAAACACCTTTCACGTTTATTGGATCCAACGGGTCCTTAACCGATTTAAGGGGGCCCCGAATGGTGTTTAAAGGTTTAAAAGAAGATGAGATATTATGCTTCCTTAAAATATGAGTGATTTTGTCAGTAGTACCTTGAATAAAAGGTAAATTAACTCTACCAACAACATCATCTATTATCTTTTTCTGTCTAGGACCTTTGCTCGTATTCTAGAAAGCCTTCAAACCCTGACTTCTGCTATACCCATTTTCTCCAAAGACCTTAAGGAGATGGGCCTTCTCTTCATCTAAATGATCATCATGAAAAATTATAAGAGCTCTCGTGGCTAACGTATCCAGAACTCCAAGTTTCTGAGCAGGAAAATGATGAGAACAAAAATTTAGATACTGCTCCGTGTGCGTCTTCTTCCGAAAAACATGGTGCGAGAAAGAGCCATTATTATTTCTAGAGATGAGAAAATCAAGGAAAGGAAGGCTCCCATCAGTCTCTCTTTCCATCATGAACATGATGGAGTCATATTGATTATTCAAGTGTTGATGAAAAGCCTCGAATTCTTGACTTCCATGAGAACAATTGATGAAAGTGACATCCACGAAACGCTTCCAAACCTTGGGTTTGAAAGGAGTAGACACCAAAGCTCTAGATTCAAAATCTTCCATAAATAGGTTGGCTACCACTGGCGAGAGTAGGGAACCCATGGTGACACCACAGGTTTTCTCATAAAATTCTCCTTCAAAACTAAAAAAGGTAGAAGTGAGGCAAATTTCCACCAAATTAGCAGTATTAGGATCAATGATACGCCTGATTACTTCTACTAGCTCCATGATAGGAATGTTTGTATAGAGAGAAACCACATCAAAACTAACCATAGAGTCATTAGGTTCGCAAACCTAGATTTTTAACTCATGGACAAAGAAGTAGAATCTTTCACGAAATAATCTATCTGACCAACAAGAGGCTTAAACTTGTGGGACAAATATTTAGCTAGGAGATAAGTGGGCCCACCAATAGTATTAACAATGGGTCTAGGAGGAATGCCCTCTTTATGAATATTAGGGAGTCCATAAATCCTAGGGGTGACACGATTGCTTTCAATGAGCTTCGAGCTCATGGAACCCAAAGTACTACTAGATTTAATAGCATTGGCCATAATCTTTGAGACTTTATTAATAGGGTTCTTAGAGAGCTTCTTATAACTTCCACTATTACAGAGATGGTCAAGCATCTTTGCTTTATAATCTTCCTTATTCAGGTTTATAATAGAGCCACCCTTATCAGTCTTGAGGGAAGCAATATCAGGGTTTTTATTTAGGGTCTTAAGAGCCAAAAATTCAGATTTGCTAATATTTCTCATCGGAGGCCTAGCTTTCCTAAGAGCCATGGTGCAATCGTGCCTAATGACATCTTGCAAGCTTTCGGATAAATCTTTAATACCATATTCTATACTACGAATAATGTCATCACGAGGAATCCTCCTAGGAGCAAGAGCGAAATTAAGACCCTTACCTAATAAATAAATAACAGATGAATCAAAAGCGAACTTAGAGAGATAAATAACTCTTTTATTATTATTATTACTATTATTAATATTATTATTACTACTAAGGTTATTACTAATAATGATATTTTTGTTATTATTACTAATGTTCACATTATTGTTATAACTATACTCATTATTGCTATTATTATTATTATAATTACTAATGCTAATATTATTATTACAAATATTATTATCATTGCTAGTATTATTATTAATAATATTATTATCATTGCTAATATCAATATTATTATTAATAATAATGATATTATTATTATTTTTAATATCATTGTTATTATTGAAATTAATATTATTGTTATCATTGTTAATTCAATATTATTATTCAGATTAATATTGTTATCTTCATTATCCTGATGATGAAATACAGTTGCTGGTTCGAAACGCGTCGGTTCCAAAAAAATTTATGTGATTTCCCAGAAGGTTTATAATTAATATAATAATATAAATATTTAAATATATGTTGTAATACTCACTTTTTGTAATAACGATGTATTTAAAAATATATATTTATATAAATTAAAAAAACAAAAAAAAAATTAAGTGTTTTTCATTATTATTTCAAATAATTTAAATCTCTTTTGACAAAAAGAAAAGAAGTATGGTTTAGTGTTTATTATTTTTATTTATTTACAATATGGTATATTTATATAATTGTATATAATTTAGAAAAATAGTATATTTACAATTATAAATAATGTTTTTTTCTTATTAAAATTAAAATGTATTAATGTAATGATGTGTTAACTTTAATACTGAAAAATTAATAATGAATGGAGTTTTAATGGAAAATCAAATGTTTTTCGTCTTAGAATGTTATATATTTATATTTATAAGTAGGCAGAGTATAAATAGCTTACTAGCTTCTAGTAATAATAATTTTTTTGTAAATCTATGAGATGTAGACTACTTAGATTTCTTGGGATTTAGTTTTTTCTAGGTCATAGGTTCAAATCTCATGAGGAGGGTTTGAGGATCGAATTAAACTTCCTATGGGGTTTTTCTTATCTATATATATATATATATATATATATATATATATATATATATATATACTCTAAAATTAAGATTTTCTATATGTGAAAAAATATTATGCCATTGTCTATGGATTTCCAAAGTTCTATTGTCCTCAACCTTCCCATATTTTTGTCGAATATATAGTTTCTAGAAAAAACCATAAATTCCCAAAATTATTTAACCATTTATAAAGGGAAACGGACTAAGAGCCAAAACGCCATCAAAATAAAAGTACATCCAAAAGCAATTATTAATAATATGAAGTTAGTAGAGCAAGATTACCTCGTCATGAACTAGGTAATGGCATATCCCTAAAGTTGTAGTGAAAATTCTTCTCCATATGTGCCATAGTGCCCTCCATATGGTCCAAAGTTTCCTGTAGACATTATTGTCCCCATTGTAGGCTTTCTATTTTGTGCTACATGTACCACTAATTTATTTAAAGATCATTTAGAGAAGAAATAATTGTATTCATATCATCATGTCTATCACTAGTGAGTCAAACCAAAATAAATTTGATCTAGATGTTGTGGTCACCAATGTCAACTTGGCCAGGATCATGCAGAAGAGAATTAGGTTTCCTTGTTGAATGAGGAGCCATTTCCTCACCCAAAGGAGAACCAAATCTACAAATCCTGCCTGCCAGATTGACCTCTTTCACCAAGAGTTTCCACGCACAATCACATGGGTGAGGGATCGTCAACTTGAAAACAAAATAGTGAAAAATTATCACTCGATAACTTTAGTCACAATGGAATGAAATAGTGTTCCACATAAAGCGCCACTAGAAAAATCCACCCAAAGCAAAGCCACACCATGGGTAATACCAAATTGAAACAAATCAAGGTCCCTACAGGAGTTATGAAATTGAAAATTCCTAACCCACAAAAGAAAGGGTTGATTAAGCACCAGAGTTTCACACCAAAGAAAACCATCAAATGTTAAACAGAAAGGGAATTATTTATACAACATGAGTGTTGAGACTTCCCTCTCAATATGAATCCCACAATAATAAAAACACCAAAATAAACTCAACCTAAGACAAAAACCTGTCACACCATGAATTTGAGAAACATCACATTTAATACCACCAAAAAAGGCCAAAAGTACCAATGCAGCTAGCACAATATAGCAACAGTGGGATAAAACCAAAACATAATGAGATTTCATTGTACCTTGTGCCAAGGCATAGTATCGCCTAGATGAGACCTGCTACAATGACCCAATCACCACCCTTATCAAATAATCCTATGCTTTGTCATTCCCTCATTGCTGCTTTGCTAGTTTAAGTTAGTTTCTCTCCCCTGCCTTGGCGAGGCGCCAACAGTAATTACAGGAACTCAACCTCTAAAAATTGACATAAAAAATGCTTATCAATCATGTATTTAAATGTTAACCACTTTAACAACAACTAGACCAAAAAGGTGGAACCACCTTTATTAGAATTCCTTGTAAAATTTTCGAGAACCATCAAGGGCTACTGGATGGACTCACTATTGCAATGAAGAGGGGTGAAAAACTGAACTTACAACCACCAAAGAAAACTTAAGACCATGAACACTCTCCTTAACAATATTTCCCTCACGTAATAGAGACATATGATTGCAGTAATCGTCATTGATAAAACTTTTATTCTGTAACTATTGATCAAATAGCTCTCCAGGTGAGAACCTGGAGAGTGTATACACACATACAAACACTCTTACTATTGAGTTAGATGAGCCTTCATTATATAGGATTTCACACTAACGGGATGGTTTCAACCACTCCCTCAATATCAGGATATGAGATCTATGATTAGAATCTCAAAACTATCTTTATCATAACAACAACCTAATTATGGATTTCTCCATTAATTCCAACACTCCCCCTTAATGGAGAAAGGGTACTAAACAATAACATATGTCTGCTGGTCTAGTCTCATCTAGGCTTACAATAAAAAAATAAAAAAAATAAAAGCATGAAAAACTTGGTAACAGAGTTTTCATTTTTGTCTTTATGCTAGTGACTCCATACTTGTTCATTTTGAGTTGAGGCTTCATCTTCACTTTCCTCGTCATGAGGTAGTGATCTATTTGCATCTCATTTCTTCCCCAGTGATGGAAAGCTTGAATGCTTATCCTTGCCCTTTTGAAGGTTATGACAGGCTTAATAAGAAACTGTTTTCTCTCACAATTTCTAGTGTGACGGATGTAAATTTCAACAATGTTGTCATCTGCACACACATAAATATTCATGAGATTATCACATTTTAAATTCTCTCCATCTTTGTCTTCTTCTTCCACGTCTTCACAATCAGCTTGATGTGGATCATCGAATTGATCTTCAACACTTTGTTCCTCTTTACATCCTTCCTGAAGATCAACTCATGACTCTTTAATATCAAGATCTTGCACAACAGATTGTGCCTCTCGTTTCTCGTGGTCATCAATAGAACCATATTGTTTTTCTGAAAAATTCTACCCATGCTACCCATGCTAACGCCTACAAATGACCACATGAAAATATCCACATCCATCGTCATCAGAATAAAAAATATCTAAAAATATAGAGATGTTGTTAAATGTCCAACTTAACTTGTTTTATCTTGCTTCCAGATTTCGACTCCACTCGGTCCTCTAACAAGCTCCAACAACCCTGTTACCATGTAGGCGGGAATCCTCCCTTCGGCAGCTCTTCAATAGTAAAACCTTGTAGATTGTGGTTTCTATGCCACGTAGGGCTTAGTGCCCTTAGCTCTTGCGACGAGAAAAATATGACCTCTCAACAAACTGACAACGCTATCAATGTATAATTATGATGCATGTAATTAACAATTTCTCATATGAGACACATATTTCTGAAGAAAAAAACATAGCAATCAATTAATCACCTCACGCACTCGAATCTCCCCCACTCTGCTGCTACTTCCACCACCGAGCCTTACGCAGGGAGCAGATCTCCTCTAGATCTCTCAAGATGCATACACGGAATTCAATTCGCCCTCTCAACGCTCCATGACAGCGACCATAAGTGATGTGGCAGCTAATTTAAACCATAAGTTACCCGATCATGAAACTCATAATTTAACAATCTAGCTGATAACTTGAGTTGCAAGATAAAAACACGGCTTAAAAAATTGTAATTTTTGTCCACCATCGGTTAATCATTGAAACATGTGTATGTATTGAAACATGTATATGTGTACAGGAAAAAAAATGATAAGTCTAAGGCTGTCGTCCTATCTCTCAGGAAGCCTGATAGAATAGCATCCACCAGCAACATTTCTTGCACGCTCTTACTCTCCCCACAACTCTACAACTCTACGGAGAAGATCAATCCTCAACGAAAAGAAACTAGTCAATAGCATTGGATCTAGTCGGTGGTCTTAGAGAGGTCAAAGAAAGTGTCCAGGAGTATGTCCGTGGCACACGTGGGCTGTGCCTTGAAGTAAGTAGTGAAGCCTTCTGAATTTTGATTGCAGAAGGTAACAACCTCTTGGCAGCTTCAAGAAGTCAAGCACTTACGGGAAGTGTCGATGAGGATCCGAGGAACTAAGGATAGTGCAGTTGTACTTCGTTCCTCCATTTTCATCTGTGGGCCTCTCAGAGTCGTAGCATTTCACATTCCAAGAAAAAAAAAACTACGGGAAGAAGCCTGTATTGGACTCTATGACCTTGTTCCATAGAGTGTAGACTGAATACTGACAAAAGGAGGCCGTTGTTTACTAGGCTGCATCCACCAACACGATTTACTGTTTAGCTCAGCATCGAAAGAAGTGAGGATGGATGTTCTCTCCACAGCGTTGTTGACAACATTCCTCCAGGCTCACGCTCTTAGCGTTCTCATCAATGGAGCAATAGCAGCACCTCCTCAGCAATGCCCATACCTGAATATATATATGCGCAATTTTCTATTGGGAATTAGCCTCGCAACGCATAGGCCTCTGATCTTGTGCGCTCTGATACCATGATAAAACTTGTATTCTGTAACCATTGATCAAATAGCTCTCCAGGTGAGAACCTGGAGAGTGTATACACACATACACACACTCTTAGTATTGAGTTAGATGAGCCTTAATTATATAGGCTTTCACACTAACGAGATGGTTTCAACCACTCCCTCAATATCAGGATATCAGATATATGATTAGAAACTCAATCCTATCTTTATCATAACAACAACCTAATTATGGATTTCTCCATTAATCCCAGCATTCATTAACTAGAAATTGTGGTGCATGAATTTGTGCATGGGAGATGCATGCTAAGTATCCCCTACATTGAGGATATTTCAAATACATTGTTAAATATACAAATAAGTTTAATACTTTATAAATTTATTAAATCATATTAATAAATGCTAATAATGTTTTTGAAGGCTTTTTTTAACCGGAGTAGTTCTTTTTGGTTAAAATTTAGCAATACATTTTTTGTGAGATTATAATGTCTCATTATTTTACATGTATTTTTGAATTTCTAAATAAATTCAAAGCTATGAAAAACTCTAAAACAATTAAACTTTGTAATAAACCACTTAAACTTGTAATTCTTAAAATATTTTAAAAAATTTAAAAAAATAAATTTTGCAAATTAATCAACTTAAACTATTCATTTTTAAAAATTTCTATAAAACTTTGAATTTGGAATAAAGGCCCTTATTTCCTCTATTGATTAAGCTATACAATTTTTTAAGACATAAAAAAGTATATATTTTTTAATATAGCGAGCCATTCCATTTTCTATATGTGAATAGAGATAGCTGTTCAATTTTCATATAGCGGAATGTTAGCATGTCTTTTCAATGTCTCAATGCTTACGATATTAGACTATAGCGTGTCTTTTCAATGTCTCAATGCTTACGATTTATGCATGACAACACCAATAGATCTAGTTACTACTAAGATAAAGTTTCAATGAAGAATTTCTCTCTTGATTAAGCTACGCAATTTTTTAATACATACAAAATACATTTTTTAATAGAGTGACTCGTTCCATTTTCTATATGTGAATAGAGATATCCATTCAATTTTCATATAGGAGAGGATCACGGGAGTCTTTCAACCATAGTAACTTCTTTCATGTCTACAAGGGAAAATAACTTAGAGGTTGATCGTTTATAAAACATGGGACTTGAAAAGGAATTTAGTCTCATGCACTATCAGCTGTTTGACGGTGGTATTTCTCGGGCACATGGCTTCATTATTCTTGGCTAAATGTGTCATCACGTCTCACTGTTAGGCTGTACTGCAACATTTTTTCTCCTTTTGCTTAATGTTTCTTGTTATGGGTTATAACATTTTTTCTCTTTTTCATTAATGTTTCTTGTTGTGGGTTATACTATTGTACTAGAGATGCTTACGGGTTTATGTTTTTGGCTTTGCTGGACATACAATTTTGGTTTATGTATATAATTTCTGCATATTGTTGGTATAATGGCTAGACATACATTCTTTGGTTTTACTCACTAATTTTGGACAATGTTGAATTATTTTTGTACATGGGATGGCAGAACTGTTAGGTTTATTGGCATATCTTGCTTAAATGCATAATTTTGTATTTTAAAATCTGAACTGTTTATATTTATCAGGATATCATGCTTGAATGAAGAATTTTATATTAAGATCTGAAATGTTTATAGTTTTTCACTAATGCACTGATACTATCTCCTTATTTTGAATTTCTCTGGTTGGTGATTCTCTTGGTTTCTGAGAGTTCATATGAGACAGTTCATATGTTTCATATGCTCTTTATCGAACCTGTGTCTCTGTGTATGCTCTTTATTGGGATAAAACGAGCCAGACTTATCTATTGAACCTGGGTACATGCTGTTTTCTCCCTCCTGGATGCTATCTGTGGTTGGTAACAGGTATTGGTGCACATTACCTGCTCCAGGTATTGGTGCTATTTTTTTTTTTCTTTGACAGGTACCATATTGCCTACAATGTTAGTACTGGATGGTCATGATGCTGATATATATGACGGTCAGCATTATTTTGGAAGGATCACTTGCTTTCACGATTAATGATTTTGGTTTAGATGATTTGGATTCTCTGAGATATTTTTGAATCAAGGTATGTCGGATCTCTATTGCAAGCTTTTATTTTCTACCTAGGTCTTTTTCTATTAGTTTCCTGGGCAAATTTGGATATATCTCTGTAAAAAAGTATTTACATGTGGATAATCAATGGGCCTTTATCAAGTCCCTGTAGGTGTTTTGGGTTTATTTTCTCTTGTCTGACTTGGATCGCCTTTTTCTCCTGGATGAAAAATTAGGTTTCTACCTTTAGATGCGAATGTAATGACTGATGGACTGTTTTCTCAATATATATAAACAAAACAGCGTTTTTTCTCAAGTGAAAAAAAATACATAATATAACTTAGTAGTACATAATATTTCTTATGAAAAAATAAAATAAAATATTAGCGTGGCTTTTCAATGTCTCCATACTTACTTTTCCATGAGATTCGAATATAGTGTGGCATTCGTACTGGCCATTCCCATAATTGGGGGAGACTGTCGTCTTTATGAGAAATTTGGCTCACGAATCCTTCAATTTTGTGAGGAATTTTATCACAAACTCTACAGATTAGCTGTCAGTACTGTAAGGTTGATAAATCCTACAAAACAACAATTTACTCGCTGGAGTGCGGCGTTGATACCATATTCTAAACCTGAATTTATGCATGAAAACTGACAACAATAAATCCGGATACCGCTAAGCCAAACTTTTCAAAACTACTCAATAGCTTATGCTGCGGAGAGATTTTCGGGAGCCCGCTTTGCTTTTTAATTCTTAGATCGCTTTGATATCATAGGATTCGGCGATAAATATAGCCGTGTAATGTTAAGGAAACAACTTTTTATGAATTTTTTTCACTTAACAAAGTGCTGTAAGGATTAATAAAAGATCTAAACTTTTTTTGAAAAAATATTCCAAAAGAATTCATAGTCCAAACTTTTATTAATCAATGTAGAAAGAGACGCTATCCCACGGATATCTTTACACAAAACCATATTTCATTACATGCTGCATTCTCGTACAAATAAACTAGCACATTGAAGAAGCATATATTTTTTGGAACATTTGAAACACAGTTTACATGCCGCAATTCGTACAAGTAAATTTAGACATTCTACAATCATTTATAATACAATTTACACAAATATCAAATTTATATAATATATATATATATATATATATATATATATATATATATATATATATATATACGTATATTTTTATTTCTTACGAATAAATACACGCTTATAGCTAATTATTATAAAATGTATTTATTTTATATTATTAAATAACTTGCTAATATAATATTTAAAATACATATATATTTTTTTTATAAAATATTTATGCCCTAAGGTGTCACATCACTATTTGAAAACAACATTGTCTTCTTGTCCTTCGTGCACATTTTTCTATCTTTTGTTAGACGATTAAATTGTCCTTGCATGTTGATTTGAACTAGTTACTTATTCGCTAGGTGGAAACAGATTTGGCATTGGTTGCAAAGCATGGATAAGAAATACAACCCACCATTTTCGATACCCGCCTCACTATGAATACAACCCAGTATTTTCCAATCCCTTCTCTTCTATAAAATACAACACACTTTTCTTCTATATTCTGTAATCATTTTCAGAAGTTCGAATAATTTTTCTTATATAGGTATGGGACTTCTAATTTTTTTCTGGTTGGCAAAGAATAATTATAAGAATATTGTTTTGCAATATATTTCATTTCATGTCCCCCTGCTTTGCAATGTCTTCCACGGCCGTTTGTTTTTCAATATATTTAATGTCTTTCACAGCTGTTTGTTTTTCAATATATTTAATTTCATGGCCCTCTCTTTTGCAATTGATTTCACCCTTGTTTTTTTTGTAATATATTTCATTTCATGGCCCTGACCAGCAGCATCTGATATTTGCTGGAAAACAGCTGGAAGATGGTCATACCCTTTACGATTACAATAGCCAGAAGGAATCCGCGCTGCATCTTGTCCTCCGTCTGAGGGGTGGCATGCAGAGATTCGTCAAAACCCTCACCGCCAAGACGATAACATTGGAAGTGAAGATCTTAGATACCATCGACAATGTGAAATCTAAGATCCAGGATAAAGAAGGAAATCCGCCGGACCACCAGCGTTTGATATTTGCAGGAAAACAATGGGAAGACAACTGAACCTGGGCAGACTACAATATTTAGCATGAATCTACACCGCACCTTGTCCTCTGTTTGAGTGGTGGTATGCAAATTTTTTTTTAAACCCTCACTGACAAGACAATTACTTTAGAAGTTGAGAGCTCAGACACCATTCATAATGTCAAGGCCAAGATCGAAGAAAAAGAAGGCATTCCCCCTTACCAGCAGCGTCTTATCTTCACCGTAAAACAGCTTGAAGACGGCTGAACCCTCACCGATATTCAGAAGGAATCTACCATGCACCTTGTCGATGGTATGCATATTTTTGTTAAAACTCTCATTGGAAAGACAATTATTTTGAAAGTTGAGAACTCGGACATAATTGATAAATTCAAGGCCAAGATCCAAGATCGAGGAAAAAGAAGTCACACAACCTTTCATGCATTTCTTTCTCAGAAATTTGCAAGCCCGACAAGGCGCTCCTCCACTACTCATGATATAGGACAACCGTTGATATTTCTTAGAGATTCATAGTAATTCTCCATGGATATGTTGGAATTTATGAACAATTCATTAACACACAGACAAAGGAATAAAACAATTCCTCTTTTACAACACAGAGATTAATAAAAATTAAATTGTAGACACGGAGAGATGAATTAAAAAATCTATTTCATTTACCAAAATCTCTTACAAAAATAAATTCTTCCTTCAGAACTAAGTTCTGGATTCACAGCAAAATTCACTAGCTATTGCACACACAATGCTACAAGAATTTTTTTTCTCTGTCTCTTTGTCTTCACTGTTTCTGCCTTCGAGCAAGAAATTACACAATGCACAGCAAGTCAGTCACAATACTCATCGCATATAATACATTAAATTATATATAATATATATATTATAAAAATCTCATATTTATAATATATATAAACAAGGTTAAAATAAAACATACTGTGGTAAATAAAATTTAACCAACGTTAGAAGTAAAAACATATGCAGGAAGTTTAAAACTTAAATTACAAAACTATATGCCAAGGTTTATAACCTTATATCATTTATCCTTTCAAGGGGCCTTCATGAAGTTCATTCACGTGAGTTCCCTCACCCCCCGGAACTCTCTTGTTTTGTGACATGGTGGGTCCATTGGAGGACTGACGTTAGCTCCTCCAGGAGTTCCCTTCCCCCTGCTGCTTGAGCTTATTGCCCCCCTCTGGAATGTTGTCGCTTCTATGTTAAATGCAATTGGTAGAGTTTTAATGCAAGTGGTTGTTGCAGATAAGAACGGAGCTTGCACCGCCTTTTCATTCATGTCGCCGCTGTTCAAACTCCCATCAACCATTACTCTGCTGCCTCTTCATTCCCGTCACAATTACATCACTGTCCTGCTGATTTGTGCAGGTAGTTGGAATTAAATTCCAACACTCCCCCTTAATTTCAACTACTGGGTTTTCTTGCATGCCCTAGAATTTTATGAAATAATTAAAACTCTTCTTCATTAATTAATTTGTTAAAATATCAGCAAACTGCTCCTCTGTTCTGCAGTGCTACAAAACAATTTCTCCATTATTAACCAATTTACGTATAAAATGAAATTTTGCATCAATATGCTTTGTTATCTTATGGAAGACATAATTATTTGATAAAGATATCGTTGAGATGTTATTACAATAAATTATCATTCCTTTGTCCTGTTCATGACATAAATATCTGAGCATTCATCTCATCCATAATGCTTCGCATGCTACTGCTGTTTCTACCACATATTCTGCCTCTGTTGTTGATAAACCAACTATTGGTTGCTTCTTAGAAGCCCATGAAATGGCCCCTGATCCCAAATGAAACACATATCCAGATGTGCTACTCCTATCATCTACACTTCCAGCCGAATCACTATTAGTGTAACCAGTCAATTTAAAATTTTCAGATGAGGAGTATAAAATAACATACCCCTTCATTCCATTCACATAGTTGAGAATTCTCTTGGTTGCCTGCCAATGAGTCTCTTTCGGCTTTTCCATAAATCTGAAGATTAGGCTTATAGCATGCATAATATCCAACCTAGTTATAGACAAATATATGAGGCTTCCAATTATGCTCTTGTACAATTTCAGATCAAGATCCTTGCTGTTGTCTTCCTTACTCAATTTTAACCCCATGATAGTTGGAGTTACAGCTGCTTTTTTGTTCTACACATTGAACCTTTTCAACACTTCTTCAACATATTTTTCTTCGGAAATAAAAATCCCATTTTTACTTTTCTCTACTTCAATTCCAAGAAAATATCTCAAAAGACCCAAATCATTCATTTCAAATTCACTCTTCATAACTACTTTAAAATCAACAATGAGAGAAACTTCATTTCCAGTAAAAATTAAATCATCTACATATAAAACAACAATAATAATCTTACCATCATTTTCTTTTATGTAGAGTGTGGGTTCTCCATCACATTTCTCAAATCCATTTTCTATCAGGTAAGCATCTATCCTACTGTACCATGCTCTCGATGCTTGCTTCAGCCCATAAAGAGCTTTCTTTAGCTTGCATACTTTGTGCTCTTGGCCTTCAATCTCATAGCCTGGAGATTGCTCAACATATACCTCCTCTTTCAACACTCCATTCAGGAATGAAGATTTCACATCCATTTGATAAACCTTCCATTTATGTTGTGCTACTATGGACAACATTGTTCTTACTATTTCCATCCTTGCAACTGATGCAAAGGTTTTTTCATAATCTCTACCTTGTTGCTCCTTGTAGCCTTTGACAAAAAGTTTGGCCTTGTGCCTTTCAATCTTGCCTTCAACATTGCTCTTGGTCTTCTAGACCCATTTACTCCAATCACTTCTTTACCTTTAGGGAGGTCCACTAACTCCCATGTATTACTCTTTTCTATTTCACCAATTTCTTCATTCATTTATTCAATCCATTTTTCTTCTTTCACGACATCTTCAAAATGAATTGGGTCATCAACATGAAAATATAAAAAAAAAAAAATTCAAACTGACATTATCATTTACCTCTCCTTGTTCATAAATCTCACTCAGGTTTCTGAATCTCGGTCTTCTTGGTGTACTTGGAGTTCCATTTGAACTCGACGGAGTTTCAGTTCCCTGTGGTGTGCCTGAAGAAGGACTTCCTTGATTTATCAAGGCTATTCTATTTCCGGCTTGTGGTGTGGTTTGTTGTGCTTGCGGTGGTGGAGGAGAAGCCACCAAGGAAGGATTATTTTCTCTTGTCCCTTCCTCTTCTTCTTCGTGAGACACACATGTCTTCACATTCACCATTTTCACTAAGCTTCCATCCCAAGCTTCTTTTTCAATAAACTGCACATCTCTGCTTATTATTAATTTCTTGGAGGATGGATTATAGAGTTTGTATGCTTTGGACTCATCACTGTATCCAACAAAGATACATTTCTCCCCCTTACTGTCCAATTTCTTTCTTAGCTGATCCGGGACATGTGCATATGCTACACATCCGAAAAATTTCATGTGGGTGACAAACTTCTTTATGCAGCTCCAAGCTTCTTCCAGAACTCTATTCATTATAACTTTGGTTGGGAATCTATTCAAGATGTACGCTGCAAAATTGGCAGCTTCTGCCCAATATTCATTTGGCAAATTTTTTGCCTTCAACATACTTCTGACCATGTCCATGATAGTCCTGTTCTTCCTTTCTGCAACACCATTTTTCTGAGGTGTCTACCTTGTGGTAAATTTCTTATTTATGCCATTCTCCTTACAAAAACGTAGGAAATATTTGGAGATCTATTCTCCACCTCTATCAGTTCTTAGCACTTTGATGTTGTCACACCTCCAATTTACGTAACCAAAATTTTTTTTGCTTTTATTTCAAGCCTTCCTCTTTTCAATTTCATTCTGGAAGGATACTATACTTATGTTGGTTTACTCAGTTCATAATTGTTTGCCTAATTATGTTTCATTTGCCCATATCAACTATATCCAACCTCAAATGGGATATAATAATATTAATACTGCCAACCATCATTATTTTTAAAATACCACCCAATGGTTTTGTTTATCAAAACTCCACGGTTATATCTCACCACCTTGTTTGTGTCGTAATGAACCTTGGGTCATCGACTATAATCTTTTAATAGATAGTGGGGAACCCATTCCCTTTGCACATAATAACCCTCTCGATATAATTTGATCTACTTATATGAAACGTTGAAGACCGTTCACCTATTCCCGCTTATTGCAGCATGAATTATAATTTGAGCCAATGGTCTGCATATTCCATGTATGTGCTCTCATGGCCATTCGTTCTAATTATACGTAATTACGCTAAACCAAACTCCTTTACCGGGAGTACCACGTCATGGATTAGAATGATTAATTTGGTTACATGTAATTTGCATTCCACATAAGTCTGTAGACGATTTTGGGTGTAATTGTGTAGTTTGGAATTAGTCTTATTTGATTGGCGGTCACGTGGGTTTGCTCCACGCAACTCTGGAACCCTCCATGCCAGCTTACCTTGGTGCGATTGTAATTTCAATGGCACGACCGGCCTGTATTGACATTTATGATATTGCAAATCACATTAAATGCTGAACGTATTGATTGTTCATTACGCATCCCACTCTTTGATCCGTGGCTTCATCGTTAAGATCTTGCCAGGTGGACGATGTGGATCTAACGATGTGTTAGGGTTTTGTACATATAAATCTGAATATTATTGGTTTTGCCGGTTCCTTTCTCTTCATTCTTATTTGATTGGTCTCATAACAGTGCACTTTCGACGCCATTGAGTTCTCAGTGCATCTATTCATTCATTCTACACGTCTCAGTGCTTCATTGAACCACGCAGGTATGTCTACTCCTGAGGTTATGAAGTGTATCCTTATTCTTTTAGGGTAACACATATTTGTTCGACTAGTCACTGAGATTTGGATTTGTTTGGATTGTTTACCATCGTTCCATACAGATGGATTTCTGTCTGCTACTTCGCTTAATGAAAATTTTTGTTTCTTTTTGCAGTGGGTTGGATTTCGCTGCTTCCAACGATTTGATTCATTGGTTTAAGTTTGTGGTTATTATATTTCTCTATATGCATTCTTAAGAACGAGACATAACCATTGTGTTGTGTTGATGGTCCTGGAAAAATACTCGTCTTCTCCCTTAAGCATGTCGAAAGATTGTCTGCGTCCTTCGCAGGGCGATAGAAGAATGTGAATCATTCGCTCTTTTCTTAACCTGTATAGGTAAGAATTTCTATTGTTTGTTTATACAACTATTTTATGTCTTTGATAATGTCCACTCTCCATCGTATGCTTAATTCTGTCATTCCTCTATGTATATGCCAGGTCCTCGATAGCTTAGAGTTTCTCGAGCCTCAGGTAATTTGTTGTTCCTCATTTAACAAATTTTTGTTTTCATAACGTTCTTTTCCGTTTTAATTCGTACTCATATTGGGGTTTTTGAATCTTGCAAGTATTGACAATTGACTTCCTACTCTTTCTCTCTCGACCCACAAAAATCGTAGCTCCCTTCAGCACTAATATAAATTTCTTTGATCCTTTCGAGGTCGGAACTCGTCGAACGCTGGTTTGAAGGAACCAATTCTCCTCACCTCGTTCTTGAAACATTTTCGACAACTTAATAACTTTAATTGATGTCTTTGTATAATTTTATCCATTAAAACTTTTTCTGGGTTTCGACCCTGATTCATTTACTATTTCAATTTCAGAAACATTTACGATTTTGACCATGTCCTCATGCCATAGTGGACTTGAATCGTTGAATTTTGTTGATTATATAATACTATGTGTTTCCTATTATAAATTGTGCTTATGGTTAATCTTATGTATCTACAACAAGGCATTTATTTACTCTTCTAGCTTGAGTTCAGGTTTATACTTAGTTATGGCATTATTGAGCAGCGACATGTATTCCCACTCAGTTGTATTTTTTTTCCATAATACTTACAAGCCATTCATAGGTTAGAATTATATGCCTGCAAATAGTGACTATGTTATTTAACATCTTAACTGTGCTCTGCCATAGTGAGTTTGGTTGCATAAAATTTCATACTCCATCCTTTTTATTGTAGCTTTCGAGTGATTATTTCTTCTCAGCTATCATTACCATTATTATGCTAGTACTCAAATGCATTTTTGTGTATATTTCTCCTATTTCTCTGGATAGTAATTGGACAATAACAGTGAACTAAATCTTTTCTCAATTAGTGGAATATTTCCAAGTATTGTCAGCTATGCTCTTTCCAGAGATTCAGTCTTGAAAAAAAAGTACTAAATTGAAATTGATAATTGATTTGCATCATATCTCTTTAGGCTTTGCGAACACCTACAAGTGATGTGCTAACATGTATGTGTGTATCTGTGTCTGGAAACAATTTCGTTTGTAACATAATACTATACCTCCTGGTATCTTGTTCACATAATAGAATAGATTTTGTTTATGGTCTACTGTTATAAAATCTGCATGTTAAATTATTTATTTATCCTTCTTTCACATAGTGGATTTTAACTCATACTATGAGTGTAATTCATGGAAACTAAATATTAATAGACAGTCCCATGCAATTTGTTATTTTCTTCGTTCTGATGTAGAATTGCTTATTTATATGCAGACATAACTGACTACTGTAATCCTATTCATGGATAGTGTACTGTTTCCTGGAAGGTAGTCTGTAAAAGTTTTCTTTTCATTTTGATACTTAGTCTATATGAGAGTTCATATACTACTACTCTCAATTGTAGTACAGAATTTCTCATATAGTTCTCTCTTATGTATGTATATTATTAACTCATTCTAATAATCAGAAATAGGTTAGAATTAATTCACCAATTTTCCTGTGGAGAACTATGTATCCTCAGATCTAAACCAACACTGGTTTAGAGATTCTGTTGGATTCTACTCCACAGATTTTCTTGCTTACAACTATATAGAATCATGAAGGTGAATTCCTGATGATTTATTTTGTTGAATGTGGCATTCAACAATTCTAACATAAAATCAAACAATTATATGTAGCCAATTCATACCACACAAAATAGAAACACCAATTCAATTTAATTACATACCACTCATGCAGTCGACCAACCTCCCAACCTTAGAGTTTTTCTGTCTCCCAGAACTCACCCTCGAGCTGAGATCACCTCCACCACAGACCAACCACTAATATGTTTAGGAGCAGCTTATTTAAGCTATTGTTGCCCAAAGCATGTTTCTAATTCTGCCTCGAGAATAGCAGGATGCTTTTCTTCCTGTTTGTCTAGGCTTCCCATTTTAGGGACTCTTTAAAGCTGTTTTATGCTTTTCCTCAGCTTTTCCAACTTTTTACCTCTTCCCAACTACTTTCCTCATCATTGGGGAAATTTAGATTCTTCATCAAAATTCTAAATTAGAAATAATTCCTTTAAAGGAAATTTGAAAGATTGTGGGGAAATAGTTGCCTTATCCATCCTCATGGATTTAGCAAGTGATCTCATAATCTCATTTTGGTCAATCTGCACACAATCATTTTATTCATTTCCTCAAATTAAATATTTAATTACATTCACAAAATACTTATCCTTTGAGTTCCACTCCCCTTAGGATTAAAGTTCAAATTTCTAGCTTTGAAATTCAAACACATAAATTGGGGGTGTTACATATTCCCCCTCTGAAATTAAACACCGTTGTCGGTGTTATTATTCAACTACTAGAGTTCATTTTTCAAACAAAAATTGATATCTTTCCATCATTTCAACTTCTCTTTCCCAAGTAGCTTCTTCAGCAGTAAAGTGCTTCCAATGCACCTTTACTCTTGCTACCGTTCGGTTTCTCAATTCAATTTCTTCCTGCTCCAATATTTGAAGCGGTTCTGGCATAAAATCCCCTTCTGATTCCACCTGTACAACATTCCAATCAACTATGTCAGAAGCATCATGCACATATTTTTTTAATAACGAAACATGAAACGCATCATGAACTCTAACATGGGGTGGTAAGGCCAGTTTGTAAGCTACTGGTCCCACCCTTTCCAATACTTCAAAAGGACCGCAGTATCTAAGAGATAGTTTTGCACAACTTCCAGCATAAAGTGTTCTCTTTTTGGGTTTAATACGTAAGTACACATGCTCTCCCACTGTAAATTCTCGGTGCACTCTCTTCTTATCAGCATAATTTTTCTGACGATCTTGTGTTGTCTTGATATTTCTTTGTATCTGTTTGACAATTCTTTCCATCTCTTGCAAAGCATCTGGCCCTAACATCAATTTATCCTCTGGTTGACTCCAGCTCAATGGAGTACGACATTTTCTACCATAGAGTGCTTCAAACGGACTCATTTTGATGGAGGATTAGTAGCTGTTATTATAGGCAAATTCAGCTAAATGCAAATAATATTCCCACTTTGATGGCCTATCCATCACATACATTCTCAACATGTCCTCCAGAATCTGGTTTGTTCTCTCCGTTTGACCATCTGTCTGAGGGTGATAAGCAGTACTAAAATTCAAATTAGTACCCATCCCTCCAAACAACCCTTTCCAAAAGGCTGCTGTAAACTTAGCATCTCGGTTAGAAACAATTACCTTTGGAACCCCATGAAGTCTTACTACCTCCTTCAGGAACACATTCGCTACTTGAGCTGTTCCGAAGGTAGATTTCACTGGTATGAAATGTGCAGATTTTGTTAAGGTGTCTACTACCACCATCACTGAATCATGTTGGTGTTTGGTTTTGGGTAATCTTGTTATGAAATCCGTGGAAACGGTGTCCCACTTCCATTCTGCAATCGGTAACGGGTTTAAGAGACCCGCAGGATGTTGATGCTCAACTTTTACTAGTTGACATTCCATGCATTTAGTTAAATATTCTGCTAAATCTCTCTTCATTCCTGGCCAAAACAACTTCTTTTTCAAAGATGTTAACATTTTCTGATATCCTGGATGTCCTGCATATGGTTGTTTATGATATTCATCCAAAATTTCCCTTTTTAAGGACTCTACATTGGGAATATACAATCTATTCTTATAACAGATCAGACCTTTTTGGTTTTGAGTGAAATCAGTTTCCTCCTTCTTCAGTAATTTCACCAGTAGTACTTCATAATTTGGATCTTGGTTTGCTACCTGTTTCACTAACTCTTCTAAATCAAACTGGGCACTACTTCCACTGCTACCTAGAATTTGAAAAGCATTTCTACTTAAAGCATCAGCAATTTTATTTTCTTTCCCTCTGATATGATTTATATCCATGTCAAATTCACTTAGAAAAGACAACCATCTGGCTTTTCTAGCATTCAAATCAGTTTGGGAAAAGAAATATTTGAGACTAATATGATCATTCATCAATGTATATTTCTTTCCAAGGAGATAGTGTCGCCACATTTTCAAAGCATGAATAACAACAGCTAACTCCAAATCATAGGAACTATAGTTTTGTTCATGTATCTTCAATTTCCTAGATTCATATGCAATAACTGAATTTTCCTGCAAGAGAACTCCTCCCAACCCCTCTCTACAGGCATCTATACATACGACAAATTTTTTATCAGGATCTGCAATCTTTAGTATAGGGGTTGTAGTAAGTTTTAGTTTTAATTGGTCAAAACAGTTTTGGCATTTTTCAGCCCACTCAAATTTGACACCTTTCCTTTGTAATGATGTTATGGGATGTGCTATGGCAGAAAACCTCTCCACAAATCTGTGATAATAGCCTGCAATCCCCATGAATGATCTCACTGCTAAAACATCAGTTGGCACAAGCCATTATTTAATTACCTTTATCTTTTCAGGGTCAACAGCAAGGCCTTGTTCAGAAATAATATGCCCCAAGTATTGGATCTTATCTTTATAAAATTCACATTTACTAAACTTGGCATATAGCTGATTTTCCTTCAGAGTTTGCAATACTATCCTCAAGTGTTCTTTATGTTCCTCCTCACTTTTTGAGTAGACTAAGATATCATCTATGAACACAAGGACAAATTTATCCAAATAATTATTTAACACACTGTTCGTTAGGCACAATGTGGCAGGGGCATTTGTCAACCCAAAAGGTAGGACTACAAATTCGTAGTGACCATACCTAGTTCGAAAGGCTGTTTTGCTGATGTCTTCTTCTTTGATTCTGAGCTGGTGATAACCAGTTCTTAAGTCAATCTTCGAAAAGACTGAAGCTCCTCTCACTTTATCAAAAATATCATCAATTCGAGGAAAAGGGTATCGATTTTTAATGGCCAACTTGTTTAGTTGACGGTAATCAATGCACATCCGAAAAGTTCCATCTTTCTTTTTCACGAACAGCACTGGTGCTCCCCAAGGAGACACACTCGGTCTGATATACCCTTTATCTAACAGTTCTTGCAATTGCATTTTCAGTTCCATAAGCTCAGGGGGAATCATTTGATAAGGGGCTCGGGAGACAGGTACTACTCCCAGCACTAGATCGATTGAAAAATCAATGTCTCTTTTGGGGGGAAGATGAGGGATCTCATCTAGAAAAACTTCCTTAAATTCACTTATCACTGGTAATACATCCAGCAGATTTTCTTCAGTTTTATGTTCCATTTCTTCCACCTGTACTGCATAAACCTGATATCCTTTTCTAGCTGTTCGTTTTAATTGCAGGGCTGATATTTGTCTTACAGAGATAGGTTTTGGTTTTCCTTTGAGAATAAAAGGTTTCCCTTCCTCATCTACACAATGCAAAGTCTTATCCCAGCTGTTCATGAAGGCTTTCTTCTCTTCCAGCCAGTCCATTCCTATTAGTAGGTCATATGAACCTAAGGGCAGAATGTTCAAATTTACTTCTGTTTGAAAATCATTTAATTTGATTGCTGTTCGGGGCAGTTTATGTGTTACCTTTCTCTTGGTTCCAGTGGCCAGCTGAACCAACCATGACTGCTGAAATTTTTCAGGGTTAAGATTAAATTTTTCTACAATTTCAGGACTAATGTAACTCAAAGAAGCACCCGGATCAATCAGAATAGTAACAGATAGGTCAGAAATCTTACCCTCCATTTCCACCATGGTAGCTTGATGTTCTGCTTGTCGATTTTCCAAGGCTGCACTGATAGTTGTTATATTTCTGGCTATGTCATTTACTGTAGTGGCTTCTCGATCTCTCATAATCATCTGAATGTTTCAATGGGGAAAATCTCTCAACAGATGGGGTTTTCCACATCCCCAGCATTTCAGAGGTTCTCTCATTTTCACTGGGCCCTCCTTCCTACTGTCTCCATCTATTTGTTTGGAAGCCACTTGGGACTGAGCAATTTGACTTTCTTTGCATTTATTAAAAAATTTCCGCTGATGATCTCTGCCAAAATTTTTCAAATAGGCTGGTTTCTGTTTCCTCCCTTTGAACTCATTCTTATTCACCCAGCTTTTCCCTTGTTTATTTTTCCTTTGAACTGTTGGTAACATAATCTGGATTTTCTAATAGCTTCGTCCATTGTTTTTGGGTTATCAAACTCGATTTTCTCTTTGTATACAACAGGCAAACAATTCAGAAACCTCTGTACTTTTGCCTTTTCTTCCCTTATGTAGGGTACATATCTCAGCAGATTTGTAAACTTAGTGACAAACTCATCAATAGTGAGTTGTCCCAGTCTAATTTCATGAAATTATTTGGCTTTATCATCATAGTAACGTTCATTTAGGTAGCGGTTTTTGAACTTAACCTGGAAATCTTCCCAGGTGACTATCTTTTCATCAATGGCATGAACCATTTTTGTCTCCTCCCACCACAAGGTAGCCTTACCTTGTAGCTGGTAAATAGCTAATATTGCCTTCATATTGCTTTCATATTCATAGACCTAGAAATACTTAATCATATTCAGCAACCAGACTTCAGCATCTTCCTCCTTCTCCCCATCATAGGAGGGAGGTTTAATCTTTCATAATTCCCCCTGTAATTCTTTTTTCTGTTTACTCTGATGCCTAACAGCATCTTCTTCATCAGACTCATCAATTTTCCTCTTCCTGGAACCTTCGCCTTCTTGGCTGTTCCGCGAAGTTAATTCTCTGATGAGCTTTTCCTGCTCCTCACTGGCTAATGACAATCTGTCATTCTGGCTTTTTATCTCAACCAATT
This sequence comes from Pinus albicaulis, assembly GCA_034641835.2. Classification (NCBI taxonomy): domain Eukaryota; kingdom Viridiplantae; phylum Streptophyta; class Pinopsida; order Pinales; family Pinaceae; genus Pinus; species Pinus albicaulis. The sequence goes on along the minus strand of CM076577.1, from coordinate 731,257,256 downwards.
CTTGTTGCAATTCTCGCAACATAGCCATCATGGGCGCATTGGGATCTGGTGCATTATCCTCATCACGCAGATCAACATAGATTTCGTCACCTTCTGCCATTTCAGCACCACTGTACACACTCAACAAAGATCAGTGAAAATAAAAAATAAAATATTTTTTTTTTCCACAGAATTTAATTTATACAGTGAATACACAGCAACAATGAGCACAATGTCACCAGCCCAGTTTTATAACTTGGGCTCTGATACCATTTGTCAGACCTCCAATTTACGTAACCAAAAAAAAAAATTGTTTTTATTTCAAGCCTTCCTCTTTTGAATTTCATTCTGGAAGGATACTATACTTATGTTGGTTTACTCAATTCATAATTGTTTACCAAATTATGTTTCATTTTCCCATCTTAACTATATCCAACCTCAAATGGGATATAATAATATTAATACTGCCAACCATCATTATTTTTAAAATACCACCCAATGGTTTTGTTTATCAAAACTCCACGGTTATATCTCACCACCTTGTTTGTGTCGTAATGAACCTTGGGTCATCGACTATAATCTTTTAATAGATAGTGGGGAACCCATTCCCTTTCCACATAATAACCCTCTCGATATAATTTGATCGACTTATATGAGACAGTGAAGATTGTTCACCTATTCCCGTTTGTTTACAAAGTATGAATTATAATTTGATGTAATGTATTCGTGTGGCTATCTGTGCGTATAGGCTCTCATGGCCATTCGTTGAATTCTGGTTAGCATTTATATTAAACCAAACTCCTTTACTCGGATATCCACGTCATCTAGATTAGAATGTGATTTAATTAAGTTGCGACGTGAATTCGTTATCCACGTAAGTCTGTAGACGATTTTGGGTGTAATTGTGTAGTTTGGAATGAGTCTTATTTGATTGGCCGTCACGTGGGTTTTCTCCACGCAACTCTGGAACCCTCCACGCCAACTTACCTTAGTACGATTGTAATTTCGATGGAACGGTCAGCCTGTATTGAAATTTATGATATTACAAATCACATTAAACGCTGAACGTATTGATTGTTCATTACGCATCCCACTCTTTGATATGTGGCTTCATCGTTAAGATCTTGCCAGGTGGTTTTGTCGGTTCTTTTCTCTTCATTCTTATTTGATTGGTCTCGTAACAGTTCACTTCCGATGCCATTGAGTTCTCAGTGCATCTATCCATTTATTCTACGCATCTTAGTGCTTCATTGAACCATGCAGGTATGTCTACTCCTGAGGTTATGAAGTGTATCCTTATTCGTTTAGGGTAACGTATATTTTTTCGACTAGTCACTGAGATTTGGATTTGTTTGGATTGTTTACCATCGTTCCATACAGATGGATTTCTGTCTGCTACTTCGCTTAATGAAAATTTTTGTTTCTTTTTGCAGTGGGTTTGATTCCGCTGCTTCCAACGATTTGATTCATTGGTTTAAGTTTCTGGTTATTATATTGCTCTATATGCATTCTTAAGAACAAGATAGAACCATTGTGTTGTGTTGATGGTCCTGGAAAAATACTCGTCTTCTCCCTTAAGCATGTCGAAAGATTATCTGCGTCCTTTGCAGGGTGACATAAGAATGTGAATCATTCGCTCTTTTCTTAACCTGTATAGGTAAGAATTTCTATTGTTTGTTTATACAACTATTTTATGTCTGTGATAATGTCCACTCTCCATCGTATGCTTAATTCTGTTGTTCCTCTATGTATATGCCAGGTCCTCGATAGCTTAGAGTTGCTCGAGCCTCAGGTAATTTGTTGTTCCTCATTTAACAAATTTTTGTTTTGATAGCGTTCTTTTCCGTTTTAATTCGTACTCATATTGGGGTTTTTGACTCTTGCAGGTATTGACAATCGACTTCCTACTCTTTCTCTCTTGACCCATGAAAATTGTAGCTCCCTTCAGCACTAATATAAATTTCTTTGATCCTTTCCAGGTCGGTACTCATCGAACGCTGGTTTGAAGGAACCAGTTCTCCTCACCTCGTTCTTGAAACATTTTCGACAACTTAATAACTTTAATTTATGTCGTTGTATAATTTTAGCCATTAAAATTTTTTCTGGGTTTCGACCCTGACTCATTTACTATTTCAATTTCAAAAACATTTACGATTTTGACCATGTCCTCATGCCGCAGTGGACTTGAATCGTTGAATTTTGTTGATTATATAATTCTGTCTGTTTCCTATTATAAATTCTTCTTATGGTTAATCTTATGTATCTGCAACAAGGCATTTCTTTACTCTTCTAGCTTGAGTTCAGGTTTATACTTAGTTATGGCATTATTGAGCAGCTACATGTATTCCCCCTCAGTTGTATTTTGTTGCCATAATACTTAGAGGCCATTCATAGGTTAGAATTATATGCCTGCAAATAGTGACTATGTTATTTAACAACTTAACTGTGCCCTGGCACAGTGAATTTGGTTGCATAAAATTTTATACTCCGTCCTTTTTATTGTAGCTTTCCAGTGATTATTCTGTCTCAGCTATCATTACCATTATTATGCTAGTACTCAAATGCATTTTTGTGTATATTTCTCCTATTTCTCTGGATGGTAATTGGACAGTAACAGTGAACTAAATCTTTTCTCAATTAGTGGAATATTTCCAAGTATTGTTAGCTATGCTCTTTCCAGAGATTCGGTCTTGAAAGAAAAAGTACTAAATTGAAATTGATAATTGATTTTCATCATATCTCTTTAGGCTTTGCGAATACCTACAAGTGATGTGGTAACATGTATGTGTGTATCTGTGTCTGGAAACAATTTCGTTTGTAACATAACACTATACCTCCTGGTATCTTGTTCACATAATAGAGTAGATTTTGTTTATGGTCTACTGTTATAAAATCTGCATGTTAAATTATTTATTTATCCTTCTTTCACATAGTGGATTTTAACTCATACTATGAGTGTAATTCATGGAAACTAAATAGTAATAGACAATCCCATGCAATTTGTTATTTGCTTCCTTCTGATGTAGAATTGCTTATTTATATGCAGACATAACTGACTACAGTAATCCTATTCATGTAAAGATAGTGTACTGTTTCCTAGAAGGTAGTCTGTAAAAGTTTTCTTTTCATTTTGATACTCAGTCTATATGACAGTTCATATACTACTACTCTCAATTTCAGTACAGAATTTCTCATATAGTTCTCTGTTATGTATGTATATTATTAACTCATTCTAATAATCAGAAACAGGTTAAAATTAATTCACCAATTTTCCTGTGGAGAACTATGTATCCTCAGATCTAAACCAACACTGGTTTAGAGATTCTGTTGGATTCTACTCCGCAGATTTTCTTGCTTACAACTATACAGAATCATGAAGGTGAATTCTTGATGATTTATTCTGTTGAATGTGGCGTTCAATAATTCTAACATAAAATCAAACAATTATATGTAGCCAATTCATACCACAGAAAATAGAAACACCAATTCAATTTAATTACTTACCACTCATGCAGTCGACCAACCTCCCAACCTTAGAGTTGTTCTGTCTCCCAGAACTCACCCCCGAGCTGAGATCACCTCCACCACAGACCAACCACTAATCTGTTTAGGAGCAGCTTATTTAAGCTATTGTTCCCCAAAGCATGTTTCTAATTCTGCGTCCAGAATAGCAGGATTCATTTCTTCCTGTTTGCCAAGGCTTCCGGTTTTAGGGACTCTTTAAAGCTGTTTTATGCTTTTCCTCAGTTTTTCCAGCTTTTTACCTCTTCCCAACTACTTTCCTCATCATTGGGGAAATTTATATTCTTCCTCAAAAATCTAAATTAGAAATAATTCCTTTCAAGGATTTTTGAAAGATTGTGGGAAATAGTTGCCTTATCCATCCTCATGGATTTAGAAAGTGATCTCATAATCTCATTTTGGTCAATCTTCACACAATCATTTTATTCATTTACTCAAATTAAATATTTAATTACATTCACAAAATATTTATCCTTTGGGGTCCACTCCCCTTAGGATTAAAGTTCAAATGTCTATCTTTGAAATTCAAACACATAAATTGGCGGTGTTACAGATGTAATGCCCACTCTGCTTCTCAACATGAGCTTTGAAGTGGTAGAACTATTCAAACACTTCACTCTTCTGTTTCAAGAAACACACTCATGTCTTTCTGATGTAATCATATATGAATGTCAAAACATATTTGTTGCCAACTAAATATGGCGTTTACATTGGTCCACACAAATCTGAATGGACAATTTATAAGGGTGCCTTTGCCCTTATACTCTTCCCTACTGGAAAACTATCTCTCTATTGTTTGCCCAAGATGCGGTCTTCACAAAGGCTGTCCAGTTTCTCAATCAATGCTAATCCTTTTACCATTCCCTTTATGTGCAACAAGTTCAAGCCTCTTAAATTGAGATGTCCAAATCTCAAGCGCCACAACCAGTTTTCATCTTTCACTTCCTTTTGAAAGACCTCTTTTGTTACAGCTACTACGCTTCTTCCTTCCTTCAAGTCTGCTCTGAGCTTGAGAGGAAACATCCTATTACTTGTCATATGCACCTCTGCAATGACTTTCTTGCTTCGAGGTATTTCCATGATTTTACCCACATCATATTTAAAAAATACATTGTAGCCCTTGTCAATGAGCTGTCCAATGCTGAAACGGTTACATTTTAATCTAGGTACATAATATACATCTGTCACAAACTTTTGTTCTCCATTTCTTGCTAGGATACTTACTTTGCCTTTTCCTTTGACAGTGATTTTACAATCAGTTCCTGTTGTTACCTCATATTTAACATTTTCATCCAGATTGGCTAACATTGCTATGTTTCTAGTCATGTGGTTACTACAACCTGAGTCTAAGAACTATACATCATCCTGTCTATCTTGTGTTACATTACATGTTAACAACACATTACTCTAGTTCTTATTTTCTTTTGCAAAATTATAATTCTACCTATTATTCATGTAATTTTTATTTTTCCTACATTCATTGGCATAGTGCCCATATTTCTTGCAATAATAACATTGGACTTGGGATTTATCATACCTTTTTCCATGAGCTTGATGTTGGCTTGAGCCTTCATTCTAGTTTGGATTTCTGCTCCTTCCACTTGAAATTGCAGGGTTGTTTCTTCCTCTACTTTGGCTTCTGCCTCTTCCTCTGTTGTTTTCTCTGCCTTGACCTCTGCTTCAGCCAAAAGACATTTGAGTATTGAAATCCTTTTCCAATGAGGAATTTGTTCCTCTTTTCAGTCTGTGTTCATGAGACATCAAGGATGCACTCAACTCATCCACTATAAATTATGAGAGATCCTTTGTCTCTTATATTGCCACTACTATGGCATCAAATCTTGAGGGTAGACTTCTCAAGATTTTCCCCACAATTCTTCTATCTTCAAGTGTCTCTCCATGATACCTTATCTGGGTAACCAACTCAATAACATGAGTGAAAAATGAGTCTATATTTTCTGACTCTTTCATACAGAGAGTTTCAAAATCTCTCCCTAGCATTTGCAACTTTGTCATCTTCACCTTCTCCATGCCTTGATAGGTTATCTTGACAATATCCCATGCCTCCTTAGACTTTGTTGCTACTGCAACCATTGGGAAAATACTCTCATGTACATATTGAAAAATATAGAAGAGGGATTTGGAGTCCTTCTTCCTATTATCTTTTAAAAAATATCTTTTTACTGCTGTCAAAGAAGCCAATGCTGTTGCATCTGTTGGTTCTGGGTAGCCATTCTCAACTAGCTCCCATATGTCCTGTGAAGCAAACATAGCTCTCATCGTGATTGCCCAATAATCATGATTCTTCCCGTTAAACTGTGAAAGTTGGGGATTTGTCAAGATGGTTCCTGCTGCTGCCATCGTGACTGTGGAAAAACAAACAATTTTCTTGACTGTGTAAAAAAAAACAAACAAAAGCTTTCTGTGCTGGAGAAATTTTCTTCAATAAACTTCTTACAGCTTCTTTAGTGAAGAGAAAACTCTGATTCTTTCACTGAGTTCCTAGACTAGCTCTGATACCATGTTGGAATTTCTAAACAATTCCTCAATACACAGAGAGATGAATACGACAATTCCTCTTTTACAATAGAGAGATTAAAATAAAAATTAAATTGTAGACACAGAGAGATGAATTACAAAATCTATTTTATTTACCAAACTCTGTTAGAAAATGAAATTCTTCCTTCGGAACTAAGTTCTAGATTCACAAAAAAATTCAGTAGCTGTTGCACACACAACGCTACAAGAATTTCCTTTCTCTATCTCTCTCTCTTTTTCTCTCTGTCTTCACTGTTTCTGCCTTCGGGCAAGAAATTACACACTGCAGAACAAGTCACAATACTCACGGAATATAAGACATTACATTATATATAATATATATATTATAGATAGCTCATATTTATAATATATATAACCAAGGTTAAAATAAAACATACTATGGTAAATAAAATTTAACCAACGTTAAAAATAAAAACATATGTGGGAAGTTTAAAACTTAAATCACAAAACTATATGCTAAGGTTTATAACTCTATATCCTTTATGCTTTCCAGGGGCCTTTATGAAGTTCATTCACATGAGTTCCCTCACCCCCTGGTACTCTTTTTTTTTATGAGGAGGTGGGTCTAGTGGAGGACTGACATCAGCTCCTCCGAGAGTTCCCTTCCCCCTGTTGCTTGAGCTTTCTTCCCCCCTATGAAATGTTTTCACCTCTGTGTTAAATGCAATTGGTGGAGTTTTAATGTAGGTGGTTGCTGCAGAGAAGAACGGAGCTTGCACAACCTTTGCATTCATGCCGCCGCTCTTTAAAATCCCATTAGCCATTACTCTATTGTATCTTCATTCCCATCACAATTACTTCGATGCTCTACTGATTTGTGCAGGCCATTTGAATTAAATTGCAACAGGATCTGTGTTTTTTGCCTCCTCGTTGTGGCAAGAGACTGGAAAAACTTGGTTCCCGAAGGACAGACGATGAGGCGGAGGGAGCAACACTGGAAGGGATTCAATGCCATGATGTGGTTAAGGGCAAGGACAGGGCATGTGTGAGCATGGAGCTTCCAAGGGTTAGCACTCCATAGGAAAAAGTGGACCTGGTTCGGAGATTGAAATAGAGCATTTGGAGTGCCCTTGAATTTTGAGTCTTATGTATTTTTGGTTTGCACAAGTGCATGAAGGAGCAGGAAACCTCAACGTATTTGTACAGTAAGGTTGTATGGGTCTGTGATTGAATATTTTTGTTTGTTTATCGTGAAGAAACTAATATGGTGTAATTTTATATGGTTCAAGGAAGAAATATGCATCAAATGTTTTTTTTCACTACAGGGGTTTTCATGGTTCACTATTGACCTTGTATTAACATGCTAGACAAATATCATTTTTATGATCTAACAGAATGAGTAAAGAATGAAATAATAGTGATCTACATGATTGATTTTATCATTGGCAGGTTGTTTCTCTGTTATAAATAATTTTGTATGCTTGATGACTATGACAACAACAATGTATATGTATAGTATACCTTTATAAATACATGCATATATCAATGTATGGTTTGTATGGATTTTCCTTTGATTTATAATATTATTGAATATTAAATGAATAGGTCATTGTGTTAATTTGAAAATGTATGGTAGAGACATAAAGTGACAAGATACTTGTTAGGGGGGAGATCTATGCCTCGATAGGGATATATAGCTTACAGAAATTGGATGTCTTTACTTTCTAAAGGTATTTAATTGAGCTTATGTCATATGTTCCTATAATATGAAGGCTTGAACATTTGCAGAATAATTCTATGCATAAAATGAAACAAAGATATTACTATCTTGATTGAATATCTATTGTGAATTGAGCTTATGTAATATGTGCCTGTGATACGAAGGCTTGAACATTTGCAGAATAAATGTATGTAGAAAATGAAATAGAGATATTATTGTCTTGACTGAATATCTATTGTGAATTATGTTTAGGTGGTGTCTTCAGAGGTAGTATTCAATGCACAGTGGTATGTAGAGATCTAAATTTGGAGAGGCTCTATATGCTAACAAGTGATGTTGCTTGTCTCTTGTTGAAATTGTTTCTTGGACACCATTTACAATGTAAAAGCTAAGATCTAGGACAAGGAAGGAATCCCACCTAACCAGAAGAGGTTGATCTTTGTCGAAAAGCATCCAGAAGATGGTCCTACTATAGCTAATTATAATATTCAAAAGGATTTGACCCTTCATCTGGTGCTCCATCTCCATGTTGGCTTTTAGGTTGGTTGCTATGTGTCAATGTAGTTTGGTTATGTTTAGTGGTTTTTATTCTTAATGTTTTTTTATGTATGTATGTGTTTGTGTTGTTTATCTGTTTTGTGTCTATGTTATTTCTACTTCGTTTGTCTCTCAATTGAATCCCGACTTGTTTCCTGGTAGGCACTGTAATACTGTATTAGTTTAATATAAAAAAAAAATTATCTGTTATGTGAATCAATTTTCATTTATATGGATTGAAGTAAATGTGTGCCTCTATGTCATTTGTACTTGGTTTGTCGGTCACTTGAAGCCCTACTGTTTTCCTAGTAGCCAGTGCAATACTATTTTCATTTAATATAAAAATTATGTTATCTATTATGTGAATCGATTTGGATTTATATGAATTGAGGTAAATGTGGATGAAATTATGAGATATAAATTGGTTTTCATATACCCTCAAAATTTTGTTGTAGGGCAGGAGGTGCGGATAAGCTGAGGTTATATTTTATATGTAAAGGAATATAAGATGCAATTTTCTTCTATTGTTAAACATGTTGTTAAGTACATGGTTAGAGCTAACAATGTAGATTTTAGACCAAAATGAAATTTAGTTTTCCATCTCTTAATAAGATCACGTGTCCAGAATCTATGGTGTGTTCAATATGATCGGATTCGATAGTTGTTATGCTCTTTTTTGACTATGCTCATTTTAGAAATGTTTCTTTTTCAATAACGAGTCATATTGGACACTTACTCTATTTGACATAGTTGTGTCACTTTCCTAGTTATCATAGTCCTCATAGATCAATTGTTTGACACACAGTTCTGTACTTAGCAACACATTTATATTAATTATACATAACATTTTTTTGTGTCATCAGCATGGTTATAGCGCTTGTAAATCCTAGTTTACCGAGTGATTCAGTTATCAATAGTTGTTTCAAAGAATTGTTTTATGTATCTTGCATTTGGAGAGTAAATTATTGTAGATTGAACATTATTTTTTCTATAACTTTTCTTTTAATTACAAATAAAAATTTGGATAGGACAAAACATTTTTTCCCACCTTTACTAAAATTCACCAAAATCACTAGAGATATCTTGCTTAGGAAATATTGGATCTCTTTAACTATTGGATCTCTTTAAGAATGTTACGATGTTTCCTTTGCAACATCTAGTGATGGTAGCCCCAAGGGTTAGCTCAATTGGTTGATTCTGTGCTTGGAAGTACTCACAGATTGAGAGGTCACTGGATCAAATCTCCTAGACACCTGAGGGGTTAGGCTTCATTGTTAGGCCGATAGTAGATCCCTTAGAGAGGATTTACTGTGATATATTAAGACTGTGGATGTAGCTAGTACATGTGTGCGGGCACATAGGAACGTGAACCACTATGAAAAAAAAACATCTACTGATGGTGCAATTGCTTGTTTTTAAATAATAATAATAATAATGTAATCGAAATGTACCAATCATATCACACATACACCTTTGCATATATAGATATTTTTTTATAAAATGCTTTATAAATATGTAAAGCTGACTCCTTAAAATAAACTAAATTAATGACTTCACATTAAAAGGTTAATCAAAACCAAATTAATCAATTCATATTAAAATTTGTAAGCTATATCAACTCAAATATGAAGAGAAATAAAGAACTAGATATGGTAATACAAATTTTGAATTAGAAAATTAATTGAAGTGGGACCTTAGGGTCTCCAGAGTGAACAATTCCACCTTTTCTTATAATGTTTCTTCTTCTTACTAAGGTTGAGAGTCCTTTTAACCTTAGGTATCTTATGCATAGTTTTATATGTTTATTTTGTAAATTCAATAAGGTTAATATTTTTTATGTAACAAAGTTCATACCTTTATTGCTAATGAATTAATTGCTAATTTTGATTCATACCTTAGTTTTTTTAATTTTAATTTCCCCATTTGTGATCCAAGTGGATATTTGTGGCCACCCACCTATTCCACTTGGGGCCCCACCATTTTCTCTTCCAATTTTTCAGTTTCAGCACAACTTACTATTTTTAGCATTTTTTCGGGTCCTGAACTCCCGAAGCCGTTTTGAGGCCCTAAACGACGTTTTCTGGGAGAAAGGGGAGCAACATGGGTCGATTTATTGATGTTTCTCACTTAAAATTTGTATTCCTTAGACATATCTTTCGAACGAGGTATGGTTCGCATCAAACGGAGATCGTATGCCAAACTTACGTCCCTGGGAAGTTGAAACACCAATTTACCCAGACGAGGCCCATAGTTTTGGTGCTTCATCTCCTAGGGTTAGGGTTTTGGATGTTTAGGGCTTTCCATTGTTTCTAAATAATAAATAGGCCCTCGAGCCTCATTTTAACTTAGTTCAGAGGCATGTAGCCACCACATCTCTTCTCAGAGATAAGCTATCAGCGCCCTAGCTAGTTTATTTCCATTCTGTCAGTAAGAAAATTTCAGTTCTTTGATATTAATGAAATGAAGTGTTATTTCTGCTGCATATTTGCATTTATGGTTATATGTGTATTTTTTTGTGTTCCTGCATACATCTAGATCAATTTTCCTGTATAGTGGGAAAGGCTCGCTAGGCTTCAGTGTCAGCCATGGTTGAGATAGGTGAAGCAGGTTCCTGAGGTCAAACAAGATCTTCTTCTTCTCCAATAGGTTCTTAAAAATTTTCGGAAGGCTCATATATGGTGTGTTAAACCTCACAACCACTGAAGAAGAGTGAAGGGTGACTATGTGGTGATGTTGCGGTTTTAGGTAAAACATTTCCTTGAGTATCCATACTCCTACAAGGCATGAGAATGAAATTTTTTATATTTTTTCAATATTTTTGAAACAACATGTAAAAGGAAGGCAGAAAGGAATGCTAAAACAAAATCAAAGCATCTACTAGACACCTTCCCAAAACTGAATCCAAATAATGGTGAGCCTTGGTATTGCACCAATAATGCTGCAAATCCTAGAGGTTGCCTTAATTTACTTTATAAACTCGTGGTTCATACAAACTTGGAGGTGATAGTGCTTTATAAATAGCATATGCATTCTGCACATGTCATCCTATTTTGAGATTTATGAAAGGGTGCTACTTCTAGGGTTTCTAGATGAAGTCTGTCACACTTTTAAAATTAGGCCTAGGGATAAAAATGATTCAAATCCATGGCGCTATCAACAAGAACATAGCTACACTACAACAAGTACATCTAACTACTCTGCAATGAAATAAATATACACATTAAGCTATGATAAGAAATGAATGCAAACTAGGAATCTTGCATGAAGTAAATTGTTGAATTGAAAGGGCATAAAGGAAACTAAGCTAATCACACTTTGTTGGGCCAAATGTATAAACACACTCTACTCACTATATGCTTTTATCTATCATTCTTATAATCATGCAACTGCGCATGACCTAACTATGCTTGTAATGTCTTGTTTTGCAACTAGGAGAAGAAAGTGCTAAGGTGGCTTCTGGAAGGCTTGGACACATTGGTGCAAGGATGAAGGTGTATGAGTCCTTTTTGCAGTTTTAGAGGATGTAAATTATGATTTTTGGGCTTAAGGAGGGGCCCACTAGTGCTACTTAAAGTTCTGCTATAGGTTTCTTGTAGTGCTTCTATCCTGAAGAAAGGTTTGGTAGACCGTTCCTTCCCATAGATAATCACATAAAGACCATTTCCCATGAGGGGTCAACTAACCCTTATACCGTTTCTATCTCCTTGAGAATGTTGTATTGGAATATGTGTTGGTCAACTATTTCATTTTATCCACCTCATTAATCGTACTATCTTAGGTAAAGGGTTAGTTGACCCTTCATTTAACTCAATCATGAGTAAAATCCAATATTTGAGTAATGGTTGGATAACCTTTCCCATGAGGGATCAATTAACCCTTATACTGTTTCTATCTCCTTGAGAATGTTATATTGGAATATGTGTTGGTCAAATATTTCATTTTATCCACCTCATTAATCGTGCTATCTTAGGTAAAGGGTTAGTTGACCCTTCATTTAAGTCAATCATGAGTAAAATCCAATATTTGAGTAATGGTTGGATAGCCTTTCCCATGAGGGGTCAACTAACCCTTATACCATTTCTATCTCCTTGAGAATGTTATATTGGAATATGTGTTGGTCAACTATTTAATTTTATCCACCTCATTAATCGTACTATCTTAGGTAAAGGGTTAGTTGACCCTTCATTTAAGTCAATCATGAGTAAAATCCAATATTTGAGTAATGGTTGGATAAACTTTCCCATGAGGGGTCAACTAACCCTTATACCGTTTCTATCTCCTTGAGAATGTTATATTGGAATATGTGTTTGTCAACTATTTCATTTTATCCACCTCATTAATCATACTATCTTAGGTAAAGGGTTAGTTGACCCTTCATTTAAATCAATCATGAGTAAAATCCAATATTTGAGTAATGGTTGGATAACCTTTCCTATTCACCCACGTCATTGAGATTATTATTATATATGAGATGATGAATAATGGTAAGATATAATATTTATCTAATATTATAATATTTGAGTTCATTGACATGGAGGAAGTGTATAATTCCAACCCTTCTAAGTCAAGGTCATTAGTTTTCCCTTCCACTTGCTTTCCCTCCTTGAGAGTATTGTCCTAGAGGAAGTGTTGACCAACCCTCCCTTGGAATATTTATGAAGGATTATAATATTTTATGTCATTATCATGGTGTAAGGGTTGGTTTACATGTATCAATGATCCATATCCTTAGGCATACTAACATAGGGGAATATTTGTTTGATTCTTCCTATAGATTATGAAAGAGGAAAAGTACCATATTTTTGGAAGGGTTTCCCAATAGTTCCTCTTTCTCATATTTAAATAAAATACAATATTGGTGGAAGGTTAAACTAACGCTTCCATGTTTCAATAGACCATTACTTTATGTGAATGATATTATCCTAGAGGAAGTGATAAGCAACCCTTCCTATCCATGAATCATTGCCAAAATATCATATTTCATGAAGACTTGATCACTGCTTCCAATTTATTTTCCTCCTTGAGGGTATTGTTAGAGACAATAGGTTACCTAACCCATGCTTGGAATATTTCTCTATGGTTATATTATTTTAGGTTACTATTGTCGTGGAAGGGTCAACCAACTCTTTTAGGTGATCCACCTCATTGTTCATATTATCATGAAGGAAGCATTGATCAATACTTCTTCCATATGACATGTAAGGTGAATAAAATATTTCAGGAAGGGCCAATTAACCATTCCTCTTTCTCATATTCACTAATAAAATAATATCCTAGTGGATGTGTGACTCATCCCTTCCAAGTGATACACATCCTTGATCACACTAGCTTGGGGAAATGTGGTGAGCCCTGGTATTGCACCAAGAATGTTGCAACTCCTAGAGGTTTCCCTACCTTACTTTATTAACCCGAGGTTCCTACAAAATTGGAGGTGATAGTGCTATATAGACAACAGATGCATTCTACTTATGTCATCATCTTCTAAACATTACAAGAGGGTGCTACTTCTAGGGTTTCTGGATGAAGTCTCTGACACTTCTCAAATTAGGCCTAGGGCTACAAATGATTCAAATCCATGGCACTATTAGCAATTACATAACTACATTACAGAAATAAAGTACATATAAATACTTTGCAATGAAAGAAATCTACACACTAAGGTATGATAAGAAATGAAAGCAAACGTGGAATCTTGCATGAATTAAATTTTTAAATTGAAAGGGCATAAAGGAAACTAAGCTATTCACACTTTGCTAGGAAAAATGGATAAACACACTCTACTTACTCTATGCTCTTATCTATCATTTATTTAATCATGCAACTACTCATGACCTAACTATGCTTGGAAATGTGTTATTTTGGAGCTAGGAGAAGATATTTCTAAGGTGGCTTATGGAAGGCTTTGACACATGGTTGCAAGGTTTAAGGTGTATGAGTGGTTTTCGTAGGTCTAGAGTATGTGGATGGTGGTTTATGGGCTTAACGAGGGTCCCACTAGTGCTACTTCAAATGCCGCTATAGGTTTCTTGTAGTTCCATAGGAAAGTATTGAACTGCTATAGGAAACATTCTGAGGGAAATTCGAGGCCAAAAATAGGTGTCAAATGGGTAGGGAAGGTGGACTGAAGGTGGATCTAGATGACTGGAAGGTGACCCACCCCTTGGCTAAGCTCAAAACCTCTTGGGAGACTTTTCTTGCACCCTTAGGGTTTTCTCATGGTGTAGGGATGAAAAATACGGAAACATGGATGATGGTGATTTTGATGAATAAAGGGAGAATGAAGGATGAAATATGAATTTGAAGGTGCTAGTGAAGCCCCCCTTGGCTCTGCTACCTGTACTTGCAAAAAACCTACATGTTCATGCAATAAAAATGAACAAATTCATGATTAAGACAATCGAAAAGTTGACTTGAATTTGGAAAGAAAATGTATTTTAACCGATAAAAAAGGATCTAACACAAAATTATAATCATAACCATGTAACTATAGCAACCTGTCTTATCCATTCCTAGAAATCATAAATAAAAAATCAATTTTAGTATGTGGGGAAGGTCTACCCTCCTCAAGCTCTAATGAAAGAGATGAGAGGCGGAGGCGTGACTCGCAACTTTCTAAAGTTATAACCTATTATACCAACATGTAAGAAATCTAAATCTACTGCAAAATACAAATGGAAGCAAAAAAAAATCAATGAATGGAAATACAATAAAACTAGTCAAATATTCATAAGAAAAAGTAGCTAAAATGACATGAAAGTAAAGAATGATTACACAAGTGAGATTGAGGAACATGGATTGGGCCCCAAACCACAAGCCTATCTCTCTGAAACTAGATCAGTGAAGCATAGTCTGAATACTCATTTTATAGCATAAATATAGTGTCATTACATAGACATTAAATGTCTTGAAAATTGATTACAAGAGAAAAGAGCTTAATGGATTTCTCCAATATTCGAATTCTAATGAGTTCTTTCTCAACACTATTTAACCTAAAGGGTAGCTACCAACAACTCCCTAAAAAAGTAGGTGATGATTCCACTTGACCACAAGTGAAGTATGACTTCAGTGCACTTGATCTTGAGTTTTCTTGGCTTCCTTTGATTTAGATTTGTTGGAGGGAATCTCGAGGATCCCTTGGCTACCTTTGGGAGTTATGGAGGGTGGAAAATACCCCTAGAATATCTCCTTGTTGTCTACTCCAAGTATTAATGACAAAATCTTCACAAAAACTGTAATATCTTCATAATTTTCCTGGATTTAACTCATGTTAGGTACTCAAAGTATGATAAGCCTCAATGACCATTGACACTAGTATCATATGACCATAATATAATTAAAATGAAAGAAAACGAGACTTAATCGGGGAATAAGGTGACCATTAACCCCTCCAAATGTACCTAATTATGGATCTCATCAAAATGGTCAACCAATATTTCATCTACATCAATAACATCCAAAATACCATATTTGAAAAAAGGGTAACTAATAATTCCACTTGATAAACCTCCTTGAAAGTATAGTCTTGGAAGAATGGTAGGCTAAACCTTGCTAAAATCTATATATGTAAATTTGAAAAACCTTTATCCTATAGTAATGATGTCAATATGATATCACTCCACATCAATGTAAAGGCAAAGAAATTTATTAGAATAGGAATATAATAGTGCTAGGCTTATGTTTGATATTTAGGTGAAATGAATTTTATTTTTTTCCGAATGTATATAGATTTCCTTCAACGAAACTAATTTTCGAAGCTAATTTGCATGGAGAGAAACTATTTCAATGTTTATTAAACCACCAAACCAATAATTTTTTTTCCAACAAACAAACAAAAAAATATGTTGAAACATTGTTTAACCAAAGTTTATTAAATAATGAGTATTTAAAATGATGCTTGAGAAAATTGAAATAAGAGGAAATCAATACCCTCATCAAGAGATTATGGCAAAATAATTCATTAGATTACATTTTTTTATGTAATTCACAACCATAATTTCAAGGATGGGATACGAAGGGAAAATTTCCATAGACAAATGACTCATAAATCTTGGGGACTCTCTTGATGATGATAGAATTCATCTACCATAATGTCTTGATTCCATTAAAAATAAGTCTTGCAACATAGAATATTGTGCATTTAAACTACTCTAATTATCATTCAAGACTATTAGGGCATGAAATCAATCTTTCTTGCATCTTAAAACATAGGAAATATAGATTTGTATAGTGGCGATGATAATTTTTTAAATTATTCGATATCTCAAGATATCTTTCTTGGAGTTTGCATCCTTTTACTTCATCCAATTCCATGCACCATACAAATATTGTAGCTTCAAAAGAATTTTTATAGAGTATTTCTACAATCCTTTTAAAGAATATTTTTTTTCAAACGAATCCATCTTTTCCACCACCAAATCTATAATTTTTTTTTCCTTTATAGTTCAAATATTTAAACAACGATTGTTAGTGTTTTAGTTAGTGAGGAAAATGATATAAATCCAATATAAATTCCTAAACATTATGGGTTATGCTAAGTCAATATCTTATATAGTGGAAGTATAAGTGAATTACACATCTCCTAAAGTCCCATACATGTAGGTTTTGAATTTAGAGGAAAGAAGCATCTATTTTGCAATTACAATAAGTATTGTGTGAATTAAAATATGTCCCTTTGAATAAGCATAGAAATATTGAAATTCATCTCATCCATAATGTATTAAAATTAAGAACATTATACCAATTTCTCTATGTCAATGTCAAAAACAAATAAAATGACATAAAAAATGGCTTGAAAAGTATGGTGGCCACATCAAACAAAAGGAAATGGCACTTCCACTATGTGATTTTGTATATAGATAATTTCATAATTGCAAATTCCTAATTTTATGTAGGAATCCCACAAAATGTAATACTAAAAAGTGAGCCTTATTATGATAAGATATAAAATAATTTATCACTTTAGAAATACTATGAAATAAACATTGCTCACAAAAAAAACATGTGATTTGATTTTTACCTTTTGATATTGTTTGATGCATACAATTATCCCATATCATTTTCAAAATTAGTAAATTAGTGAATAAATACAAAAATTAACAATTAGTAATTGGTTTTTACTTTTGGTATTGTTTCATACATATAATTATACCATATAATTTTAAAAATTAATAAATTAATAAATGAATATAAAAATTAACAATTAGTGATTGAAGATAAAAGTAGTAATGAAGGTGAAAAATAAAAATTTAATGTAAAATCAAACAAAAATTGGAAATTTAAGACAAAACTAACAATTCAAGATAAAGTCCCACTACTTCCCTCCATATGTAAAAATTCCAAACATTTCCCTCCAATTTTTTTTGGGAAACATATATTAACATTCTTCTACCTAATCTTCAACTGGTTACTTGAGCATCCAAAGGTATGGATTTGCATCGGGGAGGGTCTGTCAAGTTTTAAGGAAATCGCTCTCTATCAAGAGTATCATGGCATCCATACTTGCAGAAAGGTACACAATTGTAACTCGTTTACAAGCTTAACATGCTCCCAACTAATCTTGAATTTAATTTCAGTTAATCAAACATTACATGTGAAATGGCAGTGTGTGAAAAATGTATTTGACCGAAAGTACAATGGTCTCCGAAACGAAGTTAACGCTTATTAACTATGGTGAATGGTTGATGTAGGAAATTGCTATGTTTATGGAACAACTTGGAGGAAGAAAATCGAAATTTGAAAGAGATAGAATTGCTCTCACCGCAAGAGCAACTGTAGTTCACGAGTTGTTGACATTCTGTCTAATTGATCCTGGAGAGACCTTTCTAGTACCAACGCCATATTACCCATGGTAAACTCATTTTCATGTATAAAATGTTCATGAAATATGATTTTAGTAGTCCCAGGCTGGTATAAAATAATCAATATATGTCAGCACAAAATATTTCTCTTCAATGAGCCATCACACTGTAGAAATGGCAAAAAGATTGAGTTGTCCCTTCACTAGTCATTGTTTTCTAGAATTTCAAAAGCATGAATAAACCGATATTTTTGTTACTGCAGTTTCCACAGAGATCTAAAATGGCCAACATGAGTGTAGCTAAAACTGTGCACTGCAGCAGGGAAAATGATTTCGAGATAACGCATAGTTTTGATCCATAGAAACGTAGGTATACCTAATTTTTTGAGATTAATTTTTTTTTCTTTTGATTAGTTTTTATGATGTACATGTGATAAATTTTATTATTTAAAGTTTTCAATTCCTTCTTGTATAACTTCGACTAATTAATTTCTCTTGTGATACAGGTATATCGTTCAAAATTTTGTATCTGAGATCACTTTCAGGTAAAACCTTTAACAATTTCATCATTATTTATTTACGCTTTTTTTAAGAACTATCAATACTTATATATATATATATAACTTTCTAATATATTAAATGTTTCTACAATGTTTGCAGGTAATTATATTTGTATTTTATGAATGATTTTGAAATTTTATTTTGTTGGAGAGAACCTAAAGTATTCTTGTATTCCATGGATATTTCCAACTTTCATGTACAGGTTGGGTGACCCAAACCCTTGGTTTCATCTCCTTTTTGAGCATGATTATTGTGTAGCTATGGTATTCGACAAGATTCCATAATTTCTATGGTGAATACTTATTTAATATATTATTATTATTATTATTTTGAAAACTTTTTGAATTATTTTCAAGGCTTTAATCATAATATGTACTTTGGAGTTCTTCTTTTTCATTTTCTGAACAATGAAATTCAAGTCATTAAAAAGAGATGTCATTGATTTTTATATAAAAACATTATTATATGAAATTCTATTCATTCTCATTTATTTCATTTCTTTCATTTCTCTATAGTTTATATTTTGAAATTTGCTTGGCTAGGTTCACTTACCTAGTCATGTTTGTATTTTTAACTAGTATTTACTATAACTAAAATTTATACTAATAAGATAATACCTTACATCTTAGGATTTTTCTTCTTGGATTGGTCTTTGTAGGGTCGTAGTCTATAATATACTTATAATAGAATGCATTATATATATATATATATATATATATATATATATATATATATGTTTACTTTAATGTATTTATATATATATATATATATATATATATATATATATATTTTACTTAATGCATTATATTATATATATATATATATATATATATATTACTTTAGTATAATAAATAGTTCAAATATATATTATATAAGTATTTGAACTAACTCTTTTCTTTATATAAATATATATTATTTTTTTCATATATATAAATATAAGCAGGTTAGGGTTCGAAATATAAAAGTGAGGGGTTTTTTTTATAACAAATCATTCAAGCCAATTATATTTTAATTTGGATCTACAATGTAATATCCATTGTTAATTTGGATCTATGCTTTTTTGTTTGGTGACGGGTATCTCTATTGTTAATTTGGATATGTGCTTTTGTGTTTGGTGATGGGTATCGACTCTTTTTGTAATCTTCTATTTTGGTTACGCGTATCACCTCCTTTTATGATCTTTCAAGCTTGGTGACGAGTATTGATACCTGGTCTGGTCTTCCATGGTTGGTGACAAGTATTTTCTTGATTAACATAATTCTTTGTGGATTTTTGTATCACCATTTATATTTTAAAACTAAATTAATGAAATAAAATTCTTACTTGATGATACAATTTTTACTGGATTATCATTTAAAAAATGGATAAATTATTATATTTTTCGAAAAATATAGGTAGATGAAACTGAGTTTTGAATCATACTTCAACCTTACTATATGCTTGGTTAGTTCAATTCATTTATTTTTTAGATGAATATTATTTGATAATAAACAAATTTCAAGACACCGGAGTCATTTAATTATATTAATAAATGAAAAGTGGGCTTTTGATAATCAAAATTTGAACACATGTATACAACTTGATAGAAAAAATAACATAAAATTTACATATATATTGTGTAAGTTAGTTATTAATAATTACTATTGTTATTATATCTATCTTGATGTGTCTTGTTATTAGCCTCCTAAGGAAAAAAAGAAATTTTTTTAACCCTTTATGTTAAATACCAATTTGAATAGTCGTATATTTTTCTGTATTTAAATTATAAATTTCTCCACAAATCAAACTTTTATTTTCTTTCATTAAATTATCTCTTCTTTATATTCTTAGATTGTTTTGGTTGTTTTATAGTATAATTAAAATTTTATGATATGTAGATATTTTTTTTTATTTCTTTGTAAATATTCATTTAAGGTGAAAGATATTGATTTAATATATTATTTCAGAGCTAGAAATATATACAGTAGATTAGAAAAACTAAGATTTTTGGAATATCATGTTATTTTGAAGTTTTCACTCAAACAATTTTTTTTTACGCTTGGAATTGAAATGACATAGCTTATAATTTGTATTTATTTATTTATTTTAATTTCAAAAGATTGCAATGATTCATCTACATGATCAATGCCATGTTGACAAAAATGATCTCTAGTGATATTATGTATGTAAATTTATTATGCGTTTCAACTTATTATATGAATGGTTCAATGGAGACATTGTTCCATTACTTGTAATTGATACTTGCCATAATGTACTGATTATTGTTCCAAGCACGTAAGCTATTGTACACAATGAATTAAAATTTTTGGATGCAACTAGGGGATGCTTCAATTGTGTTAGTACATTTGATATAAATTAAATATATTCATGGTAATTGGATTTAAGCATAAGTTTATTTCGTAAAAAAATCAAACTCTTCGTATTATCCAAACTCAAGGACTCAAAGCTTCTAAATTATCAAATACAACTTCTTAGTCTATCTTTAAATACTATATAACCTTTCTAAATAAATGAGATTTTTTTTTTCTTTTTTTTGTTCACAATTTGATATTTTATGGAGCTTTGCAACATATACAATTTTATAATAATAATAATTATTATTTTTTTGCACCATTTTTTGTTTTAGGTGCTTTGCACCATATACAATTTATTATTATAATAATAGCTTTGATATTTTTATGATAAATTTTTAATTTCTATAAAATTGGTTTTGGTGTTTTGCATGAAAATATCTTGATCCACTTCAAATTGGTTTTTGGTGGTTTGCACTATACACCATGGAATTCCACATATGTATTGAATACCAAATTTAGCAATTTTTACTAACTCCACTTTTGCAACAAAAAACATAGCACTACTTGCTTATCTCCACATCATTAGCACTTTTATACCACCATTTCAAAAATAAACATTTCTAAAATTCTATACAAATAGTGGTGATAATGTGAGGTTAAATGGCCCTTTTTCTTGTAGTTATTGTGTCAGCCACAATTTCTCAATTTAGCTTTAAAGGAAAAGAGATTGAAAGTTGACCTATAAACCGCCCCCGATGTTAACAACTAATGATCTAGGCAAGGGCTTCATATTAATCCATTCTCTTCCCTTTCTTCAGACTTCCCCTACACTGTCTTGGTAGAGAATAGTAAGGCACCCGATGTGTCTATGAGTTTTTGAGTAAAGTTGTTGTTCATTATCATGATCGCTTTGTTTGTGATAGAAAATCATGCAGAGCCAACCTTGGTTTGTTTGTCAAAGAGGGGTGATAAATAATGCATGTTCATTCACATCAATACCCAGATTGCAAAGGACCATTTTCACAATCCCATGTGACGCCTCCCTCATTTCTGAGTTGTATTTTTCATCGTCTCACTCGAATAATACGCCATATTTAAAAGTTTGTCGGGCTAAGCTGTTGAGAATGAAATTTCTTCTGAAGCAGATAAAGAAACTTCTTCAGAAACATTAGCAAATTGAAATGAAAATGAAGAAGCGGGGCGAGCAACCACGTCGGCGGGACCAAATTGATTTGGTTTCTTTATTAAAATAATCCTTTATTGCGCAGGAGTAGAGATCATGGTCGTCGAAAGACTATTCAGACGGAGAATATTCTCGTGACAATAAATATCATTCGTTCGTTTTGGAAAAAATTAAAGGAATAAGATGCTACGCCAAAAAAATAAGACCCCTACATTGAACAATAATTATATGAAATATATAACATAAAAACCATTAAACCACTCAATAAATAATGAAGGTAAGATAATATTAACTATATCCAAAATTGTTTCACACCGAAAGCTCAATGAGTGACTATTTGCATGAAAAATGATCTTACATTCCATTTATAAACATCAATCTCAATTAAATGATCACTAACCCTATGTGTACCAAATACACGTGCTATTAATTTCCGAAATTTTAATTTATTATATTGATGTTAACTTACTCCATCTTTTTCTTTCCCTTTGCTGAAAATTTGCTACTACTGTGTGCAAGCATTATTCCTTCCCTCATCAAATGTAGGAAAGCCATAATTTCATGCTCTTCATCATATTTTAATTATTTTGGTTGTGGGGTAATTGTAATACCTCTAATTTTATGGTTTTAAAGTTAGAAATTTGAACTTCAGTTCAAAGGGGAGTGAACTCCAATGGATAATTGTTGTGTGGATATAGTTAATTAATTATTTATGAAAAATAAATAAATTATTTCTGTGCAGTATGACTAAATGAGATTTTTGAGATCACTTGCCAAATCCATGAAGTATGGAAAGAGGCTAAGATTTTCCCCAAAAATCTTTCAAAAAGCCTTGAAAGAATTTATTTCTATTTTATATTTTTGAGGAAAAATCTAAATTTTACCAATGATGAGGAAAGTAGTTGGGAAGAGGTAAAAAGCTAGAAAAGCAGAAAGAAGCTTTAAAGTCCCTAAATAAGGGAAGTCTAGGCAAACAGGAGTAAAAGCATCCTGTAATTTTGGACGCGGAATTAGAAGCAGACTTTGAGGAGAACATAAGCTTAAATATTCTACTCCAAAACAGATTGAGGTTGGTCTATTCTTGGAAGGGATCTCAGCTTGAAGGTGAGTTTGAGAGACAAAAGAACTCTAAGGTTGGGAGGACTGGTCATTAGAAACAGTGGTATGCACATTCAATTTATAGTATGTTAACTCTAGTTTATGGTGATTAATTGTTTGAATTAAATAGTGCTAAGTTCAAGTTATGAATATTAGATTCCTCACATTTAACAGATTTTGTTAGAGGGTAAAATCCTCTAAAATATGTATAGTTTCCCGAATAAAAATCTGTGAGAAAATATCAACCAGAATTTCCAAACTAATAGTAGTTTAAATCTGAAGATATGTGCTATTCCCACAGAAGATTGAATTTTGTAATCTTAATCTGTTTCTAGTATCGAAATTTAAGTACAGGAAAAGAAATTAAAGTTGCAGTAACAGTGGATAAAACAAAAAATGCTGTCCTATTATTTATAAGTATAAATTCATGGATTTTCAGAAAATAAATTATTATTCTATCTTCAAGAACAAGTATAAATACTTGAGGACCGAAATCCAAAATTTTTACTAATTGGGACTGCAAGAACATAATAGGAATTTAGCTAGTTTTGCATGCTGATTATCTTCCTAAGTAATAGATAAGATATTAACTCATTGCAAATGATCTACATGTGAAATATGTATAAACATTTACTCTAATCCAAATTGACAAATCCTACCTCTGTAATGATTCAGAAACTGTTAATAGGTTAAATTAAACTATATCCATACATGCAGATCGCTACAACTTTAAATCAAAATGAGTTTAAATATCCTCTTGAATAGAGAGTATTGTTAATTATCATCATTATCAAAATGAAATTATAGAACCAAAAGTGAGGTAACTGAAGAAAATGAAGGATTATATTATATATGATAAATTTTAATTCAGCTACTAAAGTTAACCATAAAATATTCTTGTGTACTGTAGTAAATAAATCTGAACATAACTCTTAAGAAAACTCTATTAGAGAAATATAGAGAGCTGCAGGAAGTTATTTTGGTTAATATCTCTCATGTCCAAATAAAATTCCGAATAGACGAGTATCAATATCAAGAGATATTCATAAACACTGCACTTACTAAGTCCTATTACAGAATGTGTATTCATTGTCATTTAATATGAAAAACCAATGAACTCAGGAAAATATATAGTACTGATATTTACCTCGGTATGAAAAGTTCTACTCCTACAAGTAACAATATATACAAACTTACTATATTAAAAGAGGATGACATTCTAGACATTCATAAAGAATGGTGTTAGAAACCATAGCCATTATAAAGTGTAGTGCCAAAATGTAAGACAGGAGAAAGGGTTTAGCATTATACAAATAACTTTTATGTTCATATGCATATTGTGGTACTGGGAAACTACGACAGAAGCATATAATATTGGCTTCTGAGTAAGTAATATGCCAAGAGTAATATAAATGTTTAAATTACAATTTTAAAGAGTATAATGATAACTCCATTGTAAAATGAGTAATCATTCTCGGTGATGATTAATACAAATAAAAAATGACCTGTATTAAGAGAGATTTGGTTAGTTCCATGAAGTGAAAAAGCTCAAAATTTCCACAGTATAACGTGTACATCGATGGAGAGAGTAAAGGACTTAACATTTACCTGAAACCATTCATTTAACATCGAGTTAGGGCAAACAGAATAAACAGAAATGAATGAAACCTCTTTATATCATAAGCTAAAGAGAAACATGGTTCACTTGTGTGAATGGAGATATATTGAAGCTTCGATTTATATCTTCATGGTGGAATCTGAGTCGCATTCCTTTAAGGTAGCGAGAAACAAAAAATTTACAAAAAAAATGCCTATAATATTAGTCATACACAGAGGATGAAATTTAAATACCCAATAAAACGGGAAAAATGATAGGCATAGAAGAGAGATTCCATAATACCAACTATGCGTTCAATGAAAAAATTTTTTTTTTATCAAACGAATAGAGATTACCAAAACAAAAATTGGGATTGTAATGTTCCTCAACACAACCAAAAAAAAATATTTTTTTTTTTTCATGATCTTAATATTTTATTTCCTATGATTTTCTTATCCCAGAACTCTACCTTAAAGTTTCTGCAATAAGATTTAACTTTATATAGCATTGAGTCTACGGATTTACCCCTTTATTTTATACAACTTAGAACATAGGGTTATCGCTTTTAATAATTTTGGGGTCTTATACCTATATTCCCCTTAGGTATATCGTTCTATTTTTATTACATGACTGGATTGCTTTTATTACTTTCCCTTACACCATGGACTAACTCTCAATTTCGATCTTTTTAAATATCCTATTCATAAGGTATGGCAACTCTTATTGTATATCATCTACCTAATACAAATATATAACCCGGACCGAATATCTATATCTACGTTTCATACTACACATTGGTTTACTTTACGTCCCATCCAAGATATTGTTTTCGAGGATCATAATTTCGCTCCGGTGGTGTTTGCCTGGTCAGATCTTGGCGCGTACTCTCTGGAGTACACGTTTTTATTATAGTTATGGTTCACATCTCCCCACTCATAAGGTTACGTTACTTCAGCGATACGAATTACCTACCCCTCGTCGTTGAGCCCGGTGCCCATTTATGGTGATCGCACGATGCAAGTTAACGTTGACAGCTATTGGTATGAAATGTATATCGGCTTTATGTTTCTCAGTTTTCAACTTCAGTCATCCCTAGGTCGATCGTTGGGATTGCGACAAGTGTATGGCATCACATGTTAGGGTTCTGTATGCTCAGTTGGGGTTTTTGTTTTAATATTGAAGTTTCGGAACGCAGTTACTTTCTCTCCTTCCACCGATCAGACTCTCAGAGTGTTCATCGACTCAGTCATTCTTATGAATGCTGGAAAGGCTTCCGAGAGAGGGTTCCTGCATTTCTCTTCTTTCCATCCCACTATTTCATTATGTTTGAACTCGTTAACTCCACTGAGTCACGGGCGTAGCGGCAACCAATGATTATTCCTTGTTCAGAACACAGGTATTTCAGTTTCTGTAATGGTTTATTTCGATAGTGATTTTGTCCATTAGAGTAATGTGTCTTTACTATTGCGTATTCCCTTCTATAATTTGATAGTTAGTTTTGTGCCCAATTTATGAGATTAAGTCATGAAGATTTCTAGGGTATGCATTTTGTTTTATAGTGAAGGAATTTTACTCCTTGGAGCTGCGTCTCATCGATTCACTGAAGTGTCTTACTTGGTTCTCCGTTCATGAACTTCATGACTTCCAGGTAATTACTGGATATGCTCCCTTATTACTCATTTTTGTGATAGACGGTATAAAAATTTGGGAGTACCAGCCGTAATACATACCTGAATGTAGTCTTGATTTGGAATGGGTTAATTTTTCTCTTGTTCACGATATGAGGGTTTTTAGAAATTTGTTCCTTTGCACGCGAAGGCTCTTTGCACTGTTTGCACGACTTAAATGATTTATAAAAATCCCTTTTAGTTTTGTTTTTTCTATTTCATGTACTCGGTATATACTATCGATGAGGTTTCCATTTATTTAAATCAATATTTGATATCCATTAAACGTACTAAGCGGTTTTATTCACAGGTCATTTCACTACGAGTTTCATCAAGCTGCTATACTCCCAGGTCGGTAGTTGCGGCATTTACTATTTCGCCTCTGTTCAAGGGAATACTTAATGAATGGATTACGGTTCCCTTAATTTCTGATGGGTCTCTGCCATCGTTACTCGTTTCCGAGGTTTATTTTTTTTTTCGATTTAGACTATGGATTTCATTTACGTCTTCCTGCCTGGCTATACTGTGTCGACACCAGCAAATGGAAATTCTCGCTTTCTCAATAATTTTGTATCTAATGATGATATTTAAATGGCATCTTTGCCGAGGACGTTCTATTATTCTGGTTTGATTTCTTAATACCATTCGTGGAAATAGTTTATGCTGACATTCGGACTTTAACCATATAAATATTTATATATCACACATGTCTGTTTAATTTATTTTGAAATTCTTTTCTCATACAGGTTCTCATTTTTTTTCTTTAACCTAGTAACTGAGTGCAGACATATATCAGGTTATAATACCCAGTTACTGCAAATATTATTCCTAACTGGGTTGTGATAACACGAGGTTTTCGTCTCTTGAGATTATGTTTTCAGTACTACATGTACTAGTTGTAGTTTATTGTACTGTCTAGTTAGGATCTATATTTTCCACTGCCAGACTAGAATGGTTTATCTTCAGAATTTATTTTCTGTTCATGTCGATTCTTTTGCTATATCCGTACTCTAACTGCTACATGTTTTGTTTACGGGTTATAATTAACAGCTGATTATAAGGATAAGCAACTACCATTTCTGTACAGTTAATGATGAATTCGATTAGTGAAATATACATTTGTTTTGTCCTAATTATGTAAGTTATATGTTCTCCATTAGGTCAAGGCTAACCATAATTTCTTATTTATTGATCACATAGTAACCAGAATTTATGGAGACAATTTCTACATGATTTATGGTTGTGATTTAGGATGACCAGAAACTTATATATAATCAATTGTTTTTTTTTTTTATACACCTCCAACAATAGCTATGTTTTTGTTCTAGTATTTTAATACTGGCTTAATATCAGGACTTCCCTTGATATAAATTCATGTTGGAGCTCTTTTATTCACTTAAAGAAATTTTCATTTCTACATTGAATATGTCATATACAGTTTGTTTCTGTTCTACTGTACATAGAATTTTATATTTCATAAAGGGTTTAAGGTTACACCAGATTTACTCTTAGGAATTTTAATAGTATCTCCAGATTTAGACCCCTATCGGGTTTAGAGATTCTGGCGGATAATGTTCCTAAGATACTGCTCTTACCACCATACAGAAGGTAGAAGAATTTACTTCTTCTAATTAATTCTGTTAAAGGTAAGAATACAACAGACTTCAATAATTGTGCCATTCTTTATTCTTAATTCTGAACTAATTCATTTCTTATGAAATCTATATATAATCATTTTCTCTCTATGTTTTCTTTCTTTCAGAAACATATTAAAGTTACAGTTTAACTATCTAGCTAGTTCTAAAAATTCTCCCTCATTCACTCAAGAATTAACTTTGAAAATTGGGAGAATCTCGCTTTTCCAATTCAGCTACTATTACCCATAGTGTATACCAATAGGCCCCCAACCAAAACAATCCTACAGCTGAATTTCCTGTCTACACTATACAGAACCTTTGAAGATAATCTCCTGATGATTACTTCTGTTGAGTGTAGTATTAACATTTCTAATATATAATTACAAATAGACAATTATATGTAGCCAATTCATACTAGCAGTAATAAAACCAACGGAAAATTTTAATTACATACCACACATGCAGTCGACCAACCTCCCAACCGTAGAGTTATTCTGTCTCCCAGAACTCACCCCTGAGCTGAGATCACATCCACCACAGACTAACCTCAATCTTTTTAGGAGTAGCTTATTTAAGCTATTGTTCCCCAAAGCCTGTTTCCAATTCTGCGTCCAGAATATCAGGATGCTTTTCTTCCTGTTTGCCTAGGCTTCCTATCTTAGGGATTCTTTAAAGCTGTTTTATGCTTTTCCTCATCTTTTCCAGCTTTTTACCTCTTCCCAACTATTTTCCTCATCATTAGGGAAATTTAGATTCTTCCTCAAAAATCTAAATTAGAAATAATTCCTTTCAAGGATTTTTGAAAGATTGTGGGGATTAGTTGCCCTATCCATCCTCATGGATTTAGCAAGTGATCTCATAATCTCATTTTTGGTCAATATGCACACCATCATTTTATTTATTTCGTCATCTTGAATATTAAATTACATTCACAAAATATTTATCCTTTGGGGTCCACTCCCCTTAGGATTAAAGTTCAAATGTCTAACTTTGAAATTCCAACACATAAATTGGGGGTGTTACATATTCCCCCTCTGAAAATAAACACCGTCCTTGGTGTTGTTATTTAACTACTAGAGTTCATTTTTCAAACAAAAATGGATATCTTTCCATCATTTCAGCTTCTCTTTCCCAAGTAGCTTCTTCAGCAGAAAAGTGCTTCCACTACACTTTTACTCTGGCTACTGTTCGATTTCTCAATTCAATTTCTTCCCACTCCAATATTTGAAGCGGTTCTGGCAGAAACTCCCCTTCTGGTTCCACCTGTACAACAGTCCAATCAATTATGTGAGAAGCATCATGCACATATCTTTTTAATAATGAAACATGAAACACATCATGAACTCTAACATGGGGTGGTAAGGCCAGCTTGTAAGCCACTGGTCCCACGCTTTCCAATATTTCAAAAGGACCACAATATCTAGGAGCCAGTTTTTCACAAATTCCAGCATAAAGTGTGCTCTTTTTGGGTTTAATACGCAAATACACATGATCTCCCACTTTGAATTCTCGGTGTACCCTTTTCTTATCAGCATAGTTTTTCTGGCGATCTTGTGCTGTCTTGATGTTTCTTTGTATCTGTTTAATGATTCTTTCAATTTCCTGTAAAGCATCTGGTCCCAATATTAATTTATCTTCTGGCTGACTCCAGCTCAAAGGAGTATGACACCTTCTTCCATACAATGCCTCAAATGGACTCATCTTGATGGATGATTGATAGCTGTTATTATAGGAAAATTCAGCTAAATGCAAGTACTCTTCCCATTTTGATGGCCTATCCATCACATACATTCTCAACATATCTTCCAGAATCTGATTAGTTCTCTCGGTCTGTCCGTCAGTTTGAGGGTGATTGGCAGTGCTAAAATTCAGCTTAGTACCCATCCCACTAAATAAACCTTTCCAAAAGGCTGATGTAAATTTAACATCTCGGTCAGAAACAATCACCTTCGGTACTCCGTGGAATCTTACTATCTCTTTCAGGAATACATTTGCTACTTGAGCTGTCCCATAGGTAGATTTTACTGGTATAAAATGTGCAGCTTTAGTTAAAGTGTCTACTACTACCATTATTGAATCATGCTGGTATTTGGTTTTGGGTAATCCTGTTATGAAATCCATGGACACTATGTCCCATTTCCATTCTGCAACCGACAAAGGGTTTAAAAGACCAACAGGATGTTGATGCTCAACTTTGACTAGTTGACATTCCATACATCGTGTTAAATATTCTGATACATCTTTCTTCATTCCGGGCCAAAAAAACTTCTTTTTAAAAGTTGTTAACATTTTCTGGTATCCTGGATGTCCGGCATATGGCTGTTTGTGATATTCATCTAGGATCTTTCTTTTCAAAGTATCCACATTGGGAACATATAGTCTGTTTTTATAACAGATCAGCCCTTTTTGGTTTTGAGTGAAATTAGTTTTCTCTTTTTTTGTAATTTCACCAAAAGTGTTTCATAATTTGGATCTTGGTTTGTTGCTTTTCTCACCAATTCTTCTACTTCAGCCTAGGCACTACTCCCAATGCTGTTTATATTCTGACAAGCATTCCTGCTTAATGCATCACCAACTTTATTTTCTTTCCCTTTGATATGTTTTATGTCCATATCAAATTCACTTAAAAAGGACAGCCATCTGGCTTGTCTTGCATTCAGATCAGTTTGGGAAAAGAAATATTTGAGACTAATATGATCAGTCATTAATGTAAATTTTTCTCCAAGGAGATAGTGTCGCCACATCTTCAAATCATGAATAACAACAGCTAACTCCAAATCATAAGCATTGTAGTTTTGTTCATGTATCTTAAATTTCCTAGATTCATATGCAATAACTGAATTTTCTTGTAAGAGGACTCCTCCCAACCCTTCTCTACAAGCATCCGTACATACTACAAATTCTTTATCAGGGTCTGCAATCTTCATTATGGGGGCTGTAGTAAGTTTTAGTTTCAATTGGTGAAAACTGTTTTGACATTTCTCAGTCCACTTGAACTTGACACCCTTCCTTTGTAATGAGGTTATGGGATGTGCTATGGCAGAAAATCTCTCTACAAATCTGCGATAATAGCCTGCAATCCCCATGAATGATCTTACTGCTGAAACATCAGTTGGTACAGGCCATTCCTTTATAGCCTTTATTTTTTCAGGATCAACAGCAAGGCCTTGTTCAGAAATAATATGGCCCAAGTATTGAATCTTATCTTTATAAAATTCACATTTGCTGAACTTGGCATATAGCTGGTTTTCTTTCAGAGTTAGCAACACTATCCTCAAATGTTCTCTATGTTCATTCTCATTTTTGGAGTAGAATGAAATGTCATTTATGAACAAAAGAACAAATTTATCCAAGTACTTATTTAACACACTGTTCATCAGACACATAAATGTGGCAGGGGCATTTGTCAAACCAAAAGGTAGGACTACAAATTCATAGTGTCCATACCGGGTTCTGAAAGCTGTTTTGCTGATGTCTTCTTCCTTGATTCTAAGCTGGTGATACCCAGTTCTTAATTCAATCTTTGAAAATACTGAAGCTCCTCTCACCTGATCAAAAAGATCATCAATTCTAGGTAAACGGTATCTATTCTTAATGGTCAACTTGTTCAGTTGTCGATAATCAATGCACATCCTAAAAGTTCCATCTTTATTTTTCACAAATAAGACTTGTGCTCCCCAAGGAGACACACTCGGTCTGATATAACCTTTATCTAGCAATTCTTGCAATTGCATTTTCAGTTCCATAAGTTCAAGAGGAATCATTCGATAAGGAGCTCGGGAAACAAGTGTTGCTCCCGGCACCAAATCGATTGTGAAGTCAATTTCTCTTTTGGAGGGAAGATGAGGAATCTCATCTGGGAAGACTTCCTTATATTCCCTTACCACCGGTAATTCATTCAGCAATTTTTCTTCAGTTTTCTGTTCTATTTCTTCCACATGTACTGCATAAACTTGATATCCCTTTCTAGTTGTTCGTTTTAATTGCAGTGCTGATATTTGTCTGACAGAAATGGATTTTGGTTTTCCTTTGAGCACAAAAGGTTTCCCTTCTGCATCCACACAATGTAGGGTCTTATCCCAACAGTTCATCAGGGCTTTCTTCTTTTCCAACCAGTCCATTCCTATCAGCAAGTCATAGGAACCTAAAGGCAGAATGTTCAGACTTACTTCTGTTTGAAAATCATTTAATTTCATTTCTGTTAGGGGCAATTTATGTGTTACTTTCCTCTTTGTTCTAGTGGCCACTTGAACCAACCATGACTGCTAAAATTTTTTAGGTTTAAGATTACATATTTCTACAATTTTTGGACTAATGTAACTTAAAGAAGCACCTGGATCAATCAAAACAGTAACAGATTGGCCAGAAATCTTACCCTCCATTTCCACCATGGTAGCTTGATGTTCTGCTTGCCGGTTCTCCAAGGCTGCACTGATAGTGGCTATGCTTCATGCTATGTCATTTACGGTGGTTGCCTCTCGATCTCTCATAATCCTATGAATATTTCTGTGGGGACAATCCCTCAACAGATGGGGTTCTCCGCATCCCCAACATTTCAAAGGTTCCTTCATTTTCACTGTTCCCTCTTTCTTACTGTCTTCATTCATTTGTTTTGAAGCCACTTGCGACTGAGCAGTTTGACTTTCTTTGGGTTTACTAAATTTCTTTTGCTGATGGTCCCTGCCAAAGTTCTTTAAATAGGCTGGTTTCTGTCTCCTTCCCTTGAACTCATTTTTGTTTAACCAGCCTTTTCCTTGTTCAGCCTTGCCCTTAAACTGTTGTTAGCATAGTCTCACCTTTCTTACTGCCTCATCCATGGTCTTTGGATTATCAAATTAAATCTTCTCTTTGTACACAGCTGGAAAACAGTTCAGAAACCTTTGTACCTTTGCCTTCTCTTCCCTAATATAAGGGACATATCTCAACAGATTTGTAAACTTGGTGACAAACTCATCGATAGTGAGTTGTCCCAGTCTAAGTTCATGAAATTCCTTGGCTTTATCATCATAATAATGTTCATTTAAATAGTGGTTTTTGAACTTAACTTGGAAATCCTCCCAATTCACTGTCTTTTCATCAATGGCATGAACCATTTTGGTCTCCTCCCACCAAAAGGTAGCCTTACCTTGTAGCTGGTAAATAGCTAATATGGCCTTCAGATTTCTCTCATATTCATAAACTTGGAAATACTTAATCATGTTCAGCAACCAGGCTTCAGCATCTTCTTCCTTCTCTCCATCATAAGAGGAAGGTTTGATCTTGCGGAATTCTCCCTGTAATTCCCTTTTTTGTTTATACTGATGTCTACCAGCATCATCATCCTCAGATTCATCAATCTTCCTCTTTCCGGAACCTTCGCCTTCTTGGCTGTTCCGTGAGGTTAGCTCTCTAATGAGTTTTTCCTGCTCCCTACTGGCTGATGAAAACTTGTCATTTTGGCTTTTTAGCTCAGCCAATTCCTGTTGCAACCTGTGCAAGATACCCATAACCAGAGCATTGGGATCTGGCGTACTGAACTCGTCCCATAGATCCACATAAATTTCTTCACCTTCAGCCAATTTAGCACCACTGTATACACTCATAATACTGATCAGTAAAATTTAAAAAGAACAATTTCTATAATACTCATTTACACAAGTAATTCTCAACATCAGTGAGCACCATAACAACAACCCAGTTTTTATAACTTGGGCTCCGATACCATTTGTAATGTTCCTCAACACAACCAATTTTTTTTTTTTTTTTCATGATCTTAATATTTTATTTCCTATGATTTTCTTATCCCAGAACTCTACCTTAAATTTTCTGCAATAAGATTTAACTTTACATAGCATTGAGTCTACGGATTTACCCTTTTATTTTATACAACTTAGAACATAGGGTTATCGCTTTTAATAATTTTGGGGTCTTATACCTATATTCCCCTTAGGTATATCGTTCTATTTTTATTACATGACTGGATTGCTTTTATTACTTTCCCTTACACCATGGACTAACTCTCAATTTCGATCTTTTTAAATATCCTATTCATAGGGTATGGCAACTCTTATTGTATATCATCTACCTAATACAAAGATATAACCCGGACCGAATATCTATATCTACGTTTCATACTACACATTGGTTTACTTTACGTCCCATCCAAGATATTGTTTTCGAGGATCATCATTTCGCTCCCGTGGTGTTTGCCTGGTCAGATCTTGGCGCGTACTCTTTGGAGTACATGATTTTATTATAGTTATGGTTCACATCTCCCCATTCGTAAGGTTACGTTACTTCGGCAATTCTAACTACCTACCCCTCGTCGTTGAGCCCGGTGCCCATTTATGGTGATCACACGATGCAAGTTAACGTTGACAGCTATTGGTATGAAATGTAAATCGGCTTTATGTTTCTCGGTTTTCAACTTCAGTCATCCCTAGGTCGATCGTTGGGATTGCGACAAGTGTATGGCATCACATGTTAGGGTTCTGTATGCTGAGTTGGGGTTTTTGTTTTAATATTGAAGTTTCAGAACGCAATTACTTTCTCTCCTTCCACCGATCAGATTCTCAGAGTGTTCATCGACTGAGTCATTCTTATGAACGCTGGAAAGGCTTCCGAGAGAGGGTTCCTACGTTTCTCTTCTTTCCATCCCACAGTTTCATTATGTCTGAACTCGTTAACTCCACTGAGTCACGGGCGTAGCCGCAAACAATGATTATTCCTTGTTCAGAACGCAGGTATTTCAGTTTCTGTAATGGTTTATTTCGATAGTGATTTTGTCCATTAGAGTAATGCGTCTCTACTATTGCGTATTCCCTTCTACAATTTGATAGTTAGTTTTGTGCCCAATTTATGAGATTAAGTCATGAATATTTCCACGGTATGCATTTTGTTTTATAGTGAAGGAATTTTACTCCTTGGAGTTGCGTCTCATCGATTCCCTGAAGCGTCTTACTTGGTTCTCCGTTCATGAACTTCATGACTTCCAGGTAATTACTGGATATGCTCCCTTATTACTCATTTTTGTGATAGACGGTCTAAAAATTTGGGAGTACCAGTCGTAATACATACTTGAATGTAGTCTCGATTTGTAATGGGTTAATTTTTCTCTTGTTCACGATATCAGGGTTTTTAAAAACTTGTTCCTTTGCACGCGAGGGCTCTTTGCACTGTTTGCACGGCTTAAATGATTTATAAAAATCCCTTTTAGTTTTGTCTTTTCTATTTCATGTACCCGGTATATACTATCGATGAGGTTTCCATTTATTTAAATCGATATTTGATATCCATTAAACGTACTAAGCGGTTTTATTCACAGGTCATTTCACTACGAGTTTCATCAAGCTGCTATACTCCCAGGTCGGTAGTTGCGGCATTTACTATTTCGCCTCTGTTCAAGGGAATACTTAATGAATGGATTACGGTTCCCTTAATTTCTGATGGGTCTCTGCCATCATTACTCGTTTCCGAGGTTTAGGTTTTTTTTTCGATTTAGACTATGGATTTCATTTACGTCTTCCTGCCTGGATATACTGTGTCGACACCAACAAATGGACACTCCCGGTTTCTAAATAATTTTGTATCTAATGATGATATTTAAATGGCATCTTTTCCGAGGACGTTCTATTCTTCTAGTTTTATTTCTTAATACCATTCGTGGAAATAGTTTATGCTGACATTCAGACTTTAAACATATAAATATTTATATATCACAGATGTCTGTTTAATTTATTTTGAAATACTTTTCTCATATAGGTTCTCATTTTTTTTCTTTAACCTAGTAACTGAGTGCAGACATATATCAGGTTATAATACCCAGCTACTCCGAATATTATTCCTAACTGGGTTGAGATAACACAAGGTTTTCATCTCTTGAGATTATGTTTTCAGTACTACATGTACTAGTTGTAGTTTATTGTACTGTCTAGTTAGGATCTGTATTTTCCAATGCCAGACTAGAATGGTTTATCTTCAGAATTTATTTTCTGTTCATGTCGATTCTTCTTCTATATCCATACTCTTACTGCTACATGTTTTGTTTAAGGGTTATAACTAACAGCTGATTATAAGGATAAGCAACTACCATTTCTGTACAGTTAATGATGAATTCCATTAGTGAACTATACATTTGTTTTGTCCTAATTATGTAAGTTATATGTTCTCCATTAGGTCAAGGCTAACCATAATTTCTTATTTATTGATCACATAGTAACCAAAATTTATGGAGACAATTTCTACACGATTTATGGTTGTGATTTAGGATGACCAGGAACTTATATATAATCAAATTTTTTTTTTTTTTTATACACCTCCAGCAATAGCTATGTTTTTGTTCTAGTATTTTAATATTGGCTTAATATCAGGACTTCCCTTGATATAACTTCATGTTGGTGCTCTTTTATTCACTTAAAGAAATTTTCGTTTCTACATTGAATATGTCATATACAGTTTGTTTCTGTTCTACTGTACATAGAATTTTATATTACATAAAGGGTTTAAGGTTACACCAGATTTACTCTTAGGAATTTTAATAGTATCTCTAGATTTAGACCCCTATCGGGTTTAGAGATTCTGGAGGATAATGTTCCTAAGATACTGCTCTTACCACCATACAGAAGGTAGAAGAATTTACTTCTTCTAATTAATTCTGTTAAAGGTAAGAATACAACAGAGTTCAATAATTGTGCCATTCTTTATTCTTAATTCTGAACTAATTCATTTCTTCTGAAATCTATATATAATCATTTTCTCTCTATGTTTTCTTTCTTTCAGAAACATATTAAAGTTACAGTTTAACTAGCTAGGTAGTTCTAAAAATTCTCCCTTATTCACTCAAGAATTAACTTTGAAAATTGGGAGAATCTCGCTTTTCCAATTCAGCTACTATTACCCATAGTGTATACCAATAGGCCCCCAACCAAAACAATCCTACAACTGAATTTCCTGTCTAAACTATACAGAGCCTTTGAAGATAATCTCCTGATGATTACTTCTGTTGAGTGTAGCATTAACATTTCTAATATATAATTACAAATAGACAATTATATGTAGCCAATTCATACTAGCAGTAATAAAACCAACGGAAAATTTTAATTACATACCACACATGCAGTCGACCAACCTCCCAACCGTAGATTTCTTCTGTCTCCTAGAACTCACCCCTGAGCTGAGATCACATCCACCACAGACTAACCTCAATCTGTTTAGGAGTAGCTTATTTAAGTTATTGTTCCCCAAAGCTTGTTTCCAATTCTGCGTCTAGAATATCAGGATGCTTTTCTTCCTGTTTGCCTAGGCTTCCCATCTTAGGGATTCTTTAAAATTGTTTTATGCTTTTCCTCAGCTTTTCCAGCTTTTTACCTCTTCCCAACTACTTTCCTCATCATTGGAGAAATTTAGATTCTTCCTCAAAAATCTAAATTAGAAATAATTCCTTTCAAGGATTTTTGAAAGATTGTGGGGATTAGTTGCCTTATCCATCCTCATGGATTTAGCAAGTGATCTCATAATCTCATTTTTGGTCAATATGCACACCATCATTTTATTTATTTCGTCATCTTGAATATTAAATTACATTCAAAAAATATTTATCCTTTTGGGTCCACTCCCGTTAGGATTAAAGTTCAAATGTCTAACTTTGAAATTCCAACACATAAATTGGGTTTGTTACAGGGATTCTTGATGCTGGGGTTCATTGAACCTTGAATATGCTTGAACGGGGGTAGAAATTGTCCAAGTATGCTCAAGAACATTTACCATAACGACTGTATGAAAAGAAACCATAGAGTTACTAAGGGGGAAAGGCTTATTAATCATATATTTGGGATAGAGGCTCTTCTTAAACGCATTATCAAACACCGAAGAATGTTGTTCAGATTTTACGTATAAAGCGAGGATGAAATTAAAAATTTGGGTAACAATAACATTCTTACCGAATGGAAGATTTTCGTCGAAAAAAAGTTGTGGATAAACCCTTTCCAAGAGCTTGTCGTCAATTTGCAGAGGCAAGTCGACGGAATGACAAACAGAGATCAGAGAATCGATAATGAACACAAATGAATTATCACTGTTCTGATATCTTACATTAAATATCAAATGAAGTTCTCAAACCCTAACATCATCTAGCCCTACAAGTGGCGTATTCTGATGAAGTCGTATAATTTAGTAGGGTAAAATAAACACAAGTAAATGCGTAGGATGGTGGGTAGAGAATTCATACCTTTACATTTAATACCATAATACGAATGGCATCCCAAAGATCTACTAGATCAGTACGCGTGAAAACTCGAGAAAGGGAGCAATAGAAATGTTGCGTGAAAACTACATGTTAATAACACCCGACGGTAAGGACATTAATGGCAATAGTCAAGTCAACGATACGAACATGTCAAGTCACCAGCGAAGGTACCAAACGTATCAAGTCTCCAGCACATGAAATAACATGAATGCATACAAACAATAAATTATTAAAGAGGCTAATAACATAAGCCCTATGGATACATAGGTAATCTTGAGTGAAATCCATTTGATGGAAATATCGAAATCATATTAACAAATTGAAAAAAATTCATATCATAAACCTCAATGCGTATACTATCCATCGAAAAAAAAACACAAAGAGTAGATAAAGATAATATACATAGGGTTAATTTTACAGGTAAGGCCTGTATAAATTCAACGATAGGAGTACAGATTTATTCCATAAGAAAATGAGTAAATAAATGAACACTTTGACATATATATACATCAAGAATAAGGTATTTCCATAATTCTTAAGTAGGAAGTAAGAAGAAGGCAAAGTTTAGAGTATCGAGACTTAATGTATAAACATTATAGACTTGGGGAAATGTAGGAAAAGTTAATCTAGAGATTTTATTATAAATAGATTTAATTATTATGGGAAACCTTTAATAAAATTACATGAGAGGGGAAAATTAGGCAGTAGATAAGAGTAACTACGAATTCGAAAATTGTATGAAGTATGATCGTCACAAAATGACGAAAAAAAAAAGATTTGGGTTTTGAGGTATGTTACAAATGGTATCAGTGCTCATGTTAGAAAAACTGGGCTATTGTTGTGCTAATGTTATAAATTATTTTTTTGAAAAAAAAAAATTACTGATGCTGTTTTGTTTAGTGTATAGTGGTATTGGAACTGAAAAGTCAATGGCTGAAGAAGATGAAATTTATGTTGATTTGTGTGATGGAGATAACACGCTAGATCCCAATTCTCCTTTGATGGCTATGTTGCACATGTTGCAATGAGATATGGCTAAGCTAAGAAGCCAGAATGATAGGCTGTCATTAGCTAGTGAGGAGCAGGAAAAACTGATAAGAGAACTCACCTCACGGAATAGCCAAGAAGGTGAAGGTTCCAAAAAGAGAAGGAAAGGAAAGTTCTTAGATGATTCTGAGGAAGATGACACTACTATACATCAGTCTAAACAGAAGAAGGAGTTACAGGGTGAATTCTGAAAAATTATTCCTCCCTCCTATGATGGAGAGAAGGAGGAAGATGCTGAGGCATGGCTGTTGAATATGATTAAGTATTTTCAGGTCTATGAATATGAAAGAAATATGAAAGCCAGATTAGCTATCTACTAGTTGTAGGGTGAGGCTACCTTGTGGTGGGAGGAGACAAAAATAGTTCATGCCATTGATGATAAAAAGTGACTTGGGAAGATTTCCAAGTCAATTCTAAAAACCTCTATTTGAACAAACGTTATTATGATGATAAAGCAAAGGAGTTCCACAAACTCAGATTGGGACAACTCGCCATAGATGAGTTTGTCACCAAGTTTACAAATCTGTTAAGGAATTTTCCTTATATTTGTGAAGAGAAGACAAAGGTACAAAGGTTTTTGAACTGTTTTGCTGCTGGGTAGAAGGAGAAAATAGAGTTCAATAATCCAAAAACTACGGACGAAGTGGTGAGGAAAGCTAGATTATGCTACCAGCAGTTTAAAGGAAAGAGTGAACATGGAAAAAGCTAGGTAAACAAGGGTGAATTCAAAGGAAAGAAATAGAAACCAGCTTACTTGAAGAACTTTGGTAGGGATCATCAGCGGAATTTTTTTTAACAAACCAAAGGAAATTCAAACTGCTCATTCCCAAGTTGGTTCAAAACAAATAGATGGGGATAATAAGAAGGAAGAAACAGTTAAAATGCGGGAGCCTTTGAAATTTTGGGGTTGCGGAGAACCTCATCTGTTGAGGGACTGTCCACACAGAAATATTCAGATGATTCTGAGAGATAGAGAAGCTACCACAGTGAACGATTCATCAAGGAACATACCCACTATCAGTGCAACCTTGGAGAACCGACAAGCAGAACATTAGGCTACTATGGTCGAGATGGAAGGTAAGATTGTTGATCAATCTGTTACAGTTTTAATTGATCCGTGTGCTTCTTGGAGTTACATTAGTCCACAAGTTGTAGAGAAATATAATCTCAAAACTGAAAATTTTCAACAGTCTTGGTTGGTCAGTTAGCCACTGACACCAAACGAAAAGTAACTCATAAGTTTCCTCAAACAGCAATTAAATTAAATGATTTTCAGATAGAAGTAAATTTAAACATTTTGCCCTTAGGCTCATATGATTTGCTGATAGGAATAGACTGGTTAGGAGAAAGAAAGTCTATAATGAATTGTTGGGATAAAACTCTGCATTGCATAGATGAGGAAGGGAGACACTTTATACTCAAAGGAAAACCAAAACCAATCTCAGTAAGACAAATATCAGCTCTGCAATTAAAGAGGACAACTAGAAAAGGATATCAAGTATATGTTTTGCATGTTGAAGAATTAGGTCAGCAACCTGAAGAAGACCTGCTAGACACTTTACGAGTGGTAAGAGATTTTAAAGAAGTTTTTCCAGATGAGATTCCTCATCTTCCCCCCAAAAGAGAGATTGTTTTTTCAATCGATTTGGTGCCAAGAGAAACACCCGTTTCTAGAGCCCCTTACCGGATGAGCCCCCCTGAACTTATGGAGTTAAAAATGAAATTACAAGAATTACTGGATAAAGGGTACATCAGACCGAGTGTATCTCCTTGGGGAGCACCGGTACGGTTCGTGAAAAAAAATGATGGAACCTTTAGAATGTGCATTGACTACCGTCAACTGAATAAGTTGACAATAAAAAACAGGTACCCATTGCCCATAATAGATAACCTTTTTGATTAGGTTAGAGGAGCTTCAGTATTTTCTAATATTGATCTGAGGACTGGTTATCACCAACTCAAAATTAAAGAGGAAGATATCAGTAAAACAACTTTTTGAACCAGGTATGGCCACTACGAATTTGTAGTCCTACCTTTTGGTTTGAAAAATGCCCCTGCCACTTTTATGTGCTTAATAAACAATGTTTTGAACAAGTAATTAGATAAATTCATACTAGTGTTCATAGAATATATTATAGTCTATTCAAAAAGTGAGGAAGAGCACAAAGAACACTTAAGGATAGTTTTATAGACTTTGAAAGAAAACCAGTGATATGAAAAATTCAGTAAATGTGAATTTTATAAAGACAAGATTCAATATTTGGGGCATCTCATTTCTGAACAAGGACTGGGTGTTGACCCTGAGAAAACAAATTCTATTAGAGAATGGCCGGTGCTGACTAATGTTTCAGCAATAAGGTCATTTATGGGAATTGTAGGGTATTATCGAAGGTTTGTAGAAATATTTTC
This sequence comes from Pinus albicaulis, assembly GCA_034641835.2. Taxonomy (NCBI): domain Eukaryota; kingdom Viridiplantae; phylum Streptophyta; class Pinopsida; order Pinales; family Pinaceae; genus Pinus; species Pinus albicaulis. The sequence continues at coordinate 731,215,488 of CM076577.1, read as the reverse complement.
TGCAATTGCATACCCCATAACTTCACTACAGAGAAAAGACACCAAATTTGAGTGGACTGAAAAATGCCAAAATAGCTTTGAACAACTAAAATTAAAACTTACTACAGCCCCTATATTGAAAATTTCAGATCCGGACAAAGAGTTCGTTGTGTGTACAGATGCATGTAGAGAGGGATTGGGAGGATTTATGTTGCAAGAAAATTCTTTTATTGCATATGTGTCTAGAAAAATTAAGAAACACGAACAGAATTACAGTGTATATGATCTGGAATTGGCTGTTGTAATTCATGCCTTTAAGATGTGGTGACATTATCTTCTTAGAAAAAAATTTACATTGATGAAAGATCATATTAGTCTCAAGTATTTCTTTTCTCAAACCAATTTGAATGCTTGACAAGCGAGATCGCTTTCTTTTCTGAGTGAATTTGATATGGACATAAAACATATCAAAGGGAAAGAAAACAAAATTGCTGATGTGCTAAGCAGAAATGCTTGCCAAAACCTAAGCAGCATTGGGAGTAGTGCTAGTTTTGACTAAGAAGAACTAGTTAAAAAGGTAGTAGAGCAACATCCAGACTATGAGAATCTACAAGTGAAAATGCTGAAAAAAGAAATGGATGAATACACCCAAAACCAAAAAGGGTTGATCTGCTATAAAAACAGATTGTATATCCCCAATTTGGATTCTTTGAAAAAAGAAGTTCTAGATGAATATCATAAACAACCATATTCATGACATCCTGGATATCAGAAAATGCTTACAGCCTTGAAAAAGAAATTATTTTGGCCAAGAATGAAAAAGGATGTAGCAAACTATTTAGCTAGATGCCTGGAATGTCAACTACTCAAAGTTGAACATCAACATCCAGCTGGTCTTTTGAATCCCTTGCCAATTGCAGAATGGAAATGGGACACTGTTTCTAGATATTTTATAACCGGGTTACCTAGAACAAAGTATCAGCATGATTAAGTGATGGTAGTGGTAGATACCTTAACAAAGGTTTCACACTTCATACCTGTAAAATCTACTTTTGGGATAGCCCAAGTAGCAAATGTGATCCTAAAATTAATAGTAAGACTACACGGGGTCCCAAATATGAATATTTCAGATAGAGACGCTAAGTTCACAGCCACCTTTTGGAAAGGTCTGTTTGGGGGCATGGGCACTAAATTGAATTTTAGTACTACTTATCACCCTCAAACGGATGGTCAAACCAAAAGAACAAATCAGATCTTGGAGGATATGATGAGAATGTATGTGATGGATAGGCCATCAAAATGGGAAGACTACTTGCATTTAGTCAAATTTTCTTACAACAACAGCTATCAATCCTCCATAAAAATGTGTCCATTTTGAGCACTCTACGAAAGAAAGTGTCATACTCCTTCAAGTTGGATCCAACCTGAATATAATCTAGTATTGGGGCCAGATACTCTACAAGAAATGGAAAGGATTGTCAAACAAATATAGAGAAACATCAAGACAGCACAAGACCGACAGAAAATCTATGTCGATATGAAGAGAGTGCACCAAGATTTCAAAGTGGGTGATCATGTGTATCTGTGTATTAAACCCAAAAAGAGCACATTTTATGCTGGAAGTTGTAAGAAATTGGCTCCTAGATATAGTGGCCCTTTTGAGGTGTTAGAAAGGGTGGGACCAGTGGCTTATAAGCTGGCCTTACTGCCCCATGTTAAAGTTCATGATGTGTTTCAAGTTTCGTTATTAAAAAGATATGTGCATGATCCTTCTCACATTGTTGATTGGAACGTGATACAAGTGGAACCAGAAGGGGAGTTCCTTTCAGATCCACTTCAAATATTGGAGCGGGAATAAATTGAATTGAGAAATCGAACAGTAGTCAGAGTAAAGATGCAGTGGAAGCACTTTACTGCTGAAGAAGCTACGTGGGAAAGAGAAGCTAAAATGATGGAAAAATATCCATATATATTTTCAAAATAAACTCTAGTATTTAGCTGTTAATACCGAGGACGATGTTTGTTTTCAGAGGGGGAATATGTAAAACCCCTAGTTTTATGGTTTTCAAGTTAGACATTTGAATTTCAGTCCAAAGGGGAGTGGACCCCAATGGATAATTGTTGTGTGGATGTAATTAATTAATTATTTATGAAAAATAAATAAAATATTTTTGTGCACTATGACCAAATGATATTTTTGAGATCACTTGCCAAATCCATGAGATATGGAAAGAAGCTAAGACTTTCCCCAAAAAAATTTCAAAAAGCCTTGAAATAATTTATTTCTAATTTATATTTTTGAGGAAAAATATAAATTTCTCCAATGATGAGGAAAGTATTTGGGAAGAGGTAAAAAGATGGAAAAGCAGAAAGTAGCTTTAAAGTCCCTAAATAAGGGAAGCCTAGGAAAACAGGAATAAAAGCATCGTGTAATTCTGGACGCAGAATTAGAAACAGGATTTGGGGAGAGCATAAGCTTAAATAAGCTACTCCAGAACAGATTGAGGTTGGTTTGTTCTTGGAAGTGATCTCAGCTTGGGGGTGAGTTCGAGAGACAAAGGAACTCTAAGGTTGGGAGGACTGGTAATTAGAAGCAGTGGTATGCACATTCAATTTATAGTATGATAACTCTAGTTTATGGTGATTAATTTCCTGAATTAAATAGTGCTAAGTTCAGGTTATGAATATTAGATTCCTCACATTTAACAGATTTTTTTAGAGGGTAAAATCCTCTAAAATATGTATAGTTGCCGGAATAAATATCTGTGAGAAAATATCAACCAGAATTTCTAAACTAATAGTAGTTTAAATTTGAAGATATGTGTTATTCCCACATAAGATTGAATTTTGTAATATTAATATGTTTCTAGTATAGAAATTTAAGTACAGGAAAAGAAATTAAAGTTGCAGTAACAGTGGATAAAAAATAAAATTATGTTCTATTATTTATAAGCAGAAATTCATTGATTTTCAGAAAATAAATTATTATTCTATCTTCAAGAGAAATTATAAATACTTGAGGACTCAAATCCATAATTTTTACTAATTAAGACTTCAAGAACATAATAGGAATTTAGCTAGTTTTGCATGCTGATTATCTTCCTAAGTACTAGATAAGATATTAACTCATTGCAAATGATCTGCATGTGGAATATGTATAAAATTTTAGTCTAATCCAAATTGACAACTCCTACCTCCGTAATGATTCAGAAACTATCAATAGGTTAAATTAAACTATATCCATACATGCATATCGCTACAACTTTAAATCAAAATGAGTTTAAATATCTTCTTGAATAGAGAGTAGTGTTAATTATCATCATTATCAAAATGAAATTATAGAACCAACAGTGAGGTAACTAAAGAAAATGAAGGATTATATTATAAATTATAAATGTTAATTCAGCTACTGAAGTTAAGCATAAAATATTCTTGTGTACTGTAGTAAATAAATCTGAACAGAAATCTTAAGAAAACTCTGTTAGAGCAATATAGAGATCTGCAGGAAGTTATTTTGGTTAATATATCTCATGTCAAAATAAAATTATAAATAGACGAGTATCAATATCAAGAGATACTCATATACAGTGCACTTACTAAGTCCTATTACAAAACGTGTATTCATTGTCATTTAATATGAAAAACCAATGAACTCAGGAAAATATATTGTACTGATATTTACTTCGGTATCGAAAGTTCTACTCCTACAAGTAACAATATATACATACTTACTATATTAAAAGAGGATGACATTCTAGAAATTCATGAAGAATGGTGTTAGAAACCATATCCATTATAAAGTGTAGTGCCAAAATGTAAGACGGGAAAAAGGGTTTAACATTATACAAATAAATTTTCAATTCATATGCATATTATGGTACTGGGAAACTATGACAGAGCCATATAATATTGGCTTCTGAGTAAGTAATATGCCAAGAGTAATATAAATCTTTAAATTACAATTTTAAAGAGTATAATGATAACTCCGCTGTAAACTGAGTAATTTTTCTCGGTGAGGAGTAATACAAATAAAAACCAACCTATATTAAGAGAGACTAGGTTAGTTCCATGAAGTGAAAAAGCTCAAAATTTCCACAGTATAACGTTTACGTCGATGGAGAGAGTAAAGGACTTAATGTTTACCTAAAACCATTCATTTAACATTGAGTTAGGGCAAACACAACAAACAGAAATGAACGAAACCTCTTTATATCATAAGCTAAAGAGAAACACGGTTCACCTATGCAAATGGAAATATATTGAAGCTCGGATTTATATCTTCATAGTGGAATCTGAGTCGCATTCCTTTAAGCTAGCGAGAAAAAAAAAATTACAAAACAAATGCCTATAATATTAGTCATACACAGAGGATGAAATTTAAATACCCAATAAAAAGGGAAAAATGATATGCGTAGAAGAGTGATTCCATAATACCAACTGTGCGTTCAATGAAAAAAATAAAAAATTATCAAATGAATAGATATTATTTTATCAAAAATTTTACTTAGTCGATCATCATTGCTACCAATTCTTGTATCATCCTCTTTAGCTATTAGACATGGTTTAGTTGCTTCATCCAGAACATATATGTCATTTGGAGCTCGACTTGCTGTAGCCACAATTTCACCATACACGCCTTTCATGATTTCACATTTCGTGGAGTTAAATAGTATTGTGTGTCCTTGATCACACATTTGTCCAACACTGAGCAGATTGTGATTCATGTTTTCAACCAGTACAACATTTTTTGCTAGAGAATCTTTGCTTTCGAGAGTGACAGTGCCTGATCCTATAACATTTGAAGATCCATCATTTCCAAAGGACATGGTTCCATCCTTCTTCTCTTTCAGAGATAGAAATTTATTTATATCTCCGGTCATATGCGTTGAGCAACCGCTATTAACATACCACACATATTTGTTCTTTTGAGCCTTGAGAGCGAGAGCACAATTATAATTCTTCTTCTTCTTCCATGTTCGTTCATTCTGTGGCTTCAAATATTCTTTTGGAGGATTTTCAAGTTTGCAGTCTTTGGCTATGTGTCCAAAGTTTTGACATTTGTAACATTCAATATTATTTCTTAAATGTTCAAATCTATTGATGTTTCGCTGAGCCCTGGGAGGTTCATATTTGACAGATCTCCTAGAATTGTATTTTTTCCTAGGGTACGTGTGACATTCTACAGCTTTATGACCAAATTTTCCACATGAATAACAGTAGCCATAAAAAATATGTTGGTACCTAGATGGAAATTTTCATCGAGGAATTGTCTTGGAAAGTTGTTCTTGCGAATCTTGTCCAATGAAGTCTACATGCATGTTAGATCTCATAGGTTCATTGTATTTTGTTGTAGAAGCTCCTGATTCTTCTTCTTTGTAACCGATGCCGGTTTTGTCATTGTAAAATCGTTGATTGTTGATGAGTTCTTCCAATGCCCTTGAGCTGTTGGCATAGTTTTGGATAGTTTTTCCTTTCTTCACTTCCTCTCGCAGCAATACTACTTCGACTTCTAATTCTTCCCTTTCTTGGTTGCTTTTTTCCAACTTCTTTTGAAGTGACTCTTTAATGAATTTGTGTTCTTCAATTTCAATTTTCAGACCTTGAACTTATTCTTCAAGAGTTTTGGAACGGATATTCTCCACCTTGAGATCTTTTATAAGCTTGCTTGCTTCCTCATAAAATTTTTCTATGGTACATCCTTCTTCTTCGTTGTTTGATACCTCTTGCTTATTGTGCTTGGCCATAAAAAATACTCTCTCATTGGCTTCTTTTTCACTATCATTGTCTTCATCGAATGATGAGCTATCTTCTTTAGAGAGAAAGTTCCTTTTGGATCCTTGCTTGTTGAATTTCTTAAATCCTTTCTTTCTTTTTAAGTTGCTATTACTTTTGTTTGGACATTTTGCTGCAAAATGCCCAACCTCATTACAGCTAAAACATATCAATGGAAGTTTACCTTTGAATTTTCCCTTACCAATTTGTACTTTTCTCATGAAGTAAGCATATTCTTCATCTGAAAGACCTTCTTCATCATCTCATTTTTCTTCACACTTGCAGGTGCATGTCTTTTCAATTGAAGGTTGTTTATCCTTATTGGTTTTCTTAGATACAACGAATGTAGTTTATAGATGCAAGGTACCCCCTTCTTCATCAAGTCTCATTTCATATGCTATGAGAACTCCATGTAATTCCTCTTTGCTGAGTTTGTCCAAATTTGCACTGTATTCTAAGACCGATACCTTTGGGTTGAATCTCCCTGGTAACGTTCTAATAATCTTCTATATAATAGTCTTCTCGTCAACTGGCTCTCCCAATCCTTCCAGAGTATTGGTTATTTCATCAATGTATTGAAAGTATGCATCAATGTTGCAATCTTCTTTCATTCTGAGTTGCTCAAATTTTTCTCTATAGATTTGAAGTTTTGCTTCTTTGACATTTGAGTCACCTTGTTCATCCGCGGTTGATGTAAATCCATTTTGAACAGTGTCCCATACTTCTTAACTTTTCACCAAGAGATAGACCTCCATTCTTCCTTTCCAAAGTGCATAATTATTTTCATTGAATAGATTTATACCATTCTTGGTATTCTCCATGACCTCCTTCCAGCTATTATGATAGGCGTAAAAGATCCACGTGCGTTATGATCTCACAAGTTATGAGCACCAAATCGATTACATTTCTAGGCACCAAATCGATTGAAAAATCAGTCTCTCTTTTGGGGGGAAGATGAGGAATCTCATCTGGAAAAAATTCTTTAAACACTCTTACCAATGGTAAAGTGTCTAACAGGTCTTCTTTAGGTTGTTGTCTTAATTCTTCAACATTCACATCATATACTTGATATCCTTTTCTAGCTGTCCTTTTTAATTGCAGAGCTGATATTTGTCTTACTGAGATTGGTTTTGGTTTTCCTTTGAGTATAAAGTGTCTCCCTTCCTCATCTATGCAATGCAAAGTTTTATCCCAACAGTTCATCATAGCCTTTCTTTTTTCTAACCAGTCCACTCCTATCAGGAAATCATATGAGTCTAAGGGCAGAATGTTTAAATTTACTTCTGTCTGAAAATCATTTAATTTAATTGCTATTTGATGCAACTTATGAGTTAAATTTCGTTTAGTGCTAGTGGCTCACTGGACCAACCAAGACTGTTGAAATTTTTTAGTTTTGAGATAACATTTCTCCACAACTTGTGGACTAATGTAACTCAAAGAATCACCTGGATCAATTAAAACTGTAACAGATTGATCAGCAATCTTACCTTCCATCTCAACCATAGTAACTTGATGTTTTGCTTGTTGGTTCTCCCTTCTACGCCTATGATCTCAGATCGCACGATGGGTATTCAATTTGCTCCGAGCTTTTAAATTAAAAAAATATTGATCACGGATCATAACGCATTAAAAGCTCGAAGATAATTGAATACCCATTGTGTGTTAACATGCACAGGACCACCGTGTTTCTGAATTGAAAGAACATCGTGGAAGAGCCATGTTGTGATATCGAAAGGACGTTTTCAAACTAAAATATGTGTATGTCACAATCCACTGCTCTCCAACTAAAAAAATTTGGAGTGGAAACTACACTCATGGGGCACGTAACAAACCTACAACAGAGAAAAGACAAAAGAAAATATCACAATCATCTACAATGGAAGGAAGGAAGGAAGGATTATATGGATGAAAAGACAAAAGACAAAAAAAAGCATGGAAGGAAGAATAAAGGATTATATGGATTATTACCTAGCAGTGCTGAAGTGACGAAGTTTTCCCTGCGACAAACCCAGGAGAGAAAACTTAAAATTCGTCGACAAAGGCAACTGAGATAAATTATTAACCCTTTTAATGTAGACAGAAGAAAAGAAGTTATAGCTGAGGTACTATATTAACTTGCTGCGACGCCGACCTGGTGCTGAGGCAGAAGGTATCTGCTAAATCCCAAGTAAAGACTCCCAGTTTAGTTAGTTTGTGCGCAGTAAGGAGCCAGACTGCATAATAAGTAACCCTTGGATTTTTCATTGATTTAACGTTGTTTAAATTATACAAAATAAACAGCTTCACATTTTTTTAAAGATGTTAAATAAAATAAAAAGGAAAATATTACCAGCAAAAAGCCAACCTGGTTTGACAACTGGTTTAAGTAATGATGTTCATCGTTGCCAAAAAAAATATAAGCCGAGCATTTAACTCACCCTTTATTGCTACTAATTGTGCCCACATTTTAACTTAGCCAACCTGGTTAGACAGTTGCTTTAGGCAATGTTGTCCATCGTTGCCCAAAGAAACAAGCCCGCTGTTTAACTTAGCCTTATATTCCCACTAGCTGCGCCCACAGTTCAACTTACAAATGGTTGATCTCGCGCTACAATCCACATTAAAAAGAGGAAATATATTTCTGAATGCAACGAATCTTCACCTCTATTCATACCAATTTTGTTTTAAAAGTTAGTTGTAAATGTGGTTTTTGTAATAATAGCGTATATAAGTAATATGAAAGTAATACTATATTACTTTGAATTATGTGTAAATACATATATTTATATATGTTTTATAGGTTGGTAAGTCACTTTATTTAATAAATAATCTTGAATTAATTAACAATGAATTATTAATGGATTAATAATTAATTAATCAATTAATTTTTTGTAAGTTTGGCTGGATTATATCTTCAACATGTCCAATAAATCATCATGATGAGAACGGAATGGGAACGGAATTGAACCAATAAGTTCACATCAAGGAGTGCCTTCATAGAACACCCTATAACCATCTATCCAAGATCATGTGGACTTAATTAATCAATTAATTAGTTAATTAATTAATTTTTTAATTGCAAATAACACTTGTTGTGTTGTCACAATTGAATTTAATTAATTATTAAATATAATTAATAATTCATAAATATGTAAGAAATTCTTTCGATGAAAATCACATGTAGGGAATTTTTGCCGACACATTTCGAACCATCCAGTGTGGCTCATCATCACGACAAGATGATGATGATGAGCCACACTGGCTAGTTCGAAACGCGTCGGCAAAAATTCCCTATGTGTGATTTTCACCGAAAAATTTTCTTACACATTTTATGGATCACAGAAGCAAAATTCCCAATATAATTCAGAAATAATAAATAATAATTAGATAATATATTTAATCAAATTAGTTAAATTTAATTAACAATAAAACAAAAATAATTAATTAATAGTTTATAATTGTGAATTAAAAAAATTAATAACAATAAACAATTATAAGCAATAATTAAAAATAATAATTAATTAAAAATTATTAATAAAGTCTTAATTAATAAATAGTTGATAACTAATTATTATAAAAAATAATTAATTTTCATTAACAATATTTAATGATTAATTCAATAATTATTTAACAATAATAATAATTCGTTATTAATATTAATTAATTATTATTAGTAATAATAATCAATAATTCCATAATAATAAATAACGGTTAACACTAATAATTAATAATTGTTATTAATAATATCAATAATTGCAATTAATAATAATAAATAATTCTTATTAATAATATTAACAATTACTAATAATATTAATAATTGTTATTAATAATAATTAATAATCGTTATTAATAACAACAATCATTCTTATTAATAACTTGAATGTTTATATATATTTGTAACTTGAATATATATGTGGTTTAATATTAGGGTTTTTAGGTTTGACTTATTCGAGTTTTTAATACTAAGTTTGGAATAGAAAATTTAATAATAATAATAAGTAATTAATACAATTATATAATTACTAATATTAGCAATATATTATTATTATTATTATTATTTTAATAATATCATGTTAAACTTAATAATATTATTTAAACTTTAATAAATTAATAATAATAACTATAGATTTTTTTTTTTCTAAGTGAGACTAATTTCTATTATGTATAAAGGCTATAGTACAAAACTGCACCAACGTCAGTTGTGGAAGCCTAAACGTTGGGCTTGATAGTCAAGCAAAACATGCAAAGTTTGGACTGCCCGAGACGGGAAACCAGTCCTTTCAACCATAACTTCTAAACTGCCCAACAATGGGAAACCGGTTTTAAGTTTGTAGTAATCAAAAAAACACTATGTCTGAAAAAAAAAACATTGCCTGTATAACAAAGCAATATAACTGTGAAACAGAAGATTTCCCCTAGAGCAGAACAGAGGAACCTGATAAACCAAGCAGATGCTATTCATGAGTGGGTGAGGGCGATTCTTCAATAATTCTGCAGGTGAACATCTCGCCTCTGTCCGCCGGTTCCTCACTGAGAGCGCGTCCACCTTCTTCACGTTCAATCTCCATGCTGGTCTCGTGCCGAGGGGCCGAGGAGGTAGGGTCAACAGGAGGCAGAGTAGGCATGTTCGACGAACTGGGCGGGCCAAAATTCGGAACTTCTTCCCGGAGTGTGACCATAATAGCAGCAGTGAGGATAGCGTTGCAGGAGGTACAGTCGAACCTTAACTCAGCACGCTGAGAGGTTTGACGGATGGATGGCCGAAGAGAACGCGGAGCAGCATCAGTAGCAAGCCCAGTATCCATCTCAGACGTCGGAGCAGGAGCAGGAGGCGGGCGCTGTTGGTTGAGCCGCCCACGACCAGAACTCCGTCGACTTCTCATGCGCTCGCGGAGGCGTGGCATGATGGTCGAATTGGAGCCAAATTGAGCAGGGCGCGTCAGACAGAGAGAGTTCAGGGTTGCGCTGGGAGGAGAAAGAGAACCAGAAGCAGAACGATAAGGAGCTCTGGGCGAATCGACAGAGGAGGGGGTGATAATGCCGGACTGCGCAGGAGAAGCAGAATTGAAAACAGACTGATTGCACCAAGGACTGTGGGAAAAATGCAAATTGGGGGCCAGCTCGATGCAGGCTCCTAACGAGCTTCGTTTCCCTGTATGCGTCTTGAGGCTGGCTTCAGAATTTGCAGAAGAACAGATCGTGTGCAGAGGAATAGGCGAGACTGGATTGTCCATCCCACCATTCAGCCCTGCACAAATGCAATGCGCACCCAGAATGACCGCCATATCCACCATAACCAAGAGCCGAATGAGCCGATCGAGGAGAGGAGCTCTCACACAGTGCGAAGAGTAAATGCAGCGTTTAATGGTGGTACCGGGAGCCATATGGGCTGCACCGGCCATTTGCATTGGGAAGTGGCCTATGTGCCACGTTCCCATATTTCTATTAAACACCCGCAGCCGGGGAGGTGCTGTCGCTATGCACCTGCGAGATACATTGTTGGAGTATTTCTGCATCATGAATACATTGAAGTGAGCCATGAGTGAGAGTATTGTGGCCTTCAGTGCCCAAATTTGCCAAAAGATCTGCAACTTTGTTGCCGTCCCTCTTTATATGATTGAAAGAGACCGCTCTGTGCTGCATTATCCATTTGCTTAGTTGTTTTATTCTTGCCTCCAGTCTCCAGCTATGAGCTGCTTTCTCTGGAGTGGTGCCCCAGAGAAGTTTCTTGGCTATGTTGATCAAAATTTGGGAGTCGCCCTCAATAATGATGGGGAGAAACTTGTGATGATGAATCAAGCAGAGACCTTGCCATAGGCCTTCTAATTCGGCAGAGTTGTTGGAATCCCATCCAATAGAGCCATAATAGATGATCTGAGCTTCTCCTTTGTCATTGCGTATGATGCCTCCAAATCCTGCTGGCCCAGGATTTCCTTTTGAAGCCCCATCAAAATTTAGCTTGAAAACACCTTCAGGGGGGGGGGTCCAGAGTAAGGGAGGGATGGGAAGGGGATTGGCTTTTAGGGAGGGAGTGAAGGCGATGCGAAGATTCCAATTTTTCCAAATGGATATTTCTTTGGGGTTTTTGGGGAAGTCTTCTTCGGACCAAGAGTGAAGGGCTAAAGATTCCTGAAGATTATTACAGAAGGAGAGCCAAATATCATCCAAAGAAGAGGCAAGATTTTTGAAAGTCCGTTTATTCCTTTCTTTCCAAATGGACCAGAACACCAGCCCAGGGAGGAGCAACCACAGAGTGTTGAGGAGAGGGGAGAGGAAGGGGTGAGGAGACCAACACCGGATGATGTTGGTGATATATCCTATGGGTTTATTCTTTTGATAGCGAAAGCAGCATTTTTCCCAAAAAGCATTGGCTAAAGGACAGAGCAATAACAGATGCTGTATGGTTTCTTTAGATTGGAGACAGTTGGGGCATTGGGAGGGACCGACAAAGCCTCGTTTGACAAGGTTGTCCCAAGTGAGTATGCGTTTATGGCTGAGTAGCCATAGAAAAGTCGAAACCTTGGGCCAGTTGTGCTTATTCCATATCATCACCCAAAGAGGATCCCGAGGTAGGGGCGTGGGATGTAGAATGGAAAAGGCTTCTTTAGTAGTAAACATACCCTTGGTAGAGTAGCCCCATCTTAATATGTCAGGTTCATCTGTGCTTCTAATTTGTCTTTTGCTGAGTTCAGAATTGAGGGCTTCCTGATCTGAGACTCGTGCATGGGGCGCGATGAGGTGAGGGGCTTTCCACTGTCTAAACCCATTGCTGATGGTATCTTGCCATTGATGACAGACTCTGATGTCCTGAGCATTGCTGTTGTCTTCCACATTGATGCTGGGGAAAGCTTCACAAAGGACAGGATGCTGCTGCCACGAGTCCTGCCAAAATCGTGCTGAATTACCATTACAGACTTCCCAGAAGCTGTGTTGTTGAATGAGTAAATAATGCTGCTTGGTTGAGTTCCATATAAGAGAACCTTGTTGCTCCGGAATGAACCTGATTAGATCGGCCGAAGGTCTGTTATTGGCATATTTCGCAGTCCACCATCTGGCCCACGGTGTTTGAGGTTGCGATGTCCATTTCCACCAGATGCGAGCGGCCATCACCTCGTTTCTGTGGTTGGGATTGCGGAGGTTGAGACCACCGGCATCCTTAGGAGAGAAAACTGTGTCCCAACTCACTAAGGCCCATTTACGATTCCTACCTGAGGATCCCCAAAGGAAATTACGTTGCAAGGTCCTGATTTGTTTGAGGACCCACTTAGGCGCTGCAAGAACAGAAAACAGATAGAGAGGCATTGATTACAAAACAGATTTTATAAGAACAAGTCTACTGGCTAAGTTCAAGGCCCTGAAGGTCCACAAGGAGAGCTTGTTCTCCAACTTTTCAAGAAGCTTGTTCCAAGAGGAATTCCTTATGGCTGAATCCACTAGGGGGGCTCCCAGATATTTGTCAGGAAGGGAGGAGATGGAAAAACCGAGGATGCGAGCGATGTTGGCCTGAGTGAGGGGCGGGGTGTTAAAAAAAAAGATCTGGGATTTGGAGTCATTAATGGTAAGACCTGAGGCAGAGGAGAAGAGATGAAGAATGGCTTTGAAAGAACGAGCTTCCTGTACAGATGGGTGGCCGAACAACATGTTATCATCCACGAATTGTTGGTGGGTTGTGACAGGAGCTCCATGTAGGGAAATGCCACGCAGATTCTGAGTGTGGACCGCCTTATGGAGTAATCGAATTAGGCCTTCAGTCACGAGGACGAAAATGAAAGGGGAAAGAGGGTCCCCCTGCCTAATGCCTCGAGAGGGATGAAAGGGAGGGGAAGGAGCACCATTGACCAAGATAGAGAAGGAGGTGGAAGTGATGAGGCTCATTATCCATCTGATCCACATTTGATCGAACCCAAAAGCATTTAAAATATGATGAATATAATTCCAGTTCAGCTTGTCAAATGCTTTGGAGAGATCAACCTTAAGAAGCATACCTGGTTTTTTACAGATTTTCAGAGAGTGCATAATCTCATGAGTTAGGATTATACCATCCAGAATTTGGCGCCCTTCAACATATCCAGTTTGTTCCGGTGAGATAAGGAGCGGAAGGAGCGGCTTGGGTCTGTTGGAAATTACTTTGGATATGACTTTGTAGATAACATTGCAAAGAGCTATAGGTCTGAACTTGTCCGGTTTGCTGGCCTGATCCTCTTTTTGTATTAATGCGATAAAAGTGGCGTTGAGAGATGGGAGGAGCCAATGCATAGTTCTGGATTCTTCAACTAGTTGCCAGACTTCAGATCTGATGAGTTCCCAAAAATGGTGAAAGAAATTTGAGGTGAAACCATCAGGTCCAGGGGCTTTTCCATCTTTGAACTGCGCCATGGCTTCATCTACCTCTTGCGGTGAGACTGGTCGGAGGAGCATTTTATTGTGCTCAGCAGTAACTAGCTTAGGGATAACCTGCTTAATTCGGTCGATATCCTCTTGTCGATTTGGTTGAGGCTCCTGCTGGATACTTTTGAAGTAGTCAATCAATTCTTGTTGCATGTCTTCGTGTTTTTCCACTTTCTCCCCCTGCTGAGTGAGTATATGACTGATTCTGTTCTGCATCCTGCGTTGCATGGTCGAGGCGTGGAAGAACTTGGTGTTTCTTTCGCCCTCTTTGAGCCATCGAATTCTTGATTTTTGCCGCCAAAGCATCTCCTCATGCTTGTATCTCTCTTCCAGCAGTTTTTGAATGGCTTGCTCCTTTTCTGCTAACAACTCCGTCCGCCCCTTAATAATGATTTCCTGTTGCAGCTCATTCATATTTTGCTCGAGGTTCTTCTTCTCCTTGAAGATATTTCCAAAGGTGGTCTGGTTCCAATATTTAATTTAGCCTTTCAAGTGTTTGAGCTTTTGTTGAAATTGATACATTTTGGATCCCTTCGGCGGCTAGAAATTCCTCCAAGTATTGTGTACCAATTCTTTGAAGGAGGGATGCGTGAGCCAGAATGCTTCAAATCGGAATGGCCTCTTTAAATGAGCTCCTAAATTCTGCCATTGTAGTAGTATGGGCCAATGATCCGATCCTGCATATGGTAGGATTGAACTTGTAATGTCTCCTCCCATGTGAATCGCATTGTTAGAGATGAGGAATCTGTCCAACTTTGACGCAATTTGCTGACTGCCAGTTCTTCTGTTGCTCCAAGTGAAGATGCCATTGGAGAAGGGCATGTCGATGAGCCAGTTGTGATTGATGAATTTTTTGAATTGGCTGCTGTCCAATTCAGATCTGTAACGCCCACCAGTTCTTTCTTCCATTCTCAGGGTCATATTGAAGTCGCCACCGATTATCCAGAGTGGATGGGTTCTGTTTGAGTTTAGATACGCTAAAGTATCTAGGAGCGCAGTCTTGCTTCTCTGTTCTTGAGGGAAGTAAACGTTGGTCAAGTGCCCATGAATATTGGTGCCAATTGGATGGAAGGTGGCTTGTATTAGGTTGTGGGCAGCATGAAAATCAGATAGCAGCATAGAGCATGTATCCCAATAACTATAGATTATTATAATGATCTATAAATTTATATATTTATAATATATTAATTTAAACACTAACACATCATAATCATGATTAACTTAGTCAAAGATAGTGAACATGAAGATCTATCTTGAATCATAATAATTCATAGATATTATGTTCAACATTCTTACAATTATGCATAGACACATATCTAGAGTCATCATGAGGAGATAAACAAAGATATTTAACCTTTGTAGACAGCTTTTAGAGTTGTATAAATAGTCAACCATAGTCAATGTTAATCAACTATATCTTTACCATACTCAATGATAGTCAACATTGTTCACTCATAATCATTCTTAGGCATACATGGTGAGTCATGGTCAATCATGGCCAGTCATGGTGAACCATGTTTTATCATAACATTGTGACAAATACCACCATTCAACCATGGTCAACCATATTTTATAAAATCAATCGTGGTAAACCATGGTTAATGATTTTGAACCATTATGCAATGCCCCATTGTGACAAATATTGAATCAATATGAAAATATATCGTTGTCTCAACCATGGTCCAATGCCGCATTATGGAAAATATTATCTCAATATGATAAACATGGTCAACCATGATCAATCATGGTCAAAAATATTTATTTTAGTGTTTATAATATTATTCTTAGGGTTTATATACTTGGGCTTTAAAATATAATTCCCTTGGGTTCATAATCCCTTTGGGTTTTAATATTAATCACTTTGTTTTATAATACCAATACCTTGGCTTTATTATTCCCTTAGGTTTATAATATCAATCATGGTCAACCATGGTCAATCATAGCCAACCATGGTCGAATGCAACATTGTGAAAATGATTGTGTAAATATGACAATCAAGCATGGTCAACCATGCTCCAACATCACATGGTCAAAAATATTGTCCTTATATGAAAATCAATCATGGTAAATCATGGTCAACCATGGTCCAATGTTGCATTGTGAAAATGATTATCTCAATATGGAGATCTGCCATGGTCAACCATGTTTTATAAATTCAATCATGGTCAATCATGATCAACCAAATTTTATAAAATTAATCATGGTCAACAATGTGTAATCATGCTCAGCCATGCTCCTACATCTCATTGTGACAAAGATGATCTCAATATGAAAAACAATCCTTGTTTCAACGATGGTCCAACGTCGCTTGATGACAAATATTGTTTCAATATGATAATCCTAGTAAACCATGATCAACCATGGTTAATCATGGTCAACCTTGGTAAACCATGTTCAACCTTGTTTTATAAAGTCAATCAGGTCAACCATGGTTGAATGTCACATTGTGATAGAGATTGTCTTGATATGAAAGTAAACCACAGTGGAGCATGGTTAACCATGGTCCAACGTCGCATTGTGACAAGAACTTTCGCAATATGAAAATCAACCATGGTGAAGCATTTTTATTTTAATGTTTAATAGTATTTTTTTGGCTCATAATCCCTTAGGGTTATAGTATTAATCCTTTGGGTTTATTATTCCCTTAGGTTTAAAAAATCAATCCCTTAGGTTTATAATGTCAATTATCATCAACGGTGGTTGAATGTCACATGGTGACAATGATTGTCTCAATATAAAAATCATCATTGTCTCAACCATGTTATAATGTCGCATTATGATAAAGATTATTTACATATGGTAATAATTTTCAACCATGATCAACCATTCTCAATCATGGTCAACCTTTGTAAACCATGTTCAACCATGTTTTATAAAGTCAAACATGGTCATCCATGATCAATCACGGTCAAAAGTCACATTGTGACAAAGATTGTCTCGATAGGGAAACCAACCACGGTTAAGCATGGTCAACCATGGTCGAACGTCGCATTGTGACAAGTATTGTCTGAATATGAAAATCAAGCATGGTCAACCATTTTCAACCATATTTATTTTAGTGTTTATATTATATATCTTATGGTTTATATACATTGTGTTTATAATATTGGTCCCTTGGGTTTAATATTATTCTGATGGGTTTATTATCCCTTGGGGCTTTAGTATTAATCCATTGGGTTTGTATTCCCTTGGGTGTATAATATAAATCCCTTGGGTTTATAATATCAACCATCATCAACGATGGTTAAATCTAACATTTTCAAAATGAGTACAATCTAAATGGGAATATTAGTTTTGCTGTAATAAGATCCAATTTAGAATATATACAAAGTGCTTGAGGATTTAGAGGTTAATTGCAAGTTTAACATGAGTTTTTATGTGTTTTTATGAGAATTACATGATGAAATTAACATAAACAAAACATTGAACAACATCATCTAACGGAGATGAACATCACCTTAAAGAATAACACAATAGCACATGATGAAGGAGTTCACCCTACCTAGTCTACGTCTCCTTGGTCCAGCTTCCAATGGCCTAGGCCTCTTCTATTATGCTCAAAATTGTGATTACATGTTTTTACAATGGCCAAACAACTCTGAAACTTGTTCCATCAGCTCTGGAATGCCCAAAAATGCCAGTGTAGCCTCTTTCTACATCAAATTTTTCCAAACACTCATCTAGTTATGAATTCCTCTAGTTTGTCCATTATTCATTCCAGATTTTCCCCAAAATCTAGCACCAATCCCATAATGTTTCCCCAAAAGGCGCTAACGGAGCGCCAATTCTTCCAAAAACATGTCGAAATTGTCGGGGCATTAATTTTACCTCAAATGCCTAAAAAATAGATTTCAAAGCATATTGATTATGGTTAAATACAATTTTTGATATATATACAGCCTGTCCGGTTGGGCTAACTGCCTATCTTCACATTGAGGTGGGCACATAAGGTGGTCTCTGTTGGTGGTTAGCGCTCGTGGTTCCAGTTCGGGTGGTTTGGATAACCACAGTCTTTTGTTTCCCTAGTAACATTACCCATTTCCAATGTGGTTAGGTTAGTTGTAACGGTTATAGGGGGCGGGTAGCTACCCTCCCACCGATGGTCCCTGCCCCTGGCATGGTGATGAGAGTTGGAGCTAGACCCTGGCCCCCTCTCCCCAACACGCCAAACATAACATAACAAAACTATATTCCAACCTTGACATAATAAGAATCATAGCTATGGCACATTGGTAAGACTTGGTACTTGGTGCTTAGTGGTCCTAGGTTTTGACCCCTGCTTGCTCCATTCAGACTTGACCAAGAATTTTGTGGCCTCTCGTGTTGCCATGTGGAAGCCGTTAGTTGGGCCACATGGAAGCATGTGGTTGGCCACATGCCCAAGCAATCAAATTGCACCATTTTGAACCAATAACCAAGTTCCACTTGGCACCATACCATTCGCTGAAGATGACCCTTGACCAAGTCAAACTTGTATAATCACCATGCCATGTAGGCATGCCCAGTCAAATGTATGGATTTTTGACTAGGTTGCCCTGTATTTTTTAATTTTTCATGTTTGAAAAAGTAGACAAAACACATTTTTGGGAGCATACATGTCAGTTTTCAGTAAAACGAGTTTCTCCTGAATTGAGAATAACGAGATTTACGTGGTCATTTATGTTCTACACCATTCTGAAAACTTTCATTTTTTAGCATAATTTTGAGCCCTGATCACTCCTCCCCACTGGAAGATTTTGGACTCTAAATTATCACTTTCAGTTGTTCAACAGATGAGGGTACAGTTTCCTCACCTTTCCAATATCAATCCATTTGGGCTTAGAAGGACTTGTGCCTTTGAGCCCCACACAGAGGTAGTTTACACTTCCTCTTTTTGATGTCCTTGTTCTTCTATTGAGAATGGTGGCTTGCTGAAGCTAATCAAGGTATTTATAAGAAAATTCTTCAATAAAAGGAATCTAAACATGTTCTCCTTGATCCTCAATCAATTGAGGCTTATACAACCTCAAGTTTTCAACATTAAGAATAGAGTAAATTTTCATGTATGAAGGAAAATATAACTTGAATAATTTTTCACCAATATTTTCCAAAGTGATGCCTCTCCTTACAAAAGTGATGTCAAACTTCATTGTCGACTTGGTTCTTGTGATCGATACGATACTTGTACTTGTCGTTGCTCTTTTCAAAATGATCTTTCGCTGTTCGTTGTACAATTTGGATTCGTTCAATTAACTTCTTGGTTTTTTCCATGTTGCCATCAAAAGAAAAATCCTTCTTACCAAGATGACACAACAAGTTATGATGGAATTGGTAAACAATCTCCACTACTTGGTTATATTGACTCAAGATTGAGTGTACATCTTGAAAGCATGCATATTTATAAACATAACTTTCATGTAAAATAAAATTATGCTCGAGTACAATAGTTACACAAATAACAGGCCTAGAAGGCATATCAAAAAACTTTTCTCTTATACCTCTCTTATACCTTTTGACTAAGTGGAATTGTTGTCGAACACCCATCAAACAAAAATTCCTTAATCAATGCAACTTAGTTTGCGATTGCAAGTATTGAAATGGTTTATGATTGGTGTGTATGATGGTTTCCTTTCCCATCAAATAGTGTTTCCACTTCTTCACACTTTGAACCAATGCATAAAGCTCCTTGTCATAACTAGGATAGTGAAGCACTACACCATTGAAATTTTCTGAATGAAATGAAATGGGATTACCATGTTTCATAAGGACTGTGCCCATCGCATCATTGTTTGCATCATTTTAAATCTCAAAGGGTTCTCTTAAGTCTGATAATGCAAGTACTAGGGCTGAAGTAATCTTCTCTTTCAAAAAATCAAATGATTTTTTATTTCAACACTGCCTATGACTGACATCCTATACATCCCAATGTTAGGAAGAGGGCAATCTTGTTTCAAATGTATTTCATGTTGGATTCCCCTCTTGGGAGGTAACCCCTTTGGCTCTTGAAACATATCATTAATTTTTATTAATCAACATCATTATTTGATTTAATCATAAGAAGCACAACATTATTTCTTGAATTCACTAGTATTTTCATTTCCCTGCATTAACTATTGAAAGATTTAGTTTCTTGTGGTGAGCTATCACAATATACTCCACACCACTTTTCAAGAAGTGGTACTTGTTTTCATGCTGATAGAAGATAGATTTTCTATCATAGAGGTAATGACTACCCAAAAAAATTCCTCAAATATAAAGTGGTACAACATCCAATTCAACTTCGTCAATGAATTTTTCTATGATTGCAAACCGAAGATACACTTTCTTGTAACCTAGAAATTTGTGTTATTTCATATCTAACCAAATGGATATGGTTTTTGATGAGGAATGGTTTCAAGATTAAGTTTATTGACTAATTCTTCAGATATCAAATTGACTTGAGACCCCTATCAAATAGTGTGTCAATTTTTTTATGTTTTTAAATAACCCTCACATGAAATAATTCAATCCTTGTTTCTTCATTCAAAGTACTAGTGTGACAATTTGATGAACTAGATCTAGAAATGGATTCATTTCCCTTCATACCCATGGCTGTAATTTTAATTTCATCACCTGAGTCGGATCCCAAATCCTATTTAGTGGTTGCAGTTATTTTTTGTTTTCCCTTGTTGAATTTCTTGGGCCTCATCTCTGGATGAAGCTTCCAATAGTGGTCTTTATCATGAACCTCTTTGGAACAATGTTTTCATGAAATTATATCTCCTTCAATTTTAATGGATGCATTTTTCTTTCCCTTTCCTTTGAAAGACTTTAATTTCTCTCCACCCTTAAATGACTTCTTTTTACCCTCTTCTCGATTATTTTACCCTCTTGCCTCAAGGTGAATGGCTTGCACACAAACATCATCTAAGTTAGTGGGATTGAACATAAGGATAGTATGCCTTAGCTAGCTATGTAAGCACCCTATATTTTTCAGCAAAGTGTCTTGTGAATGCAAATTAACACCTAACATAAGAGCTCTTTTTTTAAATTCTTGGGTGTAATCTTTCACACTTTGAACCTTAAGTTGTTTGAAGTTATTCCAATTCATGATTGCCTTTTTCATATATGCTAGAGGGTAAAATTGTATTTTAATTGAAGCAATGAAGTTATACCAAGAGAGTGAGACCTTACCATTTTTTTTAATCTCATCTCGTGTCTTATCTTCCCACCATACTAGTGTGTCACCGTCCAGTCTCAAGGAAGCTAGATGAATATTTGTATCATCATATTGAAGGTTTTCAATTCTTTAATAAACCTCCAACTGACGAACCCTATTGGCAAGCTTCTCTGCATTCACTTCACCATTATACATAGGCAGCTAAATTTTAATATCAAGTTTTAACAAGGGTTGTTGACCAATTCCTTTTGAGGTAGTTTGGTGAGTATGTGTAAGGGTTGTAGTAGTGGAAGAGGATGAATATGAAGGTGAATATGGTGGTGAAGATGATGGTGGAGTAGGTTTCTTGGCTTATCACCATTTCCATTACCTCCCCCTCCTGGAGAACCCTCTCCTCTTGGAGGCCTAGAGCTTTCACCCTGTAACCTTCCATTCCTCTTGTCATAGAGGACCTTCACCATCTGTGTCATTTCAAGGAAAGCCTTCCTAAAATCCTTTGCATCCTCTGACATGTTATCATTTCTTCCTTCATGATACATTCTTATTGAATGTTCTACTGCAACTGGAGGTGAATATTGTAGTGGAGTTTGTAGAAAATATTCACTCCTTCACCTTGCTCCAAATAGAGAACCTGCACAGACAAGCTTGCATTCTTCTCTCATGAGCTTCAAACTTGTAAGAATTTAAACACTTGCAAAAAAAATTAAATCCTCGCACAAGTAAAAGTAGTGTTCTGATTTCAACTTGATCTGAATGGGAATATCAATTTGGTTGTGCTAAGATCCAGTTCCGAATATAAACAGAGTGCTTGACGTTTGAGAGGTTAATTTCAAGTTTAACATGAGTTTTTATCTGCTTTTATGTGAATTTCATGAGAAAATTAACATAAAAAAACACTTAGAACCAACATCTAAGAGATATGAACATCACCATAAACAGTAACACAATAGCACATGATGAAGGAGTTCACCTCACTTGGGCTACATCTCCTTGGTCCAAATTAAAATGGCTTGGCCCTCTTCTATTATGCTCAAAAGTGTGATTACATGTGTTTACAATGCTCAAACAGCTTTAAAATGTTTTCCATCAGCTCTAGAATCCAAAAAAAGCTCATGTAGCCTCTTTATGCATCGCATTTGGCCAGAAACTCACCCACTTATGACTTTGACTAGTTTCCCCACTATTTGTTCCATGTTTTCCCCAAAATATGGCACCAAACCCACAATTTCGCCCCAAAAAATGCTAACAGAGCGTCAATTCTGCTAAAAGCATGGCAAAAATTTTCGAGCACAATTTTCCCTTAATGCCTAAAAACCAAATTTAAAACCAAATTTATTATGGTTAAATACAATTTTTTTATACATAAAGCCAGCATGGTTGGGCTAATCATTGAAATTAACATTGACGTGGGAGGTAGTCTTTGTTGGTGATTAGTGCTGGTAGTTGCAACTTTGGCAGTTTGGATAACCATTATCTTCTATTTCCTCGGTCACATTACTTGTTTTCATCGTCATTAGGTTAGTTGTAAAATTTATTTGGGGGGGGGGGGTGTTGTTGGGGGTGGCAAAGTGCTAGCCTCCCGCTTGTGGTCTCCACCCCCGGCATCGTGACGAGGGCTAGGGCTAGAACCCAACACCCTCCCTGCAATGTGCCAAACATAACATAACAAAACTATATGCAAACCCTTTTATAATAAGAATCATAACTATTGCACGTTAGTAAGACTTGGTACTCGGTGCTCGGTGGTTGTGGGTTCAAACCTCGCTCACTCCATTCGGAATGGACCCAAAAAATTTTGGCCTCTCGTGCTGCAACGTAGATACCTCTAGTTGGGCTATGTGGCAGCATGTGGTTGGCCACATGGCCAGCCAATCAATATGTAGCATTTCATACCAATAAAAAAATTCCACTTCGCACCATACCATTCACTAGAGATGATCCTTGACCAAGTCAAACTTTTATACTCACCCTACCATGTAAGCATGCCGAGTCAACTATAAGAACCACTGACTGGGTTATCTCGCATTTAAAAAAAAATTGCCTATTTCACAAAGTGGACACAACATGCTTCTTGGAGCATACGGTGTTAGTTTTCCGTGAAATGAGTTATGCCAGATTTATAATGAATAAATCTATGCAGTCATTCAGGTTCCATGTCATTCCAAAAAAATTGATTTTTGAGCATAATTTTAAGCACTTGATCAGATTGGTCTCAATATGAAAAACAACCATAGTCAACCATCATGTAACGTCTCATTGTGACAAATATTGTTTAGATATGAAAATAAGTCATGTTCAAGCATGGTCAATTATCATCCAACATTGCATTAGGAAAATCATTATATCAATATGAAAATAAACCATGGTCAACCATGTTTATTTTAGGTTTTATAACATTTATCTTAGGCTTTATATATAATGGGTTTATAATTTTTATCCCTTGGAATTATTATTCCCTTGGGTTTATAACATCAATTCCTTGGGTTTATTAATCCAAGGGTTCATATTCCTAGGGTTTAATATTATTCCATTAGGTATATATTCCCTTTCTTTTTTAATATTAATCCCTAGGGTTTATTAATCCCATGGGTTTATAATATCAATCACTAGGGTGTATAATATCGATCATGGTCAACCATGGTTAATCATGTTTTATAAATTTAATCATGGTAAGCCATCATCAACCATATTTTATAAAATAATTCATGGTCAACCATGGTTATTCATGGTGAGTGATGCTGATACATCACATTCTCACAAAGTGTCTCAACATGAAAATCAATCATTGTTTCAACTGTGGTCCAACGTTGCATTATGAAAAAGATTATTTTAATGTGAGAATCATGGTCAACCATTATCAACCATGTTCAATCATGGTCATACTTGATAAACAATGTTCAACCATGGTTTATAAAATC
This sequence comes from Pinus albicaulis, assembly GCA_034641835.2. NCBI lineage: Eukaryota > Viridiplantae > Streptophyta > Pinopsida > Pinales > Pinaceae > Pinus > Pinus albicaulis. Next base: position 731,191,314 of record CM076577.1, on the reverse strand, counting down.
AAACGGTTTCATCCATGTTCAATCATTGTCAACCATGGTCGAACGTCGCATTGTGACAAGGATTGTCTTAATATTAAAATTAGACATGATCAAACATGTTTATTTTAATTTTATAATGTTTATCATAGGTTTTATATACCTTGGGTTGATAATATTAGTCCCTTAGGTTTAATATTATTCCCTTAATATTATTAATCCCTTGATTTTAGTATTTCTTTGGGTTTATAATATCAATCCATTGGCTTTATTACTCCCTTGGGTTTATAATATCAATCATGGTAAACCATGGTCAATCATAGCCAACCATTGTCAATTTATGGTCAACCATGATTGAATGTCGCATTGTGACAATGATTGTCTCAATATGAAAATCAACCAAATTCAACCATTTTCCAATGTTTCATTGTGACAAATATTGTCTCGATATGAAAATTTTTGAAAATTTAAGGGGCTAATATTCACAATTGGGCTAGTATTCCATGGTTTTCCAAAGAAAAAAATATTTGCCAATTTCCATTTTCATAAAAATGAATTCGCCCAAATTTTGTAGTATAAAATCATTCTACCTTAAAAATTTCCAATATTACATATTTTCTAAAATAAAATAGTTAGAAATTTAAACACTTTTACAAAAATATCATAAAAAATTTTAAAGTTTGGATACCAGGAACTAGTAAGATTCGACAAGTTTTCTAAACTTTAAGATAAAATTTCATCCTTCAAATTTTCGGTGATGAAAATCAATTATAGTCAAACATGGTCAACCATGGTCCAAGGTTACATTGTGACAATCATTGTATCAGTATGGAAATCAAATATGGTCAACCATTTTGATTTTAGGGTTTATAATATATATCTTAAGTTTTATATACCTTGGGTTTATAACTCTTATCCCTTGGGTTTATTAGTTCGAGTGTAAATTTTAAGGATGGAATTTTATCGTAAAGTTTAGCAACCTTGGTGAATCCTACTAGTCCCTAATATCCAAATTTTAAAATTTTTGATGATAATTTTGTAAAAATATTTAGATTTATAACTATTTTATATTATAAAATATATAATATTGTCGATTTTAAGGTAAAATAATATTATACTATAAAATTTTGTCAAATTTGTTTTTAGAAAAATGGAAATTGGTGAATAATTTTTTTGGAAAAATCATGGAAAATTAGCCCACTTGCGAATATTAGCCCTAAAATATTTCCTAATTATTTCTTTGGATTTATAATATCAATCCATTTGTTTTATTAATATAAGGATTTATATCCCTAGGGTTTAATATCATTCCCTTAGATTTATAATCCATTCAGATTTTAGTATTAGTCCCTAGGGTTTATTATTCCCTTGGGTTTATTATATCAAACATGGTTAAGCATGTTTTATAACTTCAATCATGGTCTACCATGGTCCAACAACGTGTTATGAAAATTATTGTCTCAATATGAGAACACTCACATTGTGGCAAAGATTCTATGAATTTGAAAATAAATCATGGTCAACCATGGTCAACCACGTTTATTTTATTGTTTGTAATATATATCTTACGGATTATATACCTTGGGTTTATAATATTAATCCCTTGGGTTTAATATTAATCAACCTTGGTCATCCATGTTTAACCATGATTAATCATGGTAAACCATGGTCCACTATCGCATTGTGGCAAATATTGTCTCAATAAGAAAATCAATCAATTTGTCAACCATGGTCGAACATCGAAAGATGACAAAGATATTCTCAATATGACTACCATCGTCAACCGTGCTCAAACATTGTCAATGATGGTCAACCACGGTCAACCGTGTTTTAATCAATCAAACATGGTCATCCATGGTCAACTATGGTCGAACATCGCATTATCACAATAATTGTGTTGACATGAAAATCAACCATGATTAAGCATGGTCAACCATAGTTTATAAATTAACTATAGTGAAGTGTGGGCAACCATAGTTTATAAATTAACTATTGTTAAGCATTGTCAACCATGTTTTTTAAATTAGCCATGGTTAATAATTAATTATTAATAAATTATAAATTATGATTTAATAATTAATTATAAATTAATAATTAATAATTATAATAAAATGAATTTATAATTAATAATTAATAATTGATGATTTAATAATGAATTAATATTAAATAATTAAAAATTAAAAATTAAAAATTATTATAATCATTTTAAAATTTCCATTCTTATTACTAAATAAGTAATTATGGTTATTAATATTATTATTATTTAGTAATATTATTATTATTTATTAATGTTACGATTATTCTAAAATACATATTATTATTAAATAATTAATTTATATTTCGAAAATTAGATAATAATAAATTATATTTAATATTAAATAGTAATTAATATAAATTATTAATTATTATTAATGGTAATGATAATAATAAAAAAAATTTGTAATAATTTTTTTGTAATATTATTTCTATTATTATATATTTATTAATCAACCATACAAATGAAACTTTAAAAACATATTCACCACATTAATATTTTTTTATGCGGCTGTACTAGTTATATTTTTTATTTTTTATTCTTGATGATCTCCTATAAAAAATTTATAATATCATTTTATTCTCAAACCACATTTGATGATCTAGATATTCAATAGTAAACCTTGGATTTGATAACCAATATTTGTTTTAGTTTAAAGAGAAATCAGAGGAATTTGTAATAAAAATACTCCATTTAACAAAAGGATCCAACATTATCTTATAATCATTCATTTCACTTGTATATCTTCTTTCTCTTTATTAAAAATCTGCAACTAGTTCCTTTTCTTTCTTGCAATGTCCTTATTTGAAGAATCCTCTTACAATATTCTTCGCTTAGGCCTTTGTTTTCTAACACTAACTGATATTCATTGTCATAATGTTAAAAAAAAAAAAACATAAAAATCCAATTAATTGAGCCTCAAATTCATTTTGAGATGTTTTATCTCCATATCTTTTCAATCTAACACCTTCTTACTATTTGAACCATCCTTCACATAACAAAATATGGACACAATTGACTTTCCAAAGTTTTCGATTATGTTAGACTTGGTTTTCAATATGATTTTTTTACTCCTGGGCTATGCATCCGTTCTTCTTCATAAAACATGAAGTTTGTTAGCGTTATCAATGGTGTGAATCAACATCCTTGTTACAGTCTCTGTTGTTTTCCCGTTCCGTTCAATCATATGATTTGCATTAATATAGTTTAAATTCGAATTAACTAAAATAGTTTTCGGTTGACTAATCTAATAAACTTCATTACTCATCTCAGGTATATTTCTTGTTTGTTATCTAAAATAATTAAATATAATTCCATTACCATGGACTAAATATAAATTAACGTAGATGTCACTGTCACTACTGGTTCACCCATTTTTTTTAATATATTTCACTCAATAGTATATGCATTAGTATTGAGATTTCATCTTGAAGCTCTTGTGGAGACTATTTCTCAATATCCATTGTTTTTCTCCTTCTTCCACCCCGATATTGATTTTCAGTTATTTTAGGTAAAATATTTATTTTTGTTGAATATTCTTCACCTAGAATTATTGCTTTCCTGATATTTACCATTTTATTTTGCATTTGTTTGGTTCTACTTGATATAGAGTTAATAGAAACTATACTCCACTCTCAATCCATAGTTTACCATTTTTTAGTTAAAGGAACACAGCCTTTAATTTCATTTTTAATATTTATGTCATTTTCCGTCCCATAATAATAATTTGTTTCTCCTCCTAAGAATCTTTGTTAGCCGGAGAATCTTTCTAAGCCAGCATTTTTCATTAACATGATTCGAAAATATTGAGAAGTTGAAAATCCAAGACTTCCACTAAATAATATGACATGGATCTTATCTCCACAAAAATTTATTTTCCAATTCAAATGAAGAAATATAATCATCCAATATTTCATAATTCAATCCGATGTTAAAAAATAAATAAAATATTTCCCAAGCTATATTAGCATTATTTTTACATAGGAAATGTACATCATCAATAGCCAGCCAATTTCTTCCCATCTCAAAGGTAAAAATGCGAGGTATAATATACATAGGTAAGCGATAAAGTTCCCCTTGAAAAAAATTATATTCTGATCACAGTATGATTTCAATATAAGTACCTGTCTCCCATCCATGTTTCTTTACCTAATTGCAAAATTTATATATACTCCTTAGGAATTATGGGTCGAAACTAACTAGTCAATAAAGCATACATATTGTGACAGAAAACTTTATAAAATTGGATATAAATCCTTAATTACATATATGGATCAAATGTATGCATCCATTCTAACAGATAACATTGAATACTTGTGTCATGATTCCTACTTAGATACAAACCCTGCTTCTCAATGAATTCCCCGTGATAGAATAGTCATATGCATTAGGTAAGATTGATATATGAATAAGGAAAAATAGTTGAACCTACTAATAAACTGAAGACAACTTGTTTAACGCTGCTCAACAAAGTTTCAACAATTTTACTATTTTCATTATATCCCAAAATGATAATTAAGAGTGAAACCGTCCATTGAATTAACGGCTTCAAAAGTTTTTAATGGGAAAATTTGTTTAAGTTACCATAGAAATATTTATCAAAATCATCTATACGATATTATTTTCCTTTATTTTGTGCCATATTGAAAAATCCTCAAGAAATTCAGTTTCGTAAACAAGTATACCTGAAACTGAAACTGTTGACACTGACATCCTATCAATACTCTAAGGAGACATATACATGATGGTATTAGAACCATCATCACACACTATGAACATTGAGACAACATTGAATAGTTTCACTAGAAATACTCTCATATTACGATCATTTTAAACCCTACGTAAGAGCGCCTGATAAATGATAAATGAAACATACAAATAAAATCAAGAAAATCATCTGTATTTTACAACGTAAGGGATAAATGACATCCTTCCAAATGGAAGACAGTTGTGTTATCGATCAGAGTTCACTTTGTTAAGAAATCATCAACTCCATTACTGATATGAATATAAAAATGCAATAAGAAATTTATGGGCCATCTGATTCATCTCGAGCACATGATTATTTTAGATTATCAATCATTGATCTCATCCGATCTCAATCACATAATACATCAAGACCAACCTTTAATTTAGATTTTTATCAGATTAGTGCCCGATATGAATGTCGGTCGTTGATCTTATTTAGCAACAATCGTTCCATCTTTCACGAGTGCATATTTAAATAACGTCATGATTAGTTCCACATATAATATGAGACTAGGACAATGGGTCATACTTTTTGTTTCACCGTTGGATGCATCGAGTCTACAAGTTTGCGTTACTGAACAATTGACTTCATGTCTTATACAAATCTTCAACAATTCACTTCAAGTTTCATAAAAATTGACAATTGTTGATGTTAGATTTAGTTTGATTATTCAACCTATAAATGCAAGATGTAAATACACGTACTTTATTATTCTTTTTGCTTGTAATGCATAGATTCAAGTTATAAATATAAAGAGTTTATTATTATTTTTGGTTTATTTTCTTGGTTCAATCTAACATTGTGACAACTATGGTCAACTTTGGTCCAGCGTTGCATTGTGACAAAGATTATGTTAATATGAAAATCATTTGTGGTCAACCGTGTTTATTTTAGAGTTTATAATATTTATCTTAAGCTTTATATACCTTGGTTTTATAATATGTATCCCTTGAGTTTAATATTATTCCCTTGAGTTTACAATCCCTTGGATTTTTAATATTAATATGTTGGGTTTATAATATTTATCATAGGTTTTATATACCTCATGTTTATAATATTAATCACTTGGGTTTAATATTATTCCCTTGGTTTTATTATACCTTCTGGTATTAGAATCAATTTGTTGTATTTATACTATCAATCCTTGGGTTTACCAATTGAAGTGTTCATATACGTTGGGTTTACCAATCTCTTTATCCAACGTCACATTGTGACAACCATGGTCATCAATTATGAACCATGGTCCAACGTTGCATTGTGTCAAAGATCGTCACAATATGAAACTCAACCATGTTCAAATATGTTCATTATAGGGTTTATGGTAACATTGTGACAAATATTGTCTCTTGGTTCAATGTTGCATTGTGACAACGTTTTCTAACCATGGCCCAATGTCCAATTGTGACAAAGATTGTCTCAATATGAAAATAAGCTATGGTCAACCATGGAAAACCATTGTCCAACATCACATTGTGCCAAAGGTTGTATCAATATGAAAACCAATCTTGGTCAACCATAGTCCAAATCCACATTGAGACAAAGATTGTGTCAATATGAAAATTACTTATGGTCAACGATGTTTATTTTAGGGTTTATAATATTTATCTTAGGGTTTATATATGTTGCATTTATAATATGATTTTCTCAATATGAAAATAAATCCGTCGATGTCGCATTGTGACAATTATTGTCTTAATATGAAAATTAAACATGATCAACCACGTTCCAACATCGCATTGTGACACAGATTGTCTTGATATTACAATCAATCATAGTCAACCATGGCCAGTTACAATTCCACCATGTTCAATAACCATGGTAACATTGTGACAAAGGTTGTCTCTTGGTCCAACATCACATTCTAACAACCATGGTCATCCATGGTAAACCATGGTGCAATGTTGAATTGTGACAAAGATTGTCTCAATATGAAAATCAATGTTGGTCAAGCATGGCCAAACCTTTTCCAACATCGCATTTGACAAACATTGTGTTAATATGAAAATTATTCTTTCTCAACCATGGTCAACATGTTTATTTTAGAGTTTATAATATTTATCTTAGGGTTTATGTACCTTGGGTTTATAATATTTATCCCTTGGGTTGAATATTATTCCCTTGGGTTTATTATCGCTTGATGTTTTAATATTAATCTCACGGGATTATAATATTTATTTTAGGGTTTATATACATTGGGTTTATTATATTGATCCCTTGGGTTTGCAATATTAATCCCTTGGGTTTATCAATCACTTGGTTGAACTTCACATTGTGATAACCATGGTGAACCATGGTGAACCATGGTCCAATGCCACATCGTGAAGAATATTATCTCAATATGAAAATTAACTATGATCAACCATATTTATTATAAGCTTTATAATATTCATTATTTATTATTAATATATTTTTAGTAACAATAATATTATTTATTTAACCTACTAAATATTATTTAATTATTTAATAGTTATTTCATTATTTAATATTTGAAATTATTTAATTTTTAATTTAATTTTTATTATTATTAATTATTTAAATTATTAATTATTATTTTATTATTTATTTATTATTTATTAATAATTATTTATTTAATTATTACTTCTTGATTATTTATTATAATTATTATTATGTCTATTATTAATAAATAAATATTTATTATTATTACTAACATTTTTAATATTAAACCAATATTATTTAATAAACGAATATTATTTAAAAAATAGATATTTATTATTAAAATATAATTTTTTGTTTTATTTATATATATTCATCAATGGTAGATACAAGTAAAGGCTTTGGCTATATCAACCACGATAATATTTTTAACGTGGTTGTGCTAGTAAATATGAAAGTAATTTAAACGTCTGTATTCGAGCTTTAAATGTTTCAATGATAAATTTAGTAGATAAATTTATGAATAATGAATTAAAATAAAATAAAATTTTAAAAAGGAAATCTATGTAATAAAATTTTAAGAAGAAAGGTTAGGTTACAACAAAATTTAAAAATAAAGGTTAGGTTACAACAAATAGTAAAAAGAATTTTTCGGGAGAAAAATGGAGCAAAGAGGAGAAATGGTTTATTGGCTAGGGTCTCTGGCGGTCGAGGAAGCCGACAGAGATGGGGCTAGGCAGCACAAGGGACCTGGGTTCTGCTACGGGGACCATGAGTCCCACCCCTTGCGAACACAGAAGGGAGACGTTTGGATGAATATAGGCGGGGCGACGATGGAAATGGAGCCACTACCGGTGCTCCCATGCTCTCAACTCCCTCCTCTTCCGACACAAAAAAGTTCCCCAGTTCTGGTACAGTGCCATGACAGAGGGGTGATGAAGGATTTTTGGGATGCCAAGAGCAGGACACGGGTGGCTGACAGAGCCCGAACTCCCTCTCCCTTGTGCTAGGGCTCCCTGATCTCGCCGCCATCTCGACTGTTCACGCACAGAATGTGGTTTGAGGTTTTGATGGACCATTTGGGCGTCATTATAGATGAGTTTCTAGTAGGCAGACCATTTAGACGGATGTGGGGATTGCTTCATGTGGACACTCCTTCTGCGCACACGGCCAGTGGTCTCCAGCACTTGAAGGATGGGGTTTTTTCATCTCTATTTCTTGAACCTTTTCATTGTAACACCGCCCCTGCCACAATGTTCTGGTTCATGGCTAGCATAGCCAAAAAACGTGATGGAAAAATCCCAGTAATTTGTCCTCCTTCCGCCTTCCTTTTTCGGTTTATGCAGTATGATGTCGGGGTTCTGTCGTTGGGGAGGACGACATGGAGCACGACCCATCTTTTGTATTCTCTGATGTTACTCTGGGGGGTGGTTGTGCATCTCCTTCGGCCGTTGAGGAAAAGGGGTTTATTGAACCAAGATTTGTCTACGGCCTCATTTGGTGCTATCTCCTCGCGGAGATCCGGTACTCTTCCGCCCTGTTGTGGTCTTGGTGATGGGGGCTTTGTTCCGCAGACTCCTTACCAAAATTTTGTAAGTCCATTAATGGGAAGACATTCATTCTATGGGTGTGGGACTTTGACTTAGTTTCTGAACTGAAAATCAAAATCCAATATGCCGCAGGCATCCTGACCCAGATACAAAGCTTGATATCCTCACGTAGAGTTTTACATGAAAGATCAAACTTACAGAAATACTAGATCCAAAAAGAGGCCACTATCTACCTGAACCTAAGGCTCAGAGGTGGCGCCCCAGGGAAAACAGCAGCAAACAGAAAACCAACAATAGGAAAAGGCATCGCCTCATTCAAGGACATCCTAAGAGGGAAAGCCCCCACACAAGGGAAAAACAAAATGTTGATTTATCACTCCGAGATCCATACATTGTAGAAAAAATAGAGAACATTCCAGACCTGGCAGTAGAAATTCTAGAGGTGACTGGACTATTTGATGTTTTACAAACAAGAGCTATTATATGTCGATTGAATGGGTACTAGCGAAAACCTGAAGAACTACACGGATGGATTCACCAAAATTTGTCCTAGAATTGCGATATTTACCTTTGTGCAAAAGGTTTTTTCATGGTGCAATTTGAGAATACAGAGGACTATAGTTTTGCTACTACTGAAGGGCCATGGTTCTGTGGACAGGCATGCCTCTTCGTCACCCCATGGGTTCCTAGTTTTGATGCAAACACCATGGTGGTTACTAAAATGCATGTTTGGGTGAGATTACATAACCCGCCATTACCTTTCTGGCACCACCGGGTCCTAGAAAATATTGGGAACTCCATAGGAAGGTTCATTAAGTTGGACCAAGAGAGAATGGACATAGGGATCTTCACCTTCGCATGTATTTGTGTGGAGATGGACCTTATCAAAGGACTCTCGAACTGCATAAATTTAATTCACAAAGAAATCAAGCATGCTCAAACACTTGATTTCGAAAACACAACGTCGAGATGCAGAGTATGCCACCAAACTGGACATTTACAAAGCACCTGTACCCTTTCCCGGAAAAGGGTGTCCAAAAAACCGCAACAAAATAAAGGCTATAACTTCCCGGATTTGTCACCATCAGATGAAAAGGAAGAGGAAAACGAAGATAACAAGGAATGAATAGAAACAACAAATCAGAAAGAAAACCAGCAAGAAAACCAACAAGAGTGAGAAGAGAACAAGGATATTGATGAGAAGATATCTGCGCCTGCAGATGCAGATTCCCAATAGGGCAAGCATAATAGTGACCATGGGGTGATTGGCACAAGCGTGCACATGTTTCTGAAATTTCTGACTCAGAAAAATACGTCCAACTTCCTCCCAGCATGGATTTGGCCATTGTTCATACTGCTTCTTGACTAGATGCCTGGAAAAAAGTACAAAAGAAAAAAGGCAAAAAAGGTAGGTCTAGTGTTTCTGGCAATGTGTAACTGGGGTCCTTGACCTACCGTCGCCATTTTCTGACAGAGTGAGATCTCATATGGAATGCTACGGCATATACGATGTGAGTTTTTGTATCTTTTTATAAAAAGTTCAATTTTTTCTCGAGAAAAAGAAGTAAAAAGACTTTTCCCCATTTACTTTTATCATTTTCATGCCTTTTTCTTTGTATCATTCTTTTTGTATTAATTTTCTGTGATAATTCTACAAATGGAAATTGCATCACCTCATTTCATAAAGTTAAAGCTATCCCTATCACTTCAAGCAATTATCATGTACTTCAACTCGGATGATGTTAGCTAGATCCCTTCTATCACCAAGAAATATTCTTCCATGAAAGCACAAATTCTCGAGTACAATTTCCACAAATTTGAATCATATGCGTAAACAACACCAAAAAGACATCTTATAAAATAAAAATAAAAAATTCCTCTTAAAATAATTTTAAAAAAATTGTCAAAAATAAAAATTTTATTCCTGTTATACATGAAATGTTTAGGATGTTTAAAAAAATGTAAAAATTCGTGACATATCTTATATTGCTGAAACAAAGTACTAAAAACAATAACTACATGTTTCCATTAGTCAAAAAGATAGGGAAAATGTCTTTGTGCATTAAATCTTTGAATATGATGAAGTAACTATTATCCAAGTGGTTGTAGATTCCAAAATAAGTTTAGAACTTCCCAACTAACTTTAGAACTCAGATATGGAAGAGATGTAATTGCACATGTGTGCATGCAGAAATATGCCCCTCAAAAAATAAAACTATGAAATTCATCATTGAATCTCTTCCCCATGTGAATTTATCACTAAATTGACTTTATCTATGTCAATTACCTGAAAATAAAATATTCATGTTGGGTGCATGCATTACATATTAATGGTAGAATTTCTTGGGTCTATGGAATTGCTTATTTCAATTACCTTTCATGGTCTTATAGATGATAACCTGAAAAATCATGCCTAACAACTAGAGACCTGGGTTAATTGCTAGAGACTTTTCCTAGATGCTCGTGTCGAGGATGTGTGCTAAATGGATCTGGAAGCATCTTTTGGTAGCTTCTGTAATGATTCTCTACGGTTATCCAATAAATTTTTAGTCTTTGAATAATTACATTTGGAAAATCGTTCTATAAAAAGTGCATCTATATACAGCATGTACTCTACACCTATTAACATGAGCCTTCTTCGACCTATACCTTGGAGATCAATATCACATGTGAATTTCAATCCTATAGCAACTTGTCTACACGAGAACCATTTCTTCGAGAGTAAATGAAAATATTTGTTAATTCCCTTAATTCACGGAAGGCATTTCGATAAAGGGTTGTTGACTCTTGTTTATAAATATAATTGGACGGGATAGATTAAATAGGGGTGAATATGCCCCTAAGATCCTTCATCTTAGTCGCATATCTACACCTTAGTCACATATCTACGACTCTGCCGCGAGGTAGCATGTGGCTACGGGGAAAAATTTGTTTCATGTTATTTTTTTTTTAAATAGAATCAGGGTGGCGTTATTTGAAACGAAGCATTGAGTATGGCATCATGATATGAATCGATTATCTTCCCATCGTTGTGGTTTGTTTTCTTTCCAAAACGAAACATGTTCCAAAGGGCTCTATTGGGCCGGGCTACAGCGTGTAAGAAGAAAGCAACTCCTAAGAAACAACGATCATATAAGTTTAATATTTATTATTAAAATAATAACGTGTTGCGTTCGCATGTGTTCCCGGGAAGAAGGGATCCTGGAAATTAATCGACGCGAGATGCGTGGATGGGCAGGACTAAGTTATTTGAGCAGTTATGAATGGATGGTGAGGACTAAGGGAAATTAATCTACTTTGCAGGAAGAAGGGATCCGGGCAATAAGTTGACGCAGGATGGATTGATCGGCATGACGAACGGATTCGGGCAATTAATCTACTTATTTATTTGGATAAGCTAGCCAATCTACTTGATCTACTGATAAGAAATTTAAGAATTAAATTTAATAATAAATTAATAAATTAATATTGGTTAATAAATTTAATAAATTAGTTATAATTTTAAACTTGTTAAAATAGTAACACATTAATATAATACTAATAACATTACCAATTTCATGAAAACAATAAAAAATAATATATAATGTTAGTAAAATGTAATAGATACATTATTAGCAATTATTTATAATTTTAATATTATTTATAAATTAGTAATGTCAATAAAATAATTTTACATATAGTTGAATTCACTTAGATATTAATTAATATTAAATTTGAAATTAATATTTATAATTATAATAATATATTTAAAAATTAAAATGATTTATTATTAAATAAATAGATTCAAATTTATTAAAATAATAGTAAATTATTTATAATTTAATATTATTAACACATTAATAAAATTATTAAAACATTAAATAACATTAATAAAATTATGAAAACATTTAATAACATTAATAATAGTTCAAGTTCATATGGAGAGGTTAGTAAAATTTCAAAATTTGATATCAATTTAAAAACATTGATGGTATTACATTAATAAAGTGGATACATTATTAAAAAATTTAACAAATTATTTATAATTTAATTAATTTAAATATTAATTAATATTATTATTATAATTAATATTAACAATAACATTATTATTATTTATATTCATATTCTTACTAGTATTATTAAAAAACAATATTAAGATTAAAATTAAAATTTTACAAATTTATATTCATATTTATAAATATTTATATTAATAAAGTTAAATAATATTATTGTAAAGTTAAAAAAGACGATGTTACATAAATAAAGTGGATACATGGTTAATAATTTTTTATAAATTATTTTAATTTTAATATTGTTAAAATGAATGACACATTAATATAACATCAAGAAAATTACTAAAACATCTAATAATATTTGTAATAGAATAATATAATATTAAAGACACGTTAATAGTATATTAATTTACACATTTATAAAGCTTTAACTATAAATTAATTTATATATTAACATATGTTAATTATGGGTGACTATTGTTTACATGGTGAGATATATTGAATATGGGCATCACAGTCAACCATAGTCAACATGATTACCATGGTGAACCATACTAACTTCAAGTATTATACTCTATTGAAAAGTGACCTATAATGAACTATTGTGAAATATATCGAACAATAGTGGATGTCTATGGTTGACCATGTAGGCTTTTAATGGATGGATAGGGTTAAAAATAGTCAAAATGTGGTCAAACATTGTCAACCATATTTGAATCTATTTAATATTTTTGACCTTCATTAACTTTGGACACTCATGTTAAACCAAAAGAAATATAGGTCAACCATGGTGAAGCATGGTCAACCATAGCCACCATAATCAACTTTTAACAATGAGGTGACACATGGTCAACATTAATAAGAGTTTAATTTTAATATTAGTGTTTATAATCCTATGATTTAAAATATTAATCTTAGGGTTTAATATTAATCATAAGGGTTTACAATAAATCTTAGACTTTATAATAATAATCTTAGGGTCTTTAATATTAATCTTAGGGTTTATAATCCTTTAATTTCTACGACTACATTCAGCGATGGAAATAACCACTTCGACAGGTTTGTCATTGGAAGAAATCGGAAATCGAGGCGACACATTATTTTGAATATAATTGTAACCATGTTATCGTGTGTGATCTGCATTCAAAAATGTGAACCGTGTCTAGGAATACTCATTATCTCAAAATGTGGTTGTGCATTCTATAAGCTTAGTAAATAATCGTCCCTCTATATATGTAAGTAATTACGTGCATGCCCGAGATATGGATCATCCCATCAACCATGCTCATCCATGATCAACCATAGTCCAACGTCGTATTGTGACAAAGATTGTCTCAATATGAAAATTAATCATCGTAACCATAGCCAACCATTGTCCAATGTCTCATTGTAACAAACGTTGTCTCAATATGAAAATCAATCATGGTCAAGCATATTCCAATGTTGCATCGTTACAAAAATTGTGTCAATATGAAAAATAACATCAGTCAACCATGGTCAACCATGTTTATTTTAGGGTTTATAATATTTATCTTAGTGTTTATATACCTAAGGTTTATAATATTTATCCCTTGGGTCTATTATTCCCTTAGTTTTATAATACCTTAGGGTTTGAAAATTAATACCTTGGGTTTATAATATCAATCCCTTGGGTTAATCAATATATTTTTCATGTCCCTTTGGTTCATCAATCCCTTGGTCGAACGTCATATTGTGACAAAGATTCTCTCTATATGAAATTAACCATGGTCAACCATGCCCAACCATTATCCAACATCGTATTGTGCCGAAGGTTGCCTCAATATGAAAATCAATAATGGTCAACCATAACCCAATGTCGCATTGGGACAATGATTATGTAAATATGAAAATGAATCATGGTCAACCATGGTGAAATGTTGCATTGTGTCAAAGATTGTCGCAATAAGAAAATAAACCATGGTAAAACATGGTCAACCATGTTTATTTTAGGGTTTATAATATTTATCTTAGGGTTTATATCACTTGGATTTACAATATTTATCCCTTGGGTTTAATATTATTCCTTTGGGATTTTAGTATTAATTCCTTCAATTTATTATTCCATCGATTTTATAATATCAATGAATTAGTTTGTTATTCTAAGGGTTCATATTCCTAGAGTATAATATTATTCATAGGGTTTCTAATATTAATATCATAATATTAATATTATCATTTTAACATCATGTTTATAATATTATTCCTAGGGTTTAATATTATTCTTTTGGGTTTATTATTCTCTCAACTTTATAATATCAATCCCTTTGTTTATTAATATGACGGTTCATATTCCTAGGGTATAATATTATTCATAGAGTTTTTAATATTAATTTGTGGGTTTAATATAAATCCATTGACTTATAATCATGGTCAGCCATGGTGCAACGTCTCATTGTGAAAAATATTCTCTCGATCTAAAAATGAACCATGGGCCAAATTCACATTGCTACAAAGGTTCTCTCCATATGAAAATCAATCATCATCAACCATGGTCCAATGTCGCACTATGAAAAAGATTGTATCAATATGAAATTCAACCAAGGTCAACCATGATTTTCATAGGGTTTATAATATTTATCTTACTTTTTATATACCTTGAGTTTATAATATTGATCCCTTGGGTTTAATATTATTTCCATGGATTTATAATCTCTTGGGTTTTTAGTATAAATCCCTTAGTTTTATTATTTCTTTGGATTTATAATATGAATCCATTAGGTTTATTAATTTAAGGGTTTGTATTCAAAGGGTATAATGTTATTCATAGGGTTTTTAGTTCTAGTCCTTAGATTAAATATTAATCCTTGTGTTAAATTAATTATTAGTAATTTATATGAACTATTAAATTAAATAAATTGCATAGTAAAATAATTAATTATTTAATAATGAACAACATAAAAATGAATTCTTAATTAATTAATTAATCAATTTATTAATAACATTTTTAGTCAATAAATATTAACCCCTTATGATATTATTGACTTTATATAATATAATAATAATAAATAAATAATAATAATAATAATAATAACTAATTAATATAATTCTAATTTAATTAATTTATATATAAATAAATATCGACTAATTTACCGAGCTAGTTTAAAACTTAATATTCACTTAATCAATTCAATAACTAATTCCTAACAGATAATTCTAGACCCTAATGCATCTTTGCTATTTATTCTTTAGGATTGATTAATTTTTTCACCTTTGTCCTCAGAATGAAGCACATTAGTTGGTTTGAGACATCAACCAATTCTAATGATGTGATTAATCCGAACGACATTTTGTTTTACACTATGAATCACAAAAATGTAAAATCTAATAAAAAATAATTAATTAAAAAAATTAATATTCATAATAGTTAATATTAATTAATAATATTCAATATTAGTAGTATCTAGTGTTAATAATATTTAATATTAATGGATTTATCCATTGGATTAATAATTATTCTCAAATTTGGGTTTAACAATATTTATATTAATACTTAATTAGCAATAATTTGATTAAAAATATTTATATTAATTAATTTTTAATTAATGTTCTTTATATTAATAAAACATTAACGTTTGTTTAATAAAACATTAATATTTATATAATACTATTTATATTATATTAGGTGAGTCTCGGTTTCACAACTGGTTAAGAAAGGGTTTCGTGAGTAAGGCGGTATGTGTTCAAACTTCACCGGGCTACTAAGCATGTGCATTAGAAGGAGACATCTGACTTAAAAAATAAAAAACAATTATATTAATAATTAGCTAGTTATTTTTATTATTTTTAAATTTATTATGAGTGAATTAAGAGTCATTATTAATTAATTAATAATTATTAAATTAATAAATGATTAATAATTAATTACTTGAAAATTATTTATCTTAAACTAATTATTTTATTAATATCAACCATGGTAAAACATGGTCAACCATGGTCCAACGTCACATCATGATAAATAGTTTCTCAATATAAAAACCAACCATTGTCCATTGTCACATTGTTACAAAGATGGTCTCCATATGAAAATATATCATGGTCAACCATGGTCCAATGTCACATTGTGACAAATATTGTCCCGATATGAAAATCAACCATGGTCAACCATGATTGTCTTAAAGTTTATAATCTTTATCTTAGTGTTTATATATCTTGAGTTTATAATATTGTTTCCTTCGGTTTAACATCATTTCCTTGGGTTTATAAGCTCTTTGGTTTTTAGTATAAATCGCCCAGATTTATTAACGTAAGGGCTCATATTTGTAGGGTATGAAATAATGTTATTCATAGGATTTTCAATTTCAGTCCTTTGATTAAATTTAAATCCTTGAGTTTAATTAATTAACAATAATTAATGTAAATTATAAAAAAAATATTGAATTATTTTTTAATGAATGAATAAATTAATTAATAATGAATGAAATAAAAATGAATTATTTTATTAATAAAATATATTTAATTAACCATATTTCTATTAGTAATATTTAATATTAATTAGCAATATTAATATTAATCAATGAATCTATTGTATTTATAATCATGGTTTATTTTGGGTTTAACAATATATTTATTAATATTAATTTATACACAGGGTTTATAATCATGGTTAACTAAGTATTGAGGGTTTTTCGCAGTGTAAATGGGGTAGCAAGCTAATCGGGCTTGATTATAGGGAACAAATCCACAGTTAAGCACGTGTGAGCCAGAGGCGATCTAGGATGGGTCACCTCCAGGGAAGTATTGGTTACCGGGTGAAAACCTCGAAAGTGATGATTGACGCTATGTGATTCATTTCACTAGTTTCAATCCCACTTCTTCACCCTTGTGAGCATCACCCAATGCAATGAATGCTAAGTGGACTATTCAAAAATCATAAGAAATTATGATTAACTAATAATAATTAGTTAATTATTATTATTATTTTTTATTTTATGATGATTTAATTAATTATTTTTAATAATTATTTAATAATGAATGCACAACTGAGTTAATATTTACGTTTATTTTTATTATTATTATTATTATTATTATTATTATGTCTTTAATGAAAATATTTTTGGAGTTTCTAGTGGATTTTTTGGCTGCAATCCGACGTAAAAATTTGAGGTGAAATATTTGTTTTGCGTTATTTAAACTAGTTTTTTCACTACATATATAGATTTAGCACACTAAAAAACTCCTAGGGCGCTTCAATTGTGCAAATTTTATCCATCAAACTTGTGATTTCAATGAATTCCTCCTAAATTTTAAACAAATTATATGAGAAAAACATATCAGATTTTTTTTTAAAAGTCACATTAAAGAGAACATGTTATTTTTATTGTTAATTAATAATTCTTTTAGTAATAAATATACAACTTGTTATTTTTATTTCTTAAATAATAATTCTATTAATAATAAATATACTAATATTAATTAATAATAGTAGTAATATAATTAATTGTAATAATAATCATAATAATAATTAAAATTATATGTTTTCGGTATATACTAACTATATTTATTAATGTGGTTATGTTAGTGTTAATCATAAATTTAATGAAATATTTTAAAATTTATTAAAAACACTTTGAACTTAAATTTTAGTTTTGAGGATAAAAATGAACAAATATGAGTTTAGAGATAAGTGAAAAAGATTTATTAATGAAGAAAGAGGGTTGAAAATAATGAAAAAGCATGACCTGTCAAGAAGAAATGTTGAATCAAGTGAAAACAATGTTGGTGATTAAATGTTATAATTGTTCACTAATAATTAATGAATAGTCATGCCTCTTTAATGGTCTTTCTCTTTAGTCGCCTTTCTCTTATTCGCCTTTCTCTTATTAGTCCCTACCGCCTGCGGCATGGCAGTGACTATAGTAATCGTTTTTTGGAGCTGCATTAGTTCGTGCACGAAAATGAGATGGACCAATTCAATTTATTATAAAGTTTTACAAACCACTTTTCGCATCTCCCATTGATGTTCATGTAAGGTTCATGTAATAAAAAATAAGCAATTTGGAGGTCTTATTGGCCTCATATCGAGGGTAGACATATGAAAACTTACGATAAGTGTGAATTGATTCTAATTTTTTCAGTTTCTATTGACTAATGCTAACATCAGTTAGAAAAAATTGTATGTTTTGGAGGATTTACACAGAGCTCAACAACTTTCAAAGGGCATATTTGCATGTTCCATATGTCTTATGTATGGTGGCTTCGCTGGTAGCATGCGTTAATGAACAAGGCATCTTCTCAGAGCTGAGCCATTACCTAGAGGGATCTCACTCACTCCTTTGCCCATGCGGCGGGGAAGGTACATAGATATCCAGCGAGAAGGGTACATGGATCTACAGCGTGGAGGAAGATTCGGTTTCCGGTGTCACTCGGAAGAGGATCCAGATGATGTTGTCTGCGAAGGGGTGTTGCTGGTTGGTTTCCCAATTTCCCCATTCGTGCTAAATATCATTGCCAATTTATTCCGCAATACACCGTTAATAGTTCGACTGGCCGAAGGCTGGGTGAAGCGCACCTGAGACAAAATGGAAGAGAGAAAACCAGGAAACGAGCAGGAACCTTTACATCAACACACTCGAGGATTTGCGTGAAAGAAAAAACTTTACTAGACTGATAGGATGTTGTGCCGACTTGGGTAGAATTTGACTTTAGCCACCCTGCCTGGACAAGAGGTACAAATAGCTCTGGGCAGAGACAGCAAAGCTTGCCTTTTCCCAAGTTCTTTGTTTCCTTCTCCACTGTTTCAGATGCATCGTATCAGAATGGCAGGACCTTCGCAAGTTCAAAACCATTAAAATCCTAGTCCAATTATCAGAGATGCACATTCTCAGCATATATATTCATGGACGTAAAATCCTTTAAACGATTTCGGGAGTATTAGGATTTTTTTGGTTTACCTGTTCTTGAGTATGGGTTTTTTCCAGGGCAGATCTTTATTGTTCCCGCAGGATGCATAAACAAATATGGTGTCAGAACCGAATGCTGTTATGTTTTTCTTTGGTGCTCTTGTTGCAGGTTGCATTAAGATACAAGCGGCAGCTACAGGGGCTGAGCCACCATGCCGTCCATATGTAGTAGTACCCGTTGCAATAAGAAAAGCAAGAGTTTCAGAGGAAATTATCTTGTTGGCTAAGTGGACTAGTACACGGGGTCCCTTGTGTGTCTGTACGATAGTCTATTCTATATTCTGTACCAGGGCTAGAATGCATTGTAGTTGAGAGTATTAAAGATGGAAATAGAATGAACATGTGTCTAAACCATATGACATTTTTTGAGCTAGCTGAGATACATAAGAGCTGGTGAAGGTGATTTGATAGAAGTGAACACAAATCACATCATATATAACAATTTTTAGGTACGTGTTAGTTGCTAATGTTTTTGTTAACACGGTTCACTTGGTTAGATTACATACGTGGCTGTTATTATATAGTGTAGTGAAATGGTAAATGTGCGTTATTATATAATATAGTAGTGGAATGGTCAGATTCTATATCATGAATGTTTCATGTCTTCCTGAGTTTTCAGTAGAATACTGTGTTTATGTTTCATGTCTTCGTGAGTTTTCAGAAGAATATTGTGTTTGTGATTTGTGTAGACAATCTTGAAAGACAGGAGGGATTCTATTGATCAGAAGAATTCTACATCGAGTAATTGAATCAGGTTAATATGCTATCTTTGTGTTTGTAATTTAACTAGTAATTTGGTCTTGGTACTTGTATTCAAAGCAGTTATTTCTTGCATTTGGTTTCTGCAGCTGTGCATAGATGTAATTATGCTAAATATTAAAAAGGAAAACACCTGTTCCTTTTTGGTTACATGCTCTCTGAGTATGTTTGGTTTCATCTTTATGTCAAGAAGAAAAAGGGTCTCTAACAGATTGAGATATTGATAAATTAAAGCGTTGAGATTAGGAACCATGAGCCTCTCTATGTCCTTCAATTTCATGCTTGGATATTCCCTAAGAACAAAGGCTTTCCTGAGACTGAATGTTTGAATTTGTTTCATTTTAATCATCTCTTCTTTCAATTGATCTGTTCATGGATAATGTAATGAATCACCATATCTGCAATATCGAATCTTAAACCATGCTTCTGTGTGATTTCTTAGGTATGCAATAAAAATAATTATAAGTTTCTATGAATTCAAGATCAGTTGGCATACTTCAAATTCTCAACATTACATACAATTTGTGGTTGCTACAGATAATGGACTGTTCAATTATTCCTCAAAGATTGTTTTATAAGTTATTATTAATTTATCCTTTTACAGTATTATCAATGTACTTGCAACAGAAATTAGCAACTGAGTTGGTATCATTGCTATTGAAGGCATAAGCATCTTAGGGGACCGAAAACACATTTTAATGCCTTCTGAGGAACATAAAACCTACTGTTCTCTTAGATACCTGCCTCTGTTACTTCCCACAGACAACAGAAGGATATTTATAGGTGAAGTTTTTGTAGTGTTCTTGTGCAATTTAGAATTAGATGTCAAATTTGTGAATATGTGTAATCAATGACACACCTAAATTGGGTAGCGATTCCTATATATATATATATATATATATATATATATATATATATATATATATATATATATATATATATCCTTCATACTTTTATCACTCCATCTGTTAGCCATGGGAAGATTTGATCCTTTCTTGAGCCTAATGTTTATATTTGTGCCATTGATAGAGCCACAACTAAAGTTGAATATGCTTTTAGCTCTTGTTCTTTTAGATTTACTAGGTGGCCTGTTCTTCTGTGCTCTTATAGTAATAAATCTATACCCTTTTTTTCCATGTTGTATAATCACTCGGAATTGTCCAGAATCTGCTCTCTTTAGGGAGAAGAATGGAGCTATAAGGCTATGTGTTGAGCTTAGAGATCTTGATGAGGAACAAAGAGCCACTTTGCTAGTTGATTACTTCTCCTTATCTATATTTATCCTAGCAAAGTTTGAACCCATTCCTACTTTCTATATATCCACCTTGAACCAGTCCCTAACAGTAAAAAAGGAGAGTCTTATGAAATTAATGTTATCACATGAGCCTAGCTTGCTAGTGGTGCTCATAATTAGTCTCCTCAAATACCTGTAATTATACTAATCAATTTTGAGGAGAAATCCCAGGTATGATTTTCCATATTGTTAAACTGATTTCTAGAAATTGAATCGCCTCGTCTAGGATTCAAGTGGAATAGACTAATCTAGAGGATCCAAGAAGAGTATCCAATGACAAAGTTCAAATAAAATGACAAGACCTGTTGAACTAAACTGTCAACTTAATAATTGCTATATTATATGAGTTAATTTCCAGCTACTATACTTATAATTAAAGAGGGGACTTTGCAATTTTTTACTATAAAAATACAATTGACAGATTCTTTCCTAATAGTTTAGAAAAATCCTTTAAAGTCATGGTTAATATAAAAATTCATAACATGATGATTACAATAAAACTATTTTGTTGCCTAGTAACTTGTATACATTATATGAATTAACTGTGAACTATAATTAAAATGAAGATGTGTGATCCGAGCTAATAACTTTTAAACATTATATGAATTAGCTACGAACTATAACAGGTTGAGATATTGATAAATTAAATCGTTGAGATTAGGAACCATGAGCCTCTCTGTCTCCCTCAATTTCATGCTTGGCTATTCCCTAAGACCAAACTAATTACCTGATCCTCTGGACTCCCATTCAATGGAGGCTTTCCTGAGACTGAATGTTCGAATTTGTTGCATTTCAATCATCTCTTCTTTCAATTGATCTATTCATGGATAATGTAGTGAATCACAATATCTACAATATGGAATCTTAAACCATGCTTCTATGTGATTTATTAGTTATGCAATAAAAATAATTATAAGTTTCTATGAATTCAATATCAGTTGGCTTACTTTATCTTCTCAATATTACATACAATATGTGGTTGCTATAGATAATGGACCATTCAATTACTGCACAAAGGTTGTTTTATAAGTAATTATTAATTTATCCTTTTACAGTATTATCAATGTACTTGCAACAGAAATTAGGAACAGACATGTACATAATAGGCATTCTGCGTTATCTGAATAGTATCGTCGCTATTGAAGGCATAAGCTTCTTACGGGACTGAAAACATGTTTTAATACCCTCTGAGGAACATAAACCCTATTTTTCTCTTAGATACCTGCCTCTGTTACTTCCCATAGAGAAATCTCTTTCATTTCCCTCAACACATCAAGAAATTGAGGCAAAACCCTCAACTAGGTCCACTTTCTCTTTGTAAGAAAATGCTCTAGAATTGTACAAGAAAAAATATTGTCAAAGCCACCTCTTTCTTTTTGACAGAATTCAACAACGCTATTCTGATATTTTTCAATATTTTCATCACTTACAAGCTTGTATCGATAAGTAATTGTACAATAGTTTTTGAACCTATTTCCATGGCATTTCATCACACATACTTTGCATATGCTGGCTCAAAAATAGAAGGCTCCTCGAACCTATTCATGGTATCTCCATGTGTTGGTCCTCCTGTTCATGGTATATCCATATGCTGGTCCATTCTTGCAACAGGCATCATAGAGATTTATTATACCTATATTTCCTTAGGACTGCAATCTACCTTAGAGAAGCTCACGTAAAGCCACCTCTTTCTTTTTGACAAAATTCAACAACGCTATTCTGATATTTTTCAATAATTTCATCACTTGCAAGCTTGTATCGATAAGTAATTTCATAATAGGTTTTGAACCTATTTTCATGGCATCTCATCCATTCTTGCAACACTCATTGAGACCCTTTAAGAGTATCATCATCATAATTTGAAATATATATATCAGATATGAATCCGAAGGATTGCAACAATCCCTGAGATTCGTCCTTTTCCAGAGAGAGATCTACTCTTTGACTGACACTTCCAAGTTGTAAATATATACAAGTGAAAAAATTGATTTTGAGTTCATGTTGGCACAACTTTGGAGAGAAATCATCTCTTCTGACTTTTCACAAGAGAGTTGTTGACTTCAAGGACTATTTCACCATCCACAACATTGGATTTTGTAATGAACCACAAAACTCACATAAAATGCTACAGTTGGCTTGTGCACTTGCATCATAGAGCTTTATTATACTTATATTTCCCTAGGACTGCAATGTTCCTTAGAGAAAAACACATTCATAGAAGAATATTGCCCGAAACACATTCACATGGATTTCATAAATTATATCCTTGGAACTACATTTATTCACAGGAGTCCTAACCCATTACTATTCATATCAAAAGACATAGGCACGTAATTTCATAGCATGTTCAACTTCACATCTGGTACCTTTTTCTTCTTTCTTCTCCCTTCTCTATATCTCAACTAAGGCATTGAGTAAAGCTAGATTATCCCAAGAATTTCTTGTCTTTTACTCTTAATCTACATAAGAATGCGAGTTGTTCATAAGCATAAGCAGGTCCTTGCTTAGCTGTTCATAGTTTCCTTCTGCAGAGAATTGATAGCCCATCTGTGTACATAATTTAGATGCATCCTCATAAGGAGTTGTAGGTTCTCTGTCCATTCGTACATAAAACTGAACAACCATAACATATTAGACTAATTAAATAAAACATAAAAACTACTACACTAAGAGCCATTTTTCTAGTTGATTATGTGTCTAGCTCTGATCCTCTGATTTGTTCTTGCTATCTTGCTACATACGATATGTGGTTGGTACAGATAATGGACCATTCAATTATTGCACAAAGATTATTTTATAACTTATTATTACTTTATCCTTTTACAGTATTATCAATGTACTTGAAACAAAAATTAGGAACTGAGTCGTACATAATAGGCATTCTGATTTATGTAAAAAGTATCATTTCCATTGAAGGCATAAGCTTCTTAGGGGACTGAAAACACGTTTTAATGCCTTTTGAGGAACATAAACCCTATTGTTCTCTTAGATAGCTACTCTTTTTAGGGAGAAGAATGGAGCTATAATTCTATGTGTTGGTCTTGGAGATCTTGATGAGGAACAAAGAGCCATTTTTCTAGTTGATTATGTGTCTAGCTCTGATTCTCTGATTTCTTCTTCCTATGTTGCTGTAACCAAAAGGGAGCTCTAACAGATTGAGATATTGATAAATTAAAGCGCTAAGATTAGGAACCATGAGCCTCTCTATCTCCCTCAATTTCATGCTTGGCTATTCCCTAAGACCAAACTAATCACCTGATCCTCCGGACTCCCATTCAATGGAGGATTTCTTGAGACTGAATCACCATATCTGCAATATCGAATCTTAAACCATGCTTCTGTGTGATTTCTTATATATGCAATAAAAATAATTATAAGTTTCTATGAATTCCACATCTGTTGGCTTACTTCATCTTCTGAACATTACATACAATATGTAGTTGCTACCGACAATGGACCATTCAATTATTGCACAAAGATTGTTTTATAAGTTATAATTAATTTATCCTTTTACAGTATTATCAATGTATTTGCAATAGAAATTAGGAAGATTGTTGTATAAATTGTTGCTATTGAAGGCATAAGCTTCTTAGGGGACCAAAAACACGTTTTAATGCCTTTTGAGGAACATAGACCCTATTGTTCTCTTAGATAGCTACCTCTGTTACTTCCTAGAGAGAACAAAACAATATTTATAGGTGCAATTTGTGTAGTGTTCTTGTGCAATTTTGAATTACATGTCAAATTTGTGAATATGTCTAATCAATCACACACCTAAATTGGGTAGTGATTCCTATATATATATATATATATATATATCCTTGACACTTTGATCACTCCATCAGTTAGCCATAGGAAGATTTGACCCTTTCTTGAGGCTAATGTTTATATTTGTGCCATTGATAGAGCCACAACTAAAGTTGAATATTCTTTTTTTCATGTTGTATAATCACCCAGAATTGTCCAGAAGCTGCTCTTTTTAGGGAGAAGAATGGAGCTATAAGGCTATGTGTTGAGCATAGAGATCTTGATGAGGAACAGAGAGCCATTTTTCTAGTTGATTATGTGTCTAGCTCTGATCCTCATGGATTCCTTCAATGTAATATTCTTGCTCCTTCTTCTGGTTGTGAACCCCCATCCATTTAAGATTAGTAGTGCATCACTTAGGTTTTCCCTCCTCAAGTTAAAGAGTGGCCTTGATAGCTAACATCTCTCTCATTGCCCTCAAAACATCAAGCAGTTGAAGCAAAACCCTCAACCAGGTCCACTCTCTCTTTGTAAGAAAATGCTCTAGAATTGTACAAGAAAAAATATTGTCAAAGCCACCTCTTTCTTTTTGGCAGAATTGAACAATGTTATTATGATATTTTTCAATACTTTCTTCACTTGCAAGCTTGTATCGATAAGTAATTTCACAATAGGTTTTGAACCTACTTCCATGGGATCTAATCACACATACTTTGCATATGATGCCTCAGAAATAGAAGGCTCCTCCAACCTCTTCATGGTATATCCATGTGCTGGTCCTCTTGTTCATGGTACATCCATATGCTGGTCCATTCTTGCAACACTCATTGAGACCCTCTAAGAGTATCATCATCATAATTTGAAATATATATATCAGCTATGAATATGAAGGATTGCAACAATCCCTGAGATTCGTCCTTTTCCAAAGAG
Source organism: Pinus albicaulis (assembly GCA_034641835.2). Taxonomy (NCBI): domain Eukaryota; kingdom Viridiplantae; phylum Streptophyta; class Pinopsida; order Pinales; family Pinaceae; genus Pinus; species Pinus albicaulis. The sequence goes on along the minus strand of CM076577.1, from coordinate 731,164,968 downwards.
AGATCTGCTCTTTGACTCGCACTTCCAAGTTGTAAATATATATAGGTGAAAAAAATTCATTTTGACTTCATATAGGCACAATTTTGGAGAGACATCATCTCTTCTAACTTTTCACAAGGGATTTGTTGACTTCAAGGACTATTTCACCATCCAACAACATTGGATCTTGTAATGAACCACAAAACTCACATAAAATGCTACAGCCGGCTTGTAGACTTGCATCATAGAGCTTTATTATACTTATGTTTCCTTAGGACTGCAATGTGCCCTAGAGAAGCTCACATTCATAGAATCATATTGCCAGGAACACATTCACATGGCTTTCATAAATTATATCCTTAGAACTGCACTTATTCACAGGAGTCCTAACCCATTACTATTCATATCAAAAGACAAAGGGGCATCATTTCATATTATGTTCAAATTCGCATCTGGCACCTTTCTCTTCTTTCTTCTCCCTTGTCTATATCTCAACTAAGGCATTGAGTAAAGCTGGATTATCCCAAGAATTTCATGTCTTTTACTCTTAATCTACATAACAATGTGACTTGTTCATAAGCATAAACAGGTCCTTGCTTAGCTATTCATAGTTTCCTTCTGCAGAGAGTTGATAGCCCATCTGTGCACATAATTAAAAAGGGTCCTCATAAGGAGCTCTAGGTTCTATGTCCATTCATACATAAAACTGAACAACCATACCACATCACACTAATTAAATAAAGCATAAAAACTACTGCATAAGGGCGTAGATTTAGCAAAAACAAAAGTCCAGAGATCTAACCAAGACCCTGCATGACCAGTTGGCATAATATAGAGGATCGCGTCCCCCAATATTTCCTCTGTCACTCAAAGGCACAATCATCGTTCTTTTGTGCTTAATTGTAGGATTTTTTGAGGCTTTGATCATCACCCTTTCAGCCAATTCCAACCCAGATCAATAACTAGTTCCTCCATCTGCATTATAGGCAAGAAGCGAACTAACAATTTCCTCTAACAACTTCCTCCCTCATCTCTTTCATCTCTACACCAATAAATGCGCTGCAATCAAAGAGAATCACTGATATTGAATCATCAAATACCGTCTTGAGACGAGTTATTATGAATCTTATTATCTCCTCAAATATGCAACCAAGCCTAAAATCATGCAAAGGATAAAACATGGACATTGTTGGCCCAATATCTATACTAACCATGGACCCCGATTCATCAATAACAAAAATGACATGATGAGGAACATTCTTGGAATGATCACAGCCAAAATGATGTTGATCATCTGTTATATAGCCCGCAGAACTGACATTCAATCAAGTTCTTTTGATAGGAGCATACCAAAGTTTCTCGGTGCAATAAGATTTTTGGGCTCCAACGACCCTTTTGTCAGAAAGATCTTCATGCTCCTCTGATTTGCAATAGTTACTGCAGAGGCAAAACGCGTTCTGTTCTTGCTCAGTGCAGGGATCAATGACTCTAATATATTTCCAATAAGTTTCATGAGTCATCTCATTCTTGGGCACATCCAGGTCAGGACCATATTTCGTAGTCTCATGCTTGGAGCCATCGTAGAGCTCGCTAGTGCGGTTTTCTGTGCATCGGACCAAATGACTGTGGGCCCTGCGTTGTTTTCTGCAATGCATATTGGACATTTCTGCCAATCCTGTTTCTGGAATTGCTTTATTTGGTGAACTACCTCCGTAAAAATCTCACATATTACAGGCACCCCGCATTTTTCAGGCCACACATGCTCATTCCCACATAGATGTTGTTGTAAACTAGGGATTGGTATAAAAATAATTAAAATTATTTTCTTTTTAATGCATTGTTAATATTTAATATTATATATTCCTAGTGTACATGGTGCTGCTGAATCGAAATTTGACTTCTCATAGTTTCATGTTTGATTGAAAATGAAATATTTTTAATGATGGCTTTAGGATCACGATTTACCATTTAGTTGATTATATATTTTTTTATTAATTTTTAAGTAGAAAAAATATAGAAAATTATATTTTGGTTTTTTGTAATTCACTATTAAAGTTTTCTTGTAATTCATATTCTATTTAACATATATAAAATTTTGCAAATAAAGATATTTTTAATATATAAGATAAAAATATTTACTACAATATTAATGATTTAAATTGGCATCTATGTATCTATAGGGGTGGGGAATGTCATCAGAACCTAGCAATTGTAAACAACATATAATTGGATCTAAGAACTCTCTCTCTCTCTCTCTCTCTATATATATATATATATATATATATATATATATATATATTCAAAACAACAACCTCCTCCATAAAACATACTATCTACTATCCACCCATATCAAGTCTGTCTGCAACTAGTACATCTATAAGGCTCAGGTAAGCATCCATATGGTCTCTAGTGGTCAAGCTATGTTGCAGTGTTTGATTGTCCAAACCCTCCCACAAAATTAATTGTTCGTGGCTCCTGAAGTGATGATGCTACAATGCTACCATGTTTCCACTCTATTATTATTTCTATTCTTGATGGACCCATTGCCACATTTGGAGTCATCATTTTTCTTGGAGCACCATTAAATAATCATAAAATTCAATTCAACCTTTAAATTATTATGCATCACATATTAAATTGATTAATATCAGTGAACCTTATTTTTGTATTTAGATTAGAAATAAGTTACTCATGTCAATTGTTACACAACACATCAGTTATAAGTAAAATCAAATTTGTGCATTACATATTCATGTGATGAATCATATTCATTTTTTCATCTTTAGTTAAACAAATTGGATTAATATTTTATCACACAAATTTGTTTTTTTGCAATTGGTAAGTTGACTAATAAAGTCTCATTACAATTTTAGAAGACAATATAAGACTAATTTAATATCGATTGGTTTTTATTCTATTTTCAAATTTTTTTTTTTAATGGAATGATTATCATTTTGTATTAAAAACTAGTCTAGTTTCAAGGCCATTACGTCTTTCAAATTTCTCAAAGGCTTCACCGTTATAATAGATCCATTTTCCTACATAATGCTAGTGATGAGCAATGCTACTGTTAAAAAATTACTATTTCCATTTACAATTTTCTGGACTCTATATTCTTTACAGTTATTAATTTATGTACTAATTTTTAACATCTCATTTCTTGGATCTTTACTATTTAACGAGCTTTCTCAACGGCCACATTTGTAGTCGCAATAGTTCAGGTTGTAGTTCCAGTGACATTTGCAATCTCAGTCATTCAGTAAATAGTAACAGACTTATTGACAGGTACACAATCATTATGTCTATGTCATTTGAAAAAGACAAATTGACATTAGTTTTGGGAAAACATAACCCGTTGCATGTCAACAATTTATTATACTCGATTGGTGACTATTTGTTTGATAGTTTAGAAATTTTACTATGTTTTAGATACACATCAATAGAGTTAAGAAAAGGAACAGTACAATATTTTAGAAAATGTCTAGAAAATCAAGATGAAGAAGCAATTTCATCTTATGAAAATGAACTACATGAACAATCACTAAAAGAAATGCATAACATTAGCAACCGTGAATTGTATTTATACAAAATGACTAGTTCAGCGTCACATGATATCCCACTAGAATCCAGGGGCTTATGGGGAGATATTTTATGTATACATTGGCTATCAAATTGGTTGAAAATTCCAATCAGAGTTTGGTCCAAAATGAATCCAAGTGCCTACTTTCACTTTAAGTCAAGTCTTGCAACAAATACCTGTGAAATTTTATTCCATGACGAGCATCCTCTCAATGACCACTTTGAACCTCTGGTTCCTATACAAGAAAGCAACACCTTGTATCAAAAAATGAGCAAATCGAATGTCAAAAACTCAAATGTTATTATGTATGCATCACCTGAAAAAGACAAATTTACCTGTGTCTTGGCAAAGCATAACCTCACTTGCCTAAAGAATCTCTTATATTTGGCTGGAGACTATTTTCTTGATATGTTATAACTATTACTGCATTTTAGATACACATGAATAGAATTAAGGAGAGGAACGGTGGAGTACTTTAGAAAGTGCCTAGAGAAACAAGATCAAGAAGAAACTTTGTCTTATGAACATGAACTGCACGAAGAGTCGCTAAAAGAAATGCACAGTATTAGCAATCACGAATTGTATTTGGACAAAATGTCTAGGTCAACATCAACTAATATCCCACTAGAATCTAGAGGCCTATGGGGAGATATTTTCTTCATACATTTGCTATCGAATTCGTTAAAAGTTCCAATTAGAGTTTGGTTGAAAACAAATATGAGAATTTATTTGCACTTTAATTCAATTATTACAACAAACAATTTCGATATATTGTTCCATGATGAAGATCCTCTTAATGGGCACTTTGAACCTTTGCTCTATAGAGGAGACTATGAGCTAGAAAATAATATCAATACTGAGAACAATGTAATGTTGCAAGTAGCAAATTCACCAAAAAATAATATTGAAAGACAACCTAAAGCAAAACGTCAACTTGTCAAGCGTCAATTGAAACAATCTTGTTACTTCAACAAGGATAACAAAGGTTTATCTTTGCATGTGTTGAAGCACATCATTCGAAAAAATTTGAAAAAACAAACAATACGACTTGCATATAACACAATGAAAATGAAACAAGAAGTAGTTATAGAAGATCTAGAAGATATTAGTGACATAATCAGATTTTAGTCACTTAGGCAGCTGAAAAAACTTAACAGGTACATGTCACAAAGAGAAATTATAAGTTATTCTCACTTAAACAAATAGAATAAAAGGCTATCTTTCCATGCACTAAAAGTCATTATATGAAAAAAAAAGAAAACACAGAAGATGAAACTTGTATATAACACAAAGATAATGAAACAAGAGCTAGTAATAGAAAATCTAGAACTCGATGCACCTACAACATCAAAGAATCTATTAGGACATAGAAAGAGATAAAAAATAACTGGTACATTAAGCCAAGCGAAACCAATGAAGAAATCAACAAAAACATTAACCTTTGAACATGAATATCGAACACAGATAAGTGACACACCTATATTTGATTGTTCACATTGTGAAAGAACTTTTTTCGAAAGAGATGTTTCTTGTACGAAACCATCAAAGAGTCTTGTGAACAATACCAGTTCTCATAGTACAAATACCTACATTTGCAAACATTGCAAAAAAGAAATTGAAAATTACACAATCCCTAAATTTGCAGTTCCTAAACAAATAAGAAGAAAAAAAGCCACTAAGACACTTACATAACTAACTGGACTAGAAGAAATACTAGTTGCATTAAGACTGCCCTTCTTGCAAATAAAGGAAATGGGCCATCGGCATAAAAATCCTTAGCTAGGGTTAAATGGGGGTGTCATTAATGTGCCTACTAACATTTCTAGAATTCAGTCTGCATTGCCTCGAACTATAAGAGAGACTGACACTGTGCCAGTTGTTCTCAAAAAAAGTTTAAGATTCAAAAGTTCTTATGAATTTGGTCGAGTTCGAGTGCACAAAGTCATGAAAGCACTAAAAAAATTTTGCAAAACACTGCTTCATAAGCTAGAAAATTCTACAATAAATGAAATTTGGAAACAAGCATTTCTAGAAAAAACAAGAAACATATAAAAGTTCAACTGAAGCTGAAAATAGCGAAAATGATAGCCAAGATATTCATGAACCAACCAAAAAAACATTGGTTCATGGATTCATTGATGCACATAATATCCATGCCATTAGGGATTTTCAAAGATAAGTACTCAGAGGAGATGAGTTTCCTGTCACTCTTCTATGGAAACAAATGACCAAGCGATATGTTACAAAACTTTACATATCAAAAGATTTGTCAATGGGAGGTGCTTCACAGAAACCATGATTTTTCTTACCATACAACTAACTTGTTTTATAAAGAAATTCTCATTATCATAAATCATGTTTTGAACACAATGTGGATTAGGATTAGAAAAGGCCAACTAAAGGGAAGGAAACTAGTTGCAAAATATGTGAAGTCAAAACCAAATTTGGATCGTATTTTAAAGTCTGAAGTTGGGTACATGGACCTAAAGACAATTCGTACTTCACCAGACTACCATCAACAAATGCGTAACAAAATCTATGCAATGATTCGACAGCTAGGCCCACCCATTTTCTTTGTGTCGTTTAGTAGCACAGAGAATCTTTTGGATCATCTAATGAATGCATTATGACATATAAAACAAAACACTAGAAGACCAAGCACAAATGAATTAGATGAAAATGAGCTGCACTCATTAATAAGAAATGACCATGTTACTTGTGTATGTTATTATAGGTCTAGAAGAGATGCCCTGCTCCACTTAATATGTCACAATCACCAGTACTATGGACAAATCAATGACTACTTCTCTGTTACAGAATTTAAAAATCTAGGTAGTGAACATGAACATGGCTTATTTTGAATAACCTCTGCACCAGTCTATGGTAAACAATCAAACATTGAAATTGAAAATTTTGTTGATAAATACTTGTCAACTAACTCACCAGTACTTGCAAAAGAGCTTAGAGCATTGAAACATCATTCCCACACAAAAAGTTGCAAGAAGCATAAAAAATCTAATTGTAGATTCAATTTTCCTATACCACCAATGAAGACAAGAAAAATTCTTGAGCCACTTGAATTTGATAGCAGTCGAACACAAAAACATGCAAAACTAATATTCGAAACCATTAAAAATACTAGATATGATGAAAGTGATACATTTGGTAGCTTTTAGAGAGTCTTGGACTTGCACAAGAGAAATACATACATGCTATACAATGTACACTAAATCGAACAACTTTATTGTTGCAAAGAAAGCCAATTGAAACATGGACCAATAAATTTGCAAAAAATATTCTAGGAATTTGGATCGCAAATACTGACTCACAATTTGCACTTGATTCATATGCAGCTGAAATGTACTGTAGTTCCTACATAAAAAAAGATGATAAAACCCTTACAAGAACTTTTAGGAAAATACGCGAAGGTCATTTCAAAACAAAATCTGACATCATGAATAGCATTAGTTCTTTGGGGAAGGCTTTAGTGAACTTGCAACAAATGTCTACACATCAAGCAATGCATATTGTCTTATCGCTCCCACTAAACTCTAGTTCACAGAAATTTATTTTCATTAACACATCTCCTGTAAACGAATGTGTATTTGTCCTAAAAAATAAAAAAGACTTGCCAAAGGAACCATATGACTGAGAAGATATCATGTGCCCATCAATAATTGAGTAATATATGTCACGTCCTATAGCTATTGATGGTGTATGTGTGGCAGAATTTGCATCTAGTTATACAAAGAGAGGAAAAAAATCCAAGCAAGAAAATAAACCATACGTCATTCGATCTGTCAGATACAACAAATAAAAGGACATTGAAAATCATTGTAGAGAACAGCTAATGTTATACTATCTATATCGAGTAAGTGAAATTACAATCAAGCAACACCATGCAACTTGGGAATCTGCATATGTTGCATTTGAGAGTACTATTAAGAAAAATGAACAAAATTTCAAGTTTGCCACAACACCTACATGGGGTGAGATAGACGATGCAATAAATTCAATAGAAACAGAACCTGAACAACTATTCAACATAAAGAATTTAAAATCAAATGAAACAAAAGCTACAAGAAAACATAAACGCACATATGAAAAATATGAAATCTATGAATTTCAAACTGATTTCCAACATTTCCAAGATACAAAGAACTTTGCTTCACGATCTATGCGACCATATGAAATTGTAAAGCAACCACATGTACTTGAAGTCCAAGAGTATTATAACTATATGTGACAATTAAACACAGAACAAGCAAGAATAATCAATGATGATGTAACAAGAAAACTATATAGGCTAGATGAACTTATCTATTTTCTATTAATAGGAGGCAGAGGAACAGGAAAGACACAAACATCCAAGGAAATTTTCCATTCATTAGTACGAATACATAACCAGGAATTGCCTTATAACCCATCACAACTAAACGGAATAATCACTGCATATATATGAAAAGCTGCATTTAATGCTGGTGGTGTGACATTGCATTCTGCATTCTATTTTCCCTTTAACAAAGAAAATTTCCCTTCTCTAAGAAATGAGAAACTAAACACATTTCCAAAGCATTTCCAAAAATTGCGTGTAGTCCTCATAGAAGAATCATCACCTGTAGGTGCAGCAACACTATATCAAGTTGATAAGCGGCTTTGAAAAATCTTACACACACCAACTTCGTATTTCAGGAATGTCGACATGATATTCTCTGGCGATCTCTATCAGGCAAATCCTGCTAGAGACTCTCTTATCTTTGAAAGCCCAAAAATCAATAAAGATAGAATTCCATATCAATTTTGGACAGAGAAAATAAAATGTTATCAACTACACAAAGTAATGCATCAAAATGATCCATTTTTCACTGATATTCTAAATAGAATGAGATTAAATATGCAAACAGACAAAGATTTTACATACATAAATGACAATTTCCATAGGTCCCCTCCATTGAGTTCACTTTTCCCATACGTTTTATATCAAAACAAGGATGTCCAAAATCACAATGCATAAATGCTTTCACGAACAATGGGACAACAAATATTACTTACTGCAATTGACAATTACAAGACTACTCGATCAAACTAATTCACTTTTGATAAAACAATTTCATTGCCACCAACAATTACACTGAAACAAAACATGTTAGTTGAATTATATGCAGGAAACTATAATACCAATGATGGATTAGTTAATGGTGCTGAAGGCACTTTTAAATTCTATTCATCTAATGACGTTGTCTGGATAGAATTTTCAGATACAGACATTGGAAAAGAACAAAGAAACAAATACAAAGAGCTATATGAAACAAATATTTTTCCTCTTTGACACCAATTTTGCAAATTGCAAAACCACTAGCAATGTCCCATAACAAACTAGAAATAACAATTCAAAAACAATTTCCAATACAATTAGCTTGTGCACGCACAATACATCGAACACAAGGATTGACATTGGATAAACTTTCATTCTATCCAACTAGCATGAAAAAACATGGTCTAGTCTATACTGCACTATCACGTGTCAAAACTATTAATTCATTACATTTTCTTATAAAATTAAGTCACAAAAATTTTCATGTCAAATACAAGATACTAAACGAAATGACAAGATTAACAACAACTGCTACATGGGAACTAGAATTTCGGAAAAATATATCTAATAACAAAAATGTTTTATCAATTTCAACATTAAACACACGTAGTCTACATGCACATGTTTCTGATGTCGTCCACCATACAGATCTAATGGACAATATGATTCTTTGTTTTCAAGAAACTCATTTGTAGATCCCTCCAAAGAAATAAACAATTCTTCGCTTTCAACTTTGCAATAGCACATTCTACACATGGAATAGTCACTTGTATAGAAAAGAAAATAACAATCAAAGAAACAAAAACATTCTGCAATAAAAAAACTAAACTTACTCTAACAGAAATGTACTTTCAACAACCAATCCATTTAATTAACATCTATGCAGCCCCATTTGAACAAGTATCTACAATAATACAAATTATTAGAAAAGAAAAATCACAAACTACACATACTAATTATGTCTTCTTAGTCATTGGTGACTTGAACATTGACATCCAACAACAAACAATTCATACTAGAACCTTTGTACAATACATGCAAACAGAAAACTTACAAGAAATAACAATAAAATTATCTCCACGTCGAAAGACAATAATAGATCACATTTGGACAAATTTTCCTATTGAACAATGTGAGATCAATGTCTCATGGGCATACTAGTCTGACCATAGCATATTCTATGCTCTACTACATCTCTAATCAAAACTTTATGTACACTTTGCGAAATGGACATACCAATCTAAGTACACACTTTTTCAAGGTCATCAAGGCATATAACAACACATTCAATGGTGTTATCCACATACTTACTATTAAATACAACCTATTTTTATTATAAATCTAATATCTTTCGCTACTATTTTGTACAGATTAAAAACATGAAAAGGCAACAAGAAAATCCATCAGATATATCGGATGCAGACAACTCTTCTCAAGGTAGAAAAAGGTAACTAAAAATCTCTACTACCTACCTTTCTTAAATTTTTCCTTAGGAAAACAACATGCTAATTGACTGAATACTATATTCCAGGAAAAAAACACAAGAAGGTCTCAAAACAATGGACCCACATCAAGAGTGCACTGCAATAACAATTCAAGGACACAAAAGTCTCAAAGTCGGGACAACCTTTCATGGAGATGTACTAGTAACTTATAAAAAATTCCTTGATCGAGTACATGGATTGGAATTTCTACGTGAAGATTTGGTGGACACAAAAGGTGAAATGAAAATTACCCTAAAATGTGAGCCACAATTTGATTCCACGTTTTGAACCCATGCTCCTTATAGGCCAAGGAGTTTGTATCAGAAACTTTACAATTTCTAAAAAAATAGTCTATGACCATGGAGATTGCGATTGCATATTAGTGTTGCATGATACAACTATCATAGAAACAATACGTTCAATCTGAAAAGTACAGAATTTTGTCCTGACAACAACAATTAGACAGCTAACAAGGAAAAGATCACCATTTTCAATAGGCACAATTGTTGTACTTGTAACATATGCAAGAAAAACAGGGCTACAATATGCATTATAGTTCAAAGATGGCCAAGAAGAACAAGACAAAGCAATGGTACACGTAAACTCAATTATCTATACTTTTGCCAATTTACTTAAATAAATTTTAAAGAAAATATTTCTAATAATATTGCATTTTGTGCTTCAGGTTATTTTGTTCCATACATTTCAGTCCTTTTACAGTTCAATTCAGCAACAAATTTTGAGGCAAAAAACACCAATGATATTATTACAAAATCTTGTTAAGCCAAATGACATGAGCAGAGCATTGCGCAATTGCAAATCTACGTTTGCAACTACTGTAAATTCAAGAAGGGCACTTGCAGATCTCAACAAGTTGATTGCCTCAACAACAAAGGTAATGTTTAGTTGTACTAAATATAAATGCTACAAAATTATTTAATGTTCTCATAATAGTTTGTTTTCAAATAAATAACACTTAAAATGCATTGAATAACTAACCCTTGAAACATGTTGAAACATGAACCAGGTTCAAGGAATGTTGACTATAGAGAACATACATCGAGACCCATTCACTATAGTTTGTAACTGCTGCAATTTCCTGGCTGATACATTTGGAACAATTTCTGGTGACCGGCTACATTGCTCCATATCCAACCAAGCAACATCATATCGGCATTGTCTCCAGTTGCAATGAATTATCCAAATAGAAACAAAATCCCAATATGAGTGCATTTTAAAAGACAGTTTATTAGTTCATCTTTTTCCCTATCTGAAAGACTTAACCTATGAAAAGTATCTGGAATATACAGTCGATGTTACTTACAGCCTTAGAGATTTCCATATACACGGAAATTTCATACTCGATAATGAAAATGTCATTTTTCATACAGGGTAATGCAGCTTTACACTCATTCTTAACTAGCCCACTGACATATCTCATGCGATCCCCTTCTCTTTCAACGACTCAAGACACTGTCACAAAATGTAACACTGATCATATTGTTTAATGCTTTATACAACAAAAAGATCTTTACCTTCATCAGTTTCAATTACTTACACTTACAAATATTTTTTCTGAATATCTTATTGTAACCTATCCTTATCAGTTTCACTTACTTACTTCTACTATGAAAATACTATGGTTTTCTTATTTTCTGTTTTATTTAAATATTAATTGTTGTGTTCAAAGACCATTTAAGCAAACAATTAACTTTTTATAATATAAATTTGCATGGTTCTCTGATTTTCTGTTTCACTTAAATATTAATAGTTGTGTTCAAATATCTTTTATAATATAAAACTGTTTAGATTTGTGGACTTACATATTAAACCTTAATTTACTGGTTTTCAAGTAAGCTAAAGGTAGAGACTAGCTGCCTTTAGCAGCCACAATTCTTTTTGAATACCATTCACATCATAAATTGAAATATAAAGATGAGAGTAGAGGATAAAGAAAACAATATTTCAAGGGAGGAATATAACTTATAAATATAGACTTCATAAAATTTGATGATGATGTTGACATCTACACGGGACATGTTAGGTTAAGATGGAGTTTGATTTAAATAAAGCACATTGAAAATTAAAATGGTGTGCCTCTGCAATTTAACATTTAGGAAATACAATAAGTACTTTTAGAATATAATGTATTAGACCTATTTTTAATGAAAATTCTAACCCCCAAATCACATGTGTCAACCACAACCATGATAAGATATGCTATATTCATCAAATGTGTTTATTACTAATATATTCAAGGAATATATAGAATACTTTTTATGTAATCAAATAAAAAGCGAATAAATGAAATAAATCATATTATGGGACATCTACATATTAAAGTTTGTGGTAAAGCCGAACACTTATCTTAAAAAGGGCCATTATTTTACTTGTTTCTCATGAAGGTAATAAATCAATAAAATGGTCTAGGTTAATCAGAATGAAATGTGAATATCATTTCGTATAATTCTTCTATTTTATTAATAATCAAATTAATAAGATATTAAAATGTTGAAATGTATTAAGGTTAATTAATCAATAGAGCACATAGTTGTATTAAGGTCAATTAATCAATAAAGCTTATAGTTGTATCCCTCGATCCACTAATCTATCTTGACATCATCCTTACAATGGCCAGATTAATAGACACGTGCAATTCTTCTAAGTTATTCTCAATTATAATTAAAAACACCCTTGACTTATCGCTTGGGTTCAACATTGTAGGAAAAACCATAGACTCAATTTAATAGATATGTGTGAGGTGCCCCAATGGAACATATTATTTTATTTCCACCATTATGTCATTTGGAAGAGTGTGTATCCTATCATCTAGTCATTTGAGGATCCTTTTGCAATAGCTTTACATATTAGGTAATTAAATACCATTAAAAACAAATTTTTGTTATGTTTACAAAAATATTTATCAATTATATTTAAATATATATTTAATGAAAATATATAAAATATTTATACTAAAATATCAAAGAAATTGCTATTCATGAGAAATGTATCAATATTATATTTAAATATATATTTAATGAAAATATATAAAATATTTATATTAAAATATTAAAGAAATTGTCATTCACTAAAAATGTATCAATATGTTTGGGAATATTCATCAAAAAGTAGTTTTCTAAGGAAAATAATAACATAATAGTCATCATATGGGTAGAAAGAGAGAATATGGGAATTGCTTTTTTCATGTCTCTCCAATTTGTCTCTATACAATTTTACAAGTTTACTAATATATACAGTGTAGCAATTTTTTGGATGCATAATTAATTTCTTTCATTGATATCTACTCTATATATTATTGATGAATCTACTTTAAAATAAACAAAAAAACAAAGAAATGTACATGTCTCATGTATTGTTTTTTAATCCAATGGCAAGTTCATAGAATATAATCAGAGTAATAACTCATTATATGTTGAGTTTAATTTTACATCCAACAAGTACCTACATCTAATATCTTTGATAAACATGTCAGGCAATTTTTAAATATGTGAAAAAACTTTTACATCATTTTTTTAAATCATATTGGTTGAAAGGTAAATTGTTTTGATTGCAGATATTATTTAGGAGACTTATTTTAACTCTAAATTTCCTCTATTTCATAACAACTATACCCATAATGAAACCATCAATGTGTAATTATTTAACAAGAACTAGAATGGTTATCCTAGGTAGATGTTCTAACTTGTGCATAGTTTAAAAACATAGAAAATTGACCAACTCTTGAAACTCTGTCACTTTTCAAAAGTTAATTTGAATTGAATGTTATAAGAAATTTTTTATGTTAATGTACATGTTGAGCATATCATATTAATAACCAAATGAATATTATTTCCAAGCTAAGATGGTTTGGGGAGTGCGTTATATTTACACCTATGAATGAGATACCCTCCTAATGAGATATGCCTATGAGATATGCCTATACCTTTATTGAGCTTTATAAGAGCCAAATAAAACTCTTGAAAACTTAGCAATTTCAAAGTAATGGTCATTTCAATTCATAATAATCTCAATACATAAGTTATCTAGGAGATATAATGAAACCTATCTATTACTTTAATGAGTTTTATTAAACACTATGGAGCATTATAATGTGCACTTTGTTATGAAAGCACATCTATTTCTTAAATAAAGGGGAATGTTGGTTCTAAGTTCAATGAAAAGTTAGAAAAAAATTTCTTTGCTAATATGTGGATTAGCCATTTCTTCATTCCTCGTGACAATTGATTAATATTCTCTAATTCTAATATTATATTTAAATATATTACATAATTATCCATGAACAATAAAAGTAAGGGTTTCAAATAAAATATCAAGGAAATAATGATATAACTGTCTCGAAATAATGATATAAATCTCTAATAATTGTAAGTCTACTAATTATATTTTAAATTATATATATATATATATATATATATATATATATATATATATATATATAATTTAAAATTGTAATTCAATTTTATATCCATATTAACTCCATCCAAATAAATAATCACTATTTTGATAAATAATATACAAAAACTATTCAATTTATCGAATATAAAAATCGATATCCAAAATAAAACCCACATTGAATGAAAACCCTCCGATCTCTTGAATTATTGTTTTATTTATATAGAGAAACAAGCACAGAATGATAATACATGCATAATTTAAATGGGATGTTTTCTCCGATCTCTTGAATTATTGTTTTATTTATATAGAGAAACAAGCACAGAATGATAATACATGCATAATTTAAATGGGATGTTTTAATGCTTATATGTTTATTTAATAGACATTTAAATCTGTGCAGTGCATAACAGAGTGGTGGGCATCGTGAATGTTTGCAGAGTAAACAAGTGCAAAAGTAATTTAGATATGAATAAGTATAGATTTTTGGACTATATACACAATTTTGAAAATAAAATTAATGCAATTCTTTGATGGAGCATCTTGATACCTTATTTTATTTTTATACTTATAATTATATAAGGATATATATATTTTAGTTACCAAGTTTTCATTCGAATTTGAATTCGAATTCGAATTCAATACGATATGATAAAAAATTTAATGGAAAATTTTCAATTCGGAAAAAAATTGAGAATATATATCTTATAAAAAATTAAATATATATACTCTTGTTATTTTAAGAACAATGTCTTGTCATTTGATTCCCATTCATTGTGAAATTTAAATCATTTTTAATAATTTTAATCAATATAAACAAATTTAAAACTACCATTTACTTAACAAAACTACAAGCACACTTCTTTTATCTCCAAAATATCTCTTCTTTTTTAAATTCAAAACTTCCCTCTACTTTGAAATCTTATCTAAAGTCCTTTTATAATTAATATTTATTTAAAAATTAAATATCCAAAAATCCAAACTACCCCTCAATTTCAAATTATATGTAAAATCTTTTATAATTAATACATATTTAAAAATTAAATACTCAAATATTATCTTTATAATATTCTTCTTTTACTTCACAATTTTGTTGAAATTCTTAATATAATTATATTATATTTAAAAAATAACTTAACTATTATAAAATTTATTCCAATATTTTACTGAAATTCTTTCTTCTGAGGCAACACTGAAATTGGAAACCTGAAATTTTTTCTACTAAAGTAGTTTCCATTAAAAAGCCTTAAAGCCAGCATCCTTCCATTTCCTACCTACTATCCCACATATATGTATTTCCTGTTAAGATCACTTCACTCACTATTCTCGGGCAGACAAATTAACAAATCCCTTTAATCAACTATAAACAGTGAAATTTCTATCATCCAAGCTAATATACCCTAAGGTAATATACCTTGAACCGAATCGAACTTTCATCGAATTATTCGATCTCCGAATCAAATTCTTGAATTTCCACATTTTTTTCTCTGATACAGGTGAATTTTGTAGCTATGATATATATACGTAATGATGAAGATAATATTCTGGTGCAATAATGATATGCCCATCCTCATAACAAATTTTTTGACGATGGGTAAATGGGATGTCAAAAATCACATCACATCACTAAGTATTGAAATTCACTCCTGGATTATTTCCTAATATGAATTTGAGTAAATATTGGAAAATAGGTGTCCGAACATCTCGAAGAAATTTTCATTGACTTATAAATTGGTTGATAGTCACCTTTTTTTGAAGTCAAAATTATATTCATTTGGAAAAACATATAAATATATGAAGTAAAAAAATTAAGTGGTCTTACCCTAACTAGGTTTGTTGACCACCGTTTGTAGTATATGACAAAAATACAAAAAAGAGACTAAGGAGATCCTCCATAAATGACAAAGCCAAACAAGCCAAAAGACAAGCTAAGAAAAATATAACACCTCTAGTCATTCTAGTCATCTGACGTGATGGAATATGAGTTATCTAGGGTTGTCCCAAGAGGAGGCGGAGGACTGAAGGTGCATTGAACATGTCGTTCGAAGTGAGCCATCCACAACTCCAGATTCTACACCTTCTTTGCAATAATGTTCTCGCCCGGCAAAACTACCACCACTCATTCTCAAACATAGCACAGGGAGTATTGCATCCTATCCAAGGTGGCTACTAGTTCAGAATGATCCTACGTTTAGATCCTCTCAGTCGTTTCCAACCATTCCAGCAAGAATTTAATTAACTCGCGGGAATTATGTAGAAAGAGTCTTGAATTTCACTCGGACTGGTGTCGAATTCCTCGCAGACCCATGACTCCCCATGCCACTGAGCTGCATGCCACCTCTCCGCCGTGATTGTTGCGATCACCCTCCACAACGTGTCACCGGTTCGCCACCTCCATGACCACCTCACACACCAGCAACCTTCCGTTGGGACCGCCCTGCTGTATTACCACCCCAAAAAGTCCCTGACGCATCCATTCCCAAATATAGATATTGAATTTTCATTTTCGGGTCCCCACGTGTAGCGGAGCCTAACTTCGCTGGGAGGGAGGACAGCCGACACCATAGATATTGGCACATACTGGCTAGACTAGAAATAGCACTGTCGGTATCTAAATCTAGAGTGTAAGAACCACTAGTAGCCTCTAAGACATTCCCAACATCTGACCACCAGGCCCTCCTCGCCCAAGGTTGAGGCCACCATCCACCAATACTGGGATAAGAACTAGCACTTCCCTCCCCTAGGTAGCGATGCACAATTGCCGGACTTCTATCACTGCACCAATATTTCCACCCGAGGTTCCAAATCTTTAATTGACCAAAATTTTGGAAATTCAGAAGCCGAATGGTTGAGAGAAATCGAACCCTACCCGAATCCCTCCGAGGAGCTCCTCCTAAACCACACCTGCAAACAACCACAACAACCTTCAACGAACTGACTCCCTTTGCCCCAAAACACAAAGAAAATCATACACTAAAAAATAGAGTAGCCTAATTCTTAGCCCAACATCCTACGAAATATTGCCCCACACAAAGCTGCCACCACCTCCAAAATCACCTCCAACTATATCGCCTCCATTAGCGTCCGAGAAACCAACAAACCACACCTTCCAATTTCCAACTGAGCCAGAAATAACAACTAGTCACCACCTACAAAAGCCTTACTATGCACGCGCAAAAAGGCACGGGATATCACCCTTGGAATATAAGAAATACTAATTTTCATAGCTGAGAGTTTAAGAGGAAGCTCTGGGGATAAAGACTAACAATGTATCCTTCTCATGTGTACATAATGTCAACTCGGAGCACGAAGCTATGTTGAAAAACCAACACAAATGACATTACCATAACCCATCATGTACCTTAGATCATTACCTACCATGTTGATCGAGGCGCTCAGGTATTTCACACGGATGCCATAAATCTCCCCCATATGCTGCATGATTTGAGAGAGCAAGAAGGTCGACCCTCCAACCTTATGCGAATTGTTTACACACATGGGCCATATGGTGCTGTGTGAGCCGGGTTTCTCACCCCGATCGGGGATGGTTGATAGTCACATTGTGCTGGCTCATGTAATGTGATTTTCTGATAGTCCCATAGTGGTAGCGTCATGTAATGTGATTTGTGTGATTGATTTAATATTGGATAAAGTTATCGTATTTTCATTTAATATGGAAGAATGTTTATTATTTTAATTTTTTCTTTGTTTTTTACTAATGAAACTCGACATTATAAATTTATATTGACAAAATTTGTTATTTCTAATGTAAATTTAAATATAGCATCTTTAGAATTTAACAAATGTTACATAATAGCTATTATGTGCAAGATAATATGTAAATTTTGTTTATTCAAAGTTAAAGAACAATATTTATTTTTTATTAAATTTATATATAATTTATAATAAATATATATTTAGTGAATTAATATGATTGAATAAGCTTATGATTTAGAAAGAGATTAAGTTATTGTTTTAATTTTTTTTATAAATTTCACAATTTTTATGCATTCCATCAAATATATTAATATATGCTATAATAAGAAACATATTTTTTCATGTACTAGATCAACAATATTCTTTTTTTCATGTACTCCATCAAAAATATTCTTGTAAAAAATGATGTTGTAAATCACTAGTCTTACATTAAAATGATGATTATATATTTTTCATGGAATTCTAATCACTGCTCATTTAATTTTAAATAATTATATATGAGATTAAACTAATATCTTTAAATAAAACAAAAAATTAATTATAATACAATAAAAAATATAAATATAAATTTATATATTGAAGAAAAATATAAATACAAAATTACATATCAAAATTATTTTAAAAAACAAATTCATTTCTTAAAAGAAAATAAGTATTACAAAAAGTGATAATAAAACATTATCTACTTCATTATTATAAATATTTTCATAATATTTAATTTATATAAAAATAAAAAACTTAAATTCACAATACATTTTCCAAATAATTATGTTACATATAATTTCAAAATTATATTTTATATTTAGGTATTTTTATTTTTATTATTATAATATGTTAATAATTAAATATATAATTCTAGGTTTATATTTTTTTTATTCTTATTATTATAATATGTTAATAATTACACGGAAGGTGTTTTTTTTAAATTGATGATGCTACGTATTGTCTACATTTTTCATCTTAGTTTGACATTTGTTTGCCTATTTTTTTGACATGGGTCAACTTTAACTTTTAAGAAAAAAATGAGTTACACATCTTATTGTAAAATTAATTGGAATAATATCAAACTTGGTGGGTGAGGAGCCACCTGGCATGAATCTAATTTTTTAAATTTATTAAAAGTAATGGATCATTGTGCTAATTAAAATTTTCTTATATATAAATGAATGTTATAAATAATAATGAGGAACTTATTAGAATTGGAATAATCTAAACTCTCAAGAAATTGTTAATCTATTTTTTCAAATTTATTTTTCAAATTTATTAGAAGTCAATTCAACCTACCAAAATCTATATTGATAAACATTCCACCACGTCACTAATTAAAGCATGGGTTTACATATTGAAATAAGTGAATATGTATATATTATTATGGAAAAAGAAGAATACATATATCCATTCTCATATATGAGTCAAAATAAAATGTAAGATTTGAACACCAATCAAATTACAAATATAGGCATGCCAACTGCCCCATGTTCTCACAATGGATCGT